>JBAMBO010004064.1:0-112500 GCA_037044535.1 Lordiphosa magnipectinata
ATGGATTTTGTCTCCAACATATGCTCCTAATTTATCTGTAAATACAGATGAAAATTCATTTAGAATTTGATCTGCTAGTATTTTATTGTCTTTTTGCTCCGAAATAGCATTAATTTGGCATAATTCAAAATTAAATGCTCGTAAAAACGACCTTCCTAGCAACGGAGGATTTTTGGATATGGTCACAACTACAACAACTCTTTTATAGGTATCTCGAAACATAATTGATGCATCAAACTCACCCAACATCTTGATAGGATACCCACTGTAATTGACATATGGCATCTTACACGGTCTTAAGTTTGATACTTTCATTTTTCGAAACAGATCAACAGGAATCAAGGTACATGGTGCGCCTGTGTCACAAGCTGCTTCCATTTTCAGTCCTTCCATTTGAACTGGTAGTGTGTATGCTCCCTCCGGACTTTTGCCTAAAATACTGAAAATATGCTTATCAATTGATTTGCTTGAATCATGAATTTTTCTTGAAACAGATACATAATTTACGTTCTTTCCGCTCTTCGTCTTGCATACGGATGCTAAGTGACCCGTCTTGCCACATTTGTGACATTTGCTGTCCTTGTATTTGCATTCACTCGATGAGTGATTTCGCCAGCCGCATCTGGAACATGGCTGTCTCTTCTTGTCTAGCGCTGAATCAGCGCCTCCTTGGTGCTTACGTGCTTTATTGATATAGTTGACCGCATCGTTGTCATCGCTTACTTCCCTTAGTGAAGTTTTTGCCGCCATCTTCGTCCCGCATATTAAGGTTTCTTAACGCCTGCTGCAAGGTTATGGTCTCGTCCTCCTGGCAGAGTCTTTCAAAGAGTTCAATCGGCAATCCAACAATGAATCTGTCCAGAACAAATGCTTCTATGTTCGTGCCAAATTTACAGCTGAGTGCAAGCTTCTTGATCCGCGCGTACCAATCCGCAACTGACTCGTTTGACTTCTTGAATGCTGTGTGGAACTGTTTTCGCTCATGGAAAACTATCGTGGGTGGAGTATAATGGGTGTGTAATATGGTGCATAGTTCCTTGTACGATTTACTGGATGGTGCACTCGGGCTGCAGAGACGGTGTAATACACTGTATGCCTCAGCGCCAATGAACCTTAGCAATGTTGCCTTCTGTGCTTCGTCCGTTTTAGCTCCAATCTCACATAAATGAATCTCTAGTCTTTCATGCCACATGTGCCATGCTGTTTGAGCTGAGAATTCTGGAATGTTTGACGCCTGTATAATTGTTAAGCTGGGCTGCGTCATCTTTGTGTCTGGTGAATCTCCTTCCGGCATAACACTTTGATGTTGTAACTACAACTTATGCCTTTCTTGTAATACAAGTGATTTGCAGGTTATCTAACCTCTTTTTTTTTACCTCGTCGCCAATATGTTGTGTAATCACGCGTTTTCAATTACAAAGTGTGCTTTTTATTCGTCTTCTTTTACATTGTTGTTCGTCATTTTTACAGTGTTGCCAGAGCATTCGTGTGGCCGTATTTCGTAGGTATTATTACAATTCGATAGTTCTAGAGGTGACACGATAACGATAACGATAACGATAACGATTACGATTACGATTACGATTACGATTACGATTACGATTACGATTACGATTACGATTACGATTACGATTACGATTACGATTACGATTACGATTACGATTACGATTACGATTACGATTACGATTACGATTACGATTACGATTACGATTACGATTACGATTACGATTACGATTACGATTACGATTACGATTACGATTACGATTACGATTACGATTACGATTACGATTACGATTACGATTACGATTACGATTACGATTACGATTACGATTACGATTACGATTACGATTACGATTACGATTACGATTACGATTACGATTACGATTACGATTACGATTACGATTACGATTACGATTACGATTACGATTACGATTACGATTACGATTACGATTACGATTACGATTACGATTACGATTACGATTACGATTACGATTACGATTACGATTACGATTACGATTACGATTACGATTACGATTACGATTACGATTACGATTACGATTACGATTACGATTACGATTACGATTACGATTACGATTACGATTACGATTACGATTACGATTACGATTACGATTACGATTACGATTACGATTACGATTACGATTACGATTACGATTACGATTACGATTACGATTACGATTACGATTACGATTACGATTACGATTACGATTACGATTACGATTACGATTACGATTACGATTACGATTACGATTACGATTACGATTACGATTACGATTACGATTACGATTACGATTACGATTACGATTACGATTACGATTACGATTACGATTACGATTACGATTACGATAACGATAACGATAACGATAACGATAACGATAACGATAACGATTAGCGATAGCGATAACGATAACGATTACGATTACGATTACGATTACGATAACTGTTGTGTATTCACGCGTTTTCAATTACAAAGTGTGCTTTTTATTCGTCTTCTTTTACATTGTTGTTCGTCATTTTTACAGTGTTGCCAGAGCATTCGTGTGGCCGTATTTCGTAGGTATTATTACAATAGTTCTAGAGGTGACACAAGTGCCGATACTTAACATGCTCCCCCTAAGTCTTTACTTACACCTTCATTTCTTTACATTTGTTTTTAAAACTTTGCCATCTTGACGTGGCCTTAAACTTCTTTTGGGAGTTATGTCGTTATTGTTATATCCAGACGAAGCATCCACACTGTTTTCAATATTCAATGCATTAGCATCCTTGTGATCATTTGTTAGCACTGGTTCCCTGTTTCCTGTTGTACCGTCTGTATCAATTGGTGCTCTGATCTGATCAGTGTGTCGCTTAATTATGCGGTTGTTGTGAGAGAGATTACATAAATATGTTCGAGATCCTAATTGTTTTTCGATTGTGGCGGGTGACCATGCAGGTTTGTTAGGATCCCTATAATCTCGAATGAAAACTTTCTGACCTTCTCCAAAGATCGTAATACGATTACCTCTGTAATTATGAACACTTTGTTCCTGTTTCTTCAAAATGGTTTGTCTTACTGTTGGCGGAGTCAGAAAATCTAGCCTGGTTTTGAGACTACGGCCTAAGAAAAGCTTCGCTGGAGTCTCATCTGTAGTACAGTGTTTCGTGTTTCTGTAATCAGCTAGAAATCTGTTAACAAGTGTGGCTAATACCGACTTCTTGAGAGTTTGACGAAAATCTCTGCTTGACCATTTGTCGATGGATGTCCTGGAGCAGTCAAAACATGCTTAACTCCGTTCATCCCCAAAAAGATCTTAAACTCTTCGGATGTAAGCTGGCGTCCATTGTCACTAACCAGTACATCAACTAATCCATATCTACAAAACAATTCTCTTAATTTTGACACGGTAGAATTAGATGTAATCTGTTTTGTGATCATAACTTCTGCCCATTTGGAATATGAATCAACTATGACCAAGAAATATTGATTTCTTATTGGTCCCGCAAAATCAACATGAATTCGTTTCCATGCTGAGACTTCCGGTCGCCACGGAATTAATGCGCTTTTATTGGGACTTTCTTGAAACTTTTGACATGGCTCTCACTGACTTATCATTCTTTCTATGTCTTTATCAAGCCCTGGCCACCAAACGTAGGTTCTGGCTAAAGCTTTAGTTTCACAATACCTAAGTGTGAAATATGAAGATAGTCAAGTACCTCTTCTTGTAGCTTTTGTGGTACTATTGTGCGATAACCCCACATAATGCATCCATATTCTACGGATAATTCAGTTTTCTTGTTTTTAAATGCCCCCAACTGGGAAATAGTTCCATTTTCTATTGCCTTCAGCAATTTCGACAATAGCGGATCTCGTCTAGTAAGCTTTGCTATAGACTGAAAATTTAAACTCAATGGGTTTTGTTGCCTAATGAGGTTAATGTAATTACATTCTTTTGATTGAACCTCTCCTTCAACCTGAGGAATTCTGGATAAATGATCAGCTTCATTAAATGTGCCCTTCACGTACTCAACTACATAATTGAAGCCAGACAAAAGTAATGCCCACCTCTGCATTCTTGCGGAGGCCATTAATGGCAATCCTTTGTGTTCTCCAAATATGGTGAGAAGCGGTTTGTGGTCTGTCCTCAAGGTGAATTTTTGACCCAGTAAGTACTGGCGAAGCTTGGAAACCGAAAATATGATAGCTAAAGCTTCCTTTTCAATAGTACTGTAGCGTCTTTCACTGCTTTGTAGTGCTCTGGATACGAAAGCAATTGGCTTTACTGTTCCATCTTTGAACTTGTGTGCGAGAATGCCCGCGACTGCTGTATTACATGCGTCTGTCGTCAATATTATTTCCAATTCTGGATTAAAGTGCACTAAAACATTGTCAGATGATATGTCATCTTTAATGACCTTATACGCTTTTGCACATTCTGGAGTCCATTTAAACTCGGAACCTTTCCTCAATAAATTGTACAATGGATCCATTTTTTCTGCGAACTTGTTAATGAATTTTGAGTAGTAATTCACCATTCCTATAAAAACTCTGACTTCCGATACATTAGTCGGTGTCGGTGCGTTAATAACGCAAGAAATTCTTTCATTGCTCTTACTAAGACCATTTTTATCTATGACAAAACCTAGATATTCAATCTTTTTCTCAAAAAATTTGCATTTTGCTTTGTTTAATTTTAGCCCTGCTGAATTCAGCTTGCTAAGTACAGTCCTTAGAGTAGGAATATGAGTTTTCATATCAGGACCTGTGACGGTGATGTCGTCTTGGTATGTAACTACATACGGAATGCCGCTGAGTATATTTTCAATGGTTTTTTGGAAGATAGCTGCTGCTGCCTTTATACCAAAAGGTAGTCTCTTGACCTTGAAAATTCCCACATGAGTGCTCCAAGTGCATAGCGATTGGGACTCTTCATCCAATAATAACTGGTTGTAGGCTTGAGATAAATCCAATTTCGTAAATAATTCGCCTCCCTCTAGAGCAGCAAAAATTTCATCAATCCTTGGTAACGGATACCTAAAGTCACATTGAAACTTGTTTAAAGTAACCTTGTAGTCTGCGCAAGCTCTCAAATCTCCATCAGACTTCAAAACAGGTACTAAGGGAGTTCCCCATTCAGAGTTGTCCACTTGCTCTAACATACCTTGATCTACTAAGTTTCGTATTTTCCGCTCTACCTTCTCTTTCCACATCAGTGGAAGTGGTCTTGGTTTATGAAATATGGGTTTGGCATCACCACATATTTTTAAATGGATTTTGTCTCCAACATATGCTCCTAATTTATCTGTAAATACAGATGAAAATTCATTTAGAATTTGATCTGCTAGTATTTTATTGTCTTTTTGCTCCGAAATAGCATTAATTTGGCATAATTCAAAATTAAATGCTCGTAAAAACGACCTTCCTAGCAACGGAGGATTTTTGGATATGGTCACAACTACAACAACTCTTTTATAGGTATCTCGAAACATAATTGATGCATCAAACTCACCCAACATCTTGATAGGATACCCACTGTAATTGACATATGGCATCTTACACGGTCTTAAGTTTGATACTTTCATTTTTCGAAACAGATCAACAGGAATCAAGGTACATGGTGCGCCTGTGTCACAAGCTGCTTCCATTTTCAGTCCTTCCATTTGAACTGGTAGTGTGTATGCTCCCTCCGGACTTTTGCCTAAAATACTGAAAATATGCTTATCAATTGATTTGCTTGAATCATGAATTTTTCTTGAAACAGATACATAATTTACGTTCTTTCCGCTCTTCGTCTTGCATACGGATGCTAAGTGACCCGTCTTGCCACATTTGTGACATTTGCTGTCCTTGTATTTGCATTCACTCGATGAGTGATTTCGCCAGCCGCATCTGGAACATGGCTGTCTCTTCTTGTCTAGCGCTGAATCAGCGCCTCCTTGGTGCTTACGTGCTTTATTGATATAGTTGACCGCATCGTTGTCATCGCTTACTTCCCTTAGTGAAGTTTTTGCCGCCATCTTCGTCCCGCATATTAAGGCTTAACGCCTGCTGCAAGGTTATGGTCTCGTCCTCCTGGCAGAGTCTTTCAAAGAGTTCAATCGGCAATCCAACAATGAATCTGTCCAGAACAAATGCTTCTATGTTCGTGCCAAATTTACAGCTGAGTGCAAGCTTCTTGATCCGCGCGTACCAATCCGCAACTGACTCGTTTGACTTCTTGAATGCTGTGTGGAACTGTTTTCGCTCATGGAAAACTATCGTGGGTGGAGTATAATGGGTGTGTAATATGGTGCATAGTTCCTTGTACGATTTACTGGATGGTGCACTCGGGCTGCAGAGACGGTGTAATACACTGTATGCCTCAGCGCCAATGAACCTTAGCAATGTTGCCTTCTGTGCTTCGTCCGTTTTAGCTCCAATCTCACATAAATGAATCTCTAGTCTTTCATGCCACATGTGCCATGCTGTTTGAGCTGAGAATTCTGGAATGTTTGACGCCTGTATAATTGTTAAGCTGGGCTGCGTCATCTTTGTGTCTGGTGAATCTCCTTCCGGCATAACACTTTGATGTTGTAACTACAACTTATGCCTTTCTTGTAATACAAGTGATTTGCAGGTTATCTAACCTCTTTTTTTTTACCTCGTCGCCAATATGTTGTGTAATCACGCGTTTTCAATTACAAAGTGTGCTTTTTATTCGTCTTCTTTTACATTGTTGTTCGTCATTTTTACAGTGTTGCCAGAGCATTCGTGTGGCCGTATTTCGTAGGTATTATTACAATTCGATAGTTCTAGAGGTGACACGATAACGATAACGATAACGATAACGATAACGATAACGATAACGATAACGATAACGATAACGATAACGATAACGATAACGATAACGATAACGATAACGATAACGATAACGATAACGATAACGATAACGATAACGATAACGATAACGATAACGATAACGATAACGATAACGATAACTATAACGATAACGATAACGATAACGATAACGATAACGATAACGATAACGATAACGATAACGATAACGATAACGATAACGATAACGATAACGATAACGATAACGATAACGATAACGATAACGATAACGATAACGATCGTCGCCAATATGTTGTGTAATCACGCGTTTTCAATTACAAAGTGTGCTTTTTATTCGTCTTCTTTTACATTGTTGTTCGTCATTTTTACAGTGTTGCCAGAGCATTCGTGTGGCCGTATTTCGTAGGTATTATTACAATTCGATAGTTCTAGAGGTGACACGATAACGATAACGATAACGATAACGATAACGATAACGATAACGATAACGATAACGATAACGATAACGATAACGATAACGATAACGATAACGATAACGATAACGATAACGATAACGATAACGATAACGATAACGATAACGATAACGATAACGATAACGATAACGATAACGATAACGATAACGATAACGATAACGATAACGATAACGATAACGATAACGATAACGATAACGATAACGATAACGATAACGATAACGATAACGATAACGATAACGATAACGATAACGATAACGATAACGATAACGATAACGATAACGATAACGATAACGATAACGATAACGATAACGATAACGATAACGATAACGATAACGATAACGATAACGATAACGATAACGATAACGATAACGATAACGATAACGATAACGATAACGATAACGATAACGATAACGATAACGATAACGATAACGATAACGATAACGATAACGATAACGATAACGATAACGATAACGATAACGATAACGATAACGATAACGATAACGATAACGATAACGATAACGATAACGATAACGATAACGATAACGATAACGATAACGATAACGATAACGATAACGATAACGATAACGATAACGATAACGATAACGATAACGATAACGATAACGATAACGATAACGATAACGATAACGATAACGATAACGATAACGATAACGATAACGATAACGATAACGATAACGATAACGATAACGATAACGATAACGATAACGATAACGATAACGATAACGATAACGATAACGATAACGATAACGATAACGATAACGATAACGATAACGATAACGATAACGATAACGATAACGATAACGATAACGATAACGATAACGATAACGATAACGATAACGATAACGATAACGATAACGATAACGATAACGATAACGATAACGATAACGATAACGATAACGATAACGATAACGATAACGATAACGATAACGATAACGATAACGATAACGATAACGATAACGATAACGATAACGATAACGATAACGATAACGATAACGATAACGATAACGATAACGATAACGATAACGATAACGATAACGATAACGATAACGATAACGATAACGATAACGATAACGATAACGATAACGATAACGATAACGATAACGATAACGATAACGATAACGATAACGATAACGATAACGATAACGATAACGATAACGATAACGATAACGATAACGATAACGATAACGATAACGATAACGATAACGATAACGATAACGATAACGATAACGATAACGATAACGATAACGATAACGATAACGATAACGATAACGATAACTGTTGTAATTTCAATTCCAGATAACCTCCAATAATAAATCTTTTAGATTTAGTTTAAGTTCTTGTTTTATTTAAGTTTTTCAATCGCGTCAACTTGTCACTTCTATCCTCAAGCTCCGACTATGCTTGAGCTACAAGAGAATGGCAGGGCCAAGCCAAAATTGAACAGAAGATCCCGTTACTTCCTTGTTCGCTCTCTCTCTCTCTCTCTCTCTCTCTCTCATTCTCATGTTCTCTGGTCATTGTAGCTTTTGCTTTGAGAGGTATTTTACAGTGGTATTGAGGCAAGCAATATGTACTGAAGATTTCAACACACCTCCTCAAAAGATACATTGACCAAATAAATTGTGATAATAAATAAGTATTACAATAACTTTTCTTATTGGACAAGTTGCGCCTTCTGGGAACAATTTTGATGATCCACATTCGTCTAGAAATAGTTCTGTTATCAAAAAACCAGTTCTAGGATTAAGGAAAACCCAGGAAAAAACACTTAATCGGATCATAAGTTATTAACTCAATTACAAATATTCATTTGACTTTAAGTATTCAAAAAATTTTACATTCATAAATATAAATATAAAGATAAATAAAATTTTTAGTTCAATTATCAGATTCGAAATTTCATGATTAAATAGTTTTTTAAAATAAGTAATATTAAATAAAATTGTAATTCATTTAGGATAATTTGTTTATTATTATTTTTATATATAACTTTAGTCTGTAAGACCCAATTCAGATCTTAGGCTCAAAAATCTTGCAGCTGGCAACGGCTTCGTTAGGACATCGGCCAACTGGTGAACTGTGGAAATATACTCAATAATAATTAGTGTTTTTTCAATTTGCTCTCTTGAAAAATGATACTTAATATCAATGTGTTTTGATCTTTTGTGGCATGTGGGATTGTTAGCTATACTAATGCAACCTTGATTGTCCTCCATTATTTTGATTGGTTCTGTCAACTCAAACTTGATACTTGTAGCTAACGATTTTAACCACAAAGCTTCTCTAACAGCTTCAAATAACGCCATATATTCAGCTTCAGTAGATAAGGCTGCAACGGAATTTTGTTTCTTCGTATTCCAAGATATCAGACATGACTCGAACATTTTAAATATATACCCAGTAGTACTTTTCCTATCAGACTCACTTCCAGCCCAATCAGAATCAACATATCCGATAATAGTGTCCTTAAATTTTGTGTTTTTAACAAAAGTTAACTTTAAATCAATAGTACCCTTTAGATACCTTAATACTCGTTTTAGACACTGCCATAGCTCTTTATTATTTTTACTGGTATATCTGCTCAAAATACTAATTGCTGTACTCAAGTCGGGACGAGTACATAACATTCATACGTCTGACTTCAGTTTCCCTTTCATTTAATTGTATGTTAGGCAATTTTCCACCAACAATTACACTTGGATCGGCATTCTCATAAGTTGTTGTACCACTAGGCTGTTTATCTGATATTAATCGATCAGATTCTCCTTCCGTACTCTCATTCGGGAAATTTGACTCAATACTTTCCAAATCCAGATTCGAAAAACTGTCAGTTTGGATATTTTCCACCTGTTCCATACTTTCATTTTGGAACTTTGAGTCATTCACCACAGTCCTACAATTTACCATATTGGTCTCATCCACAACAACATCTCTAGCCACCAAGAATTTTCTAGATTCCATATCCCACAACTTATAGCCATTTGGTTCATATCCAACAAGTATACACTTCAATGACTTCTCATCGAATTTTCGTTTTCTGATTTTATTATGCACGTATACTGTTGAACCAAATATCTTTAAATATTTTAAATTAGGCTTTCTATTATGCCACATCTCAAATGGAGTTTCTTGTCTCGTAACGCTCTACTTGGAGTTCTATTGATCAAAAATGTTGCTGTTAAAACAGCTTCACTCCAAAAACATTTATCCAACTTAGCCCCGCTAACCATAGCTCTGGCCTTTTCTGTTATGGATCTTATCATGCGTTCGGACACCCCATTTAGTTGTGGAGTATGTGGAACCGTCAAATGGTAGCTTATGCCTTTTTAAACACAATAATCGCGCATCTCATTTGACAAATACTCTCTGCCATTATCAATGTACAAATTCACAACCTTTAGGTTGAAATGAGCTTCACTTTTTGCGATAAAATCTTTGAAAGTAGAAAACACGTCAGACTTGTAACCTATCAAATAAGTTAGACAATAATGTGTATACTGATCTATGAAAACTACATAATAGTTCTTTCCATCAATACTTGAAGGTGTTATAGGACCACAAACATCGGAATGAATTATGAATAAGGGTCTTTTAATATGCTCCTTATTTTTGAATTTCTCAAATGGAAGTCTAGCTTGCTTACCGTTTATACAAGGTTCCCATAATTCATTTTCTAGTTGCACATTCTCCAAAAGTTCTATATCTTCAAACATATTGTTACGCACAATTTCTAAAAACTTCCCTTTACTAATGTGTCCCAATCTCTTATGCCACAATTGATAGTTTTTCTTTATTTTAGAATCGGTTGCAAATGCTTTATGGTCCATTTTAAAATTGACAATAGGTACATTAGATTTACACATACCTTCAAATAATCCTTGTCCGCTCTTTGAGACCTTCACACCATCTGAACTAAATTCAATGGTCATACCGACATCCTGCTTCTTAGTTACAGATAGCAAATTGTGAGGAATATCTTTGCAAAACAGGACATTCTCCAGGGTAATGCTGTCATTGAGAGCACTGCGGAGCCTTACTATACCCTTTGCCGTAGCATGAATGTATTCTCCAAATTTTGCAATTGCAATTTCAATCGGCGGATCCAGTGTTATGTAGTCAGCAAACAGGCTTATATTGTTTATCATGTGATCGGAAGCTCCCGAATCCAATATAAATGACACGCCACCCTTATCCTTAGGAATGACACCTTGCTTTAACATGAATGCAAAGCCTCTATCTGGCTGTGCGGTTGCTACTTGAGCCTGCTTAGCTTTCTCACTGTTTTGGAGACTCTTTTTGAAGCTATAGCAGTCCTTTTTAAAATGTCCCTTTTTGCCGCAATGATGACATTTTAAATTGGCTTTAAAGTTAGTCTTGAAAGGTTTGGGCTTGCTTTTAGTTTTTCCATGAAACACTCTGAATCTATTTTATCTTTGCTCATTGGAAGATACAGCTTGTAAAACTTTAATGCTTGTATCCTTACTGGAGTTTTTAAGTTTGATCTCATGATCAAGCAAGCGATTTTTAACAAAGGGCCAGCGTCAAGCTTTCAATGGACAAAGTTTTAATGGCGGTCACCACACCATCATATGAAGAAGGTAAAGTTAAAAGTAAGTGTGACACTTTATCCACCTCCTCAATTTTAGCTCCTGATGCCGTTAACTCATTAATTAATTCATCAAAAATATTAAAATGAATTATAAGCGGAGTGTCACCTTTTAGCTTGAATGTCAATAGTTGCTTTCGTATAGAAAGCTGCGAAGCCAAACTTTTTCGCTCATAAACAGAGTCTAATTTTTCAAAATAGTGTATATAAATTTTTTTTTTTTTTTTATTTTTTTAGTTTAAGTTCTTGTTTTATTTAAGTTTTTCAATCGCGTCAACTTGTCACTTCTATCCTCAAACTCCAACTATGCTTGAGCTACAAGAGTATGGCTGGGCCAAGCCAAAATTGAACAGAAGATCCCGTTACTTCCTTGACGATAACGATAACGATAACGATAACGATAACGATAACGATAACGATAACGATAACGATAACGATAACGATAACGATAACGATAACGATAACGATAACGATAACGATAACGACAACGATAACGATAACGATAACGATAACGATAACGATAACGATAACGATAACGATAACGATAACGATAACGATAACGATAACGATAACGATAACGATAACGACAACGATAACGATAACGACAACGACAACGATAACGATAACGATAACGATAACGATAACGATAACGACAACGATAACGATAACGATAACGATAACGATAACGATAACGATAACGATAACGATAACGATAACGATAACGATAACGATAACGATAACGATAACGATAACGATAACGATAACGATAACGATAACGATAACGATAACGATAACGATAACGATAACGATAACGATAACGATAACGATAACGATAACGATAACGATAACGATAACGATAACGATAACGATAACGATAACGATAACGATAACGATAACGATAACGATAACGATAACGATAACGATAACGATAACGATAACGATAACGATAACGATAACGATAACGATAACGATAACGATAACGATAACGATAACGATAACGATAACGATAACGATAACGATAACGATAACGATAACGATAACGATAACGATAACGATAACGATAACGATAACGATAACGATAACGATAACGATAACGATAACGATAACGATAACGATAACGATAACGATAACGATAACGATAACGATAACGATAACGATAACGATAACGATAACGATAACGATAACGATAACGATAACGATAACGATAACGATAACGATAACGATAACGATAACGATAACGATAACGATAACGATAACGATAACGATAACGATAACGATAACGATAACGATAACGATAACGATAACGATAACGATAACGATAACGATAACGATAACGATAACGATAACGATAACGATAACGATAACGATAACGATAACGATAACGATAACGATAACGATAACGATAACGATAACGATAACGATAACGATAACGATAACGATAACGATAACGATAACGATAACGATAACGATAACGATAACGATAACGATAACGATAACGATAACGATAACGATAACGATAACGATAACGATAACGATAACGATAACGATAACGATAACGATAACGATAACGATAACGATAACGATAACGATAACGATAACGATAACGATAACGATAACGATAACGATAACGATAACGATAACGATAACGATAACGATAACGATAACGATAAGGATAACGATAACGATAACAATTGTAATGATAAGCATTATCACACAAAGTGTAATCATATACCTAACCTATAAATATAAGGACATTTCAAAAAGGATATTTGTTAAGAAACACAATGTTATTGAAACCCAAAAGGAACTCCCAGTTGATAACGAACAACTCGACTTAAATATTGTACCAAAAATGTATCCAGAAATATAAGATCGTATTATTCATACGCGTGAGGACACGCTTTACTTTACGTGTGGAGGAGTGACATATCCAATATTCACCTTACCCTTTTTACCATACTCGTACCCACTGTGGCGACCTTTTGTATATTACTCATGCCCACTGTATTTCAAACCACGAGATTTGCCCAAATACGCAGAAAAGTTCAACATAAACAAAAAGGAGTTTTGCATAAACAAAACTTGGCGCAAATCCCGCTCCCAAAATTAATCATAACAATCCGACCCAAAGCTGAGCGCAGATCTCGCTCCCAAAACTTAATCATAACAAACTGACCAATCAGAAGATGCCAACAGAGCCAGCATAAATTTTTTTTTTTTTTTTTTTTTTTTTTTTTTTTTTTTTTTTTTTTTTTTTTTTTTTTTTTTTTTTTTTTTTTTTTTTTTTTTTTTTTTTTTTTTTTTTTTTACGCGTGAGGACACGCTAATCCAGCATAATCAATTGACCATTCCTTCGTTTTTGCCACATGCAAGATGTCACGTACGCCAAAGCGTCTTTTGTTCCTTTAAATAGAGCATAATCCACAAATTGTACTTTAGTCTTAATTTGATCATGAAACTACACACATGGTGTTAAATAAAAGAACATAAAACTGAATTGACTTATTTTTTTTATTTCTGATTGCATGCGGAACTCGTAATTAAGTATAGTAATTTATTTGGCGACCTTTCTAATGTTTAATTAGTGTGAGTTGGCTGGCTCTAGGTCCGAAAAATTTGAGTTTGTTCACAACTGTAAACAATTTATGCATTGTACCACCAAAAAGAGCTGGTTGCCTATACAGAACTGTTTCATCGTTATCCCTAACGACTCTTCAGTAGGCTTTTTGCTAAAGAAAGCATGAATGCCAACTGCCTCTCCATACAATCATTGCTTAGATCAGTTGGGAACTGCTAAAAGCAATGAAAGCAAAAATAGACAAGCAATGAGTGCTTTCATCTTTCTGGTGGTAATGCTTAAGCTTAGGGCTGAACTTTTTAAGTGCAAAAGCTTGAACTTTTGAGCGAACTTGGAAGTGCCCGTTAATTTTGAAATGCGAAGCATTCAAAAAAGCGTTTTTTGCGTTGTTTCTTGAAACTTTTGTTAGTTTCATTTACAAAAAAGAGAGCGTGCCGTCTCTTATATAGATTTGTAATTTATTTGGGGACCTTTCTAATGTTTAATTAGTGCATTGCATAACATAGAGTGGAACTGGGGCAACGAGACCTTATGGAATGTCAATCGCATTGCACTATTAGCGGAGCTTAAGAGACACAGACTTACAGAACTCGTGCAGCAAAAATTAAGAAGTGAATGGAGAATTTACCGAGAACTTGACCATACCGTCGGCAAAAAATATGCACAAGTAGATACCCGGGCAGTGTCATGGATTATTAAGGCAAGAAGTGACATGATACTCTTAAATGGAAACAGATTCATTACAGGACCAACTAATAAATGCGAATTGTGCAACACAAATGAGGTAGAGGACATAAATCATTTTCTGGGTAGATGTCCAATACTACGAGAGCACAGAATTTTATGTTTTAGCCAACCTGTCTTAAGCCCAACTCAGATTAGAGACATTTTAAATGATGCGAGCGACACTAATTGGAAGGGCTTAGTAGAGTTTCTGCAACAGGCCACCCAGTATAGGAAACGGATTTTGGCGGAATATTTTTAAAACACAACAGCACAAATAATATAAACTAAAGAAATTTGGTGGGCCCCTAATCCGACACTAGGTCCCAACGATCCTGTATGTGTAGTAAGACTTTTTGTATGGTATCTAGGGAACCCTCAAATAAAATAAAACAAAACTCAACAAAGTTATAGAAGCGCATTCTCCGACTGACGACATATAGTCATAGTCGAGTACTATTTAAAACCTCTAGCAATTAGATATGTTATATTTTCTTTTGAAATTTTGGTATAAGCATGTGTATAATTGGTTTTAAATAAATTTATTATTATTATTATTATTATTATTTATATAAATATAAATCATAGAACTTTTTAGCAGGCTCTATGCGGGTAAAATTAAATCTCGTGGCCAGCTTTCTAACCTGGCCATTCTAGAAAAATTTAAAATCATTTATCTGCATAGCTTCCCGTTTGGGATGCATCGCATTGCACGTAAAAGTTCCTGGAAAAATTGGCTTGAACAAGTACCGGAGCAGCTGTCAGAGCTGATTTCAATGCTCCTACCGCTTTGATCGCATCGTCGTTCAGCCGAAACTTGCTTCCAGGTTACTTCTTCAGTGCCACGGTTAGTGGCGCCGCCAAGGAGGAGAAGTTTTTGATGAAACGCCTATACCATCCCGCAGTTCCGAGAAAAGCTCGCGCCTCCTTGATTGATTTCGGCTCCGCGATCTTTTGAATGACGATGATCCATTCCGAATCCATCTTTAGGGTCCGATCGATCTCCACCAACCAAAAAACCCAAATATTTCAATGTTTTGAAACAAAACCTCGATTTACTTAGTCCTATGGTAAAATTGGCCTTCCGCAGACACTCTGGTAAACGTTCCAAATATCTGAGATGCGTCTCAAAATCTGCTGCTATGATAAGAAGGTCATCCAAATACACGAATACATTGGATCTCAATTCTTCAGGGATGACGTCCATAAGCCGTACCAATCGTTGCGCCGCATTGTGCAATACAAACGGCATCACCCGCAATTGGTACAGTGGTCTCCCTGGAACCGTAAAAGCCGTATATGGTTTGCTTCGCTGGTCCCATTCAATCTGCCAGAAGGCAAATTTCAGATCGACACTGGAGATATAGTGCGTCTGTTCGATCCTGGACAGGATTCTCTCAATACAAGGAAGTGGATACGCATCCTTGACGGTTATCGTGTTTAGTTTGCGCGCATCAAAGCAGAAGCGGTCCTTTTCCGGCCGTCGGACCTCTGTTGTCCGGTCACACCATGGACTGCAACTCTCCTCGATAACTCCCAATTTGAGCATCTTATCGATCTCAGCCGTTACCAACTCCTGCAATGCGGGAGACAACGGATGGGGTCTGTCTTTAAACGGTTGGGCTCCTTCCATAAACTCGATCGTATGTTTTTCATCCGGTGTTTTTCCCAAGCCAACCTTTTCATACGCCATTTATTTATTATTTTCGCTTTCAGGTAACCTCCAGCATTCTGGTTCGAAGAATTACTCTTCCTCTTCTTCCACGTGGGACATCTGTGCAGCCACCAGCTCGGCCACTTGGACTTCTGCTTCTCCTCGGCCTGAGGGACCCAATACAGTTGGTGCTAGTCCAAACGCGCGCCAGAAGTCGATAACAAAATAGGCTGTCTGTTCCAAATATGGACAGACGTAGAAAAGAATAGGTTAAGTGTCCATTCGATCGATCTTCACCCGCGGCTGTCCGTACTATGGAGGTATTCCTCTGCATGAATGCCCCAAAACACTCTAGAAACTCTTGACTTCCATGTCCCAGTAAGCTAACGCTAGCGCCTGTGTCCAGGAGCCCTTTGAGAAATCTTCCATTGATGGACACCTCGGCAAACACCCTATGATCCGGGTTTTCTCCACGCTGTACGGCCTCAACTTCTTGGCGTCTTATACAGCGGTGTCACAGAAATCTCTAGAGATTTCATCTTCGGTTGGTTTGCAAATTGCTCGAAAAATTCGTCGGTGTCACAGAACTTCAAGAGATTTCATTTTCTTATTGGAAAATCTAGTTAGAACAGAAGCTTTTCCAATTGAACTATCATCTCTAAAAACAGGGCTGCATCTCTCGCAAAAAAATTTCCCTTTTTTTAGTTAAGGGGTAATTTGATGTTCCAGTGATATTTATTAATTGTGTTATATGTTTTATGATGCATTTTTAAATTATAATTCAAATTGATGTATATTCATTTCATATTCTCCAAAAATAAAATGCGAAATTTAAAAATGTGTTCGCGCCACTCATGAAGTGTAACTTGCCAGCCCTGAGTCAGCTGGCTCTTACATAGATGGCGACCAAGCTGCAGATGGCGCCACTTGAGGTGGCTGCTTTTGACAAATACAAAACACTTTGGTTTGTTTTGCGAATAATTATTAAAACGCAAATTGCAATGTTTAAACTAAGCAAATAATTTATCCATTTGATGCAACATATCCAGAAAAATAATGTTGTTTACATTTCCAAAACTAATTTTAATTGTCAAAATTGTTTGGGTGGTGAATTGTGGTAAATCTCCTGACAAAACACGAGAGATATGAAACCAACCGAAAGAGATTTCTGGGACACCGAGAATTGGTTTTGGGTTGGAATTTGGTTGGAAGAGATTTCTGTGACACTGCTGATAATGCGTCTACGTTTAAAGTGCTCTCGGGCCTTTTTGATCCTCTGTGTCACCATTCTCATTCCTCCTAAGCGATGCTCTCCAAAAATACGATTCCTTGTCTCCAAATAAATTCTAATTTTTTCTTCATAAGGTAAGTACTTCAATTTATTCGAATTATCTTGTATCTTATAATTATTATTACTCTCCTTATTCTCGGATTCTACTTTGCTGCGGGCTTGTTCGCTGAGTACATTGCTCCCGCTTTCGCTGCACTCAGCCTTTCGTTTTCCGAGCATGGTGTTTGGATGCCCGCATCGGAAACAAAACAGCTTCCTCTCATCTGCATCACAATCGCGGAATTCATGTGTCATTTTTCCGCAATTCCAGCAACCAAATCTGTTCGAAGTCTTGCCTCTTATTCGGACTTCCTCCACAGTTGATTCTGGAACATTATCTCCGGAATCCGCTTGTGCTTCGCTGACCTGCTCTTTGACTCCAGGTCTGAATCTCGCTGCTGCATAGGTACCCCCGCCCTCGACTCCCAATCCTCGACCGTATTCCGGGAGCTATCACCGTCGAAGGACACGGTCCATCTTTCGACCTTGGTCCATTGGTTGCCTAGATTCTGCACATTCTTGGCTCACGATTTCGCCAATTTCTTGTATTCCCAGTCGCAGAGCTCGGACTCGATCCACTTTCCGAACTGCCCACGAACGAAATGGGAGAAGGATTTGGGGGTACCCTGGCGGCCTTACTGCGTGTTGCTCCCCTAGCGCTGGATTCCTGGGAATTTTCGGGATCGCTCCAGTTCCATTATTTCCGCGTGGCGGACATAATGTCTGTTAGGATTGATTTGGAATCCCTTCTTGGGTATTCGTATATGTCCAAGTTGATGAAACCGGAGGCTTGAGGAACTGCTTCGCTAATTCCGGGTGCTAGCGACAACCAACCAACCAACCAAACTAACCAACTAACAAACCCTTGCCGGGCTCAATCCCCAGATCTTCCTTCTCTATCCTTTTATTTGACTAATTATTACGACAAACCAATAATAAATAAACCTATTCCAAAAAAAATTAACCTATATAAATAACAAAACAAACTATCTCCAAAACCAACAACAAAAACTAAAAAACTGAATCTCACTACCCGAAATCAAACAAAGATCTCACTATTTTTTTCAGACCAACATTCAATATCTGGAGAGGGAGGACCAACTTCTAGCTGGGGCCGATCCGACTGCATTTTTCAGCGCTTTTCAACCTGGACTCCTTTTACCCATAGTCATCGACTGCTCAGGTCTTCAATTTTCATTAATGGCCGGCAGTCAAGGCAGTTCTGTAAGCTGACTCTTTATGTTTTCTTATCTGTCTGCCTCCGTGGACTATCGTGTGTGGAGTTGCAGCGCATGTTGCCTGTACGGCACATGGGTCACTTCCTCCCAATTACGCCGATGGCCGATATATCCATAGACATCCAGAGAGGAAGAAAACACCGAATCAACATAATTTTACGATAAGTACACAAAAAAACATTTAATGATTTGCCAACACACTAATCTACTCTAACCTATCACAGATTTTTATCACAGATGGTTTTGCACTACTCCTCCTTCGTGGAATCCCCCTGGTGTCGAATTTACTGCGTTACATCGGCGTAGATGACACACCTAGGCTTCTTTATGCAAAATTCACTGCGATTTTTGCGACTCCTGGAGCAATCATCCTCTTTTCGCCGGAAGATGAGCCTCCAGTGCTACTCTATTTCCCTAACTGGACTCTAATCCCCTTCGGTGGTATTTTCAGTTAGTCCTTCCCAGCGCAATTGCAGGCTAGTCAATGCTACCTCCAAGCCGCTGTTCGGGATTGTCTGAACATACCACGTTGGTTTAACTGCACGAGAATTCATCGAATTTATTTGTTTTTTTCCCCAATTAGCAGCGACGTTGCATACAAGTATGTAGCGCCGCGTTTCATTTAAGTTGGGCGCCATATTGTTATGAATCTGATTTTCTTCTCGATGGGCAATCCGGCTGGCTCAATCCTTCTCTAAGGGGGGGATCCTTCTCCTTGCCCGCAGTCCACACAATCCTCGACTCAAAAAACTCTCATCACTACATACACAACAAAAATGGCAAATCAAAATCAACGGACGCTATCACTACATAAAACCTAAGGAAGTCCAAAGTTGGTGACCTCGATGGAACCGTCACCACGTTCTAACAAAATAGGAAGGAGTGTCCAAAGAGACAGCTTGAGGGGCACGACTACTTAGACAATATAGGGAAATTTGTTACGCACGTTTTTCATCCGATTGACTTGAAATTTGGTTTGTAAGCGTAGTTCGCGAAATAATTTGACACGTGTTTTCCCAACTTTTGGAAAATTCGCCCGGGATGAAAACGGCCGGAAAATTCTGCATGCAAAAAACAATTTTTCATCCGATTGAGTTGAAACTCGGTTTGTCCGTATTCTATACGGTATAATTTAAAAATGTGATTTTCCAATGTCGGAAAATCCGCCCCCGAGACGTGAAAATGCCCGGAAAATTCTGTGGGCAAAAAATTATTTGTTATCCGATTGGCTTGAAACTCGGTTTGTAAGGATAGAATACGAAATAATTTGAAATGGGGCGGATACGATAACGACAACGACAACGACAACCACAACGATAACGATAACGATAACGATAACGATAACGATAACGATAACGATAACGATAACGATAACGATAACGATAACGATAACGATAACGATAACGATAACGATAACGATAACGATAACGATAACGATAACGATAACGTGAACGTGAACGTGAACGTGAACGTGAACGTGAACATGAACGTGAACGATAACGATAACGATAGACCATACTGATGGCGACGCAGCGAAGCGCGACGGCTTATATGCTAGTATATATATAAATATAAATAATAAATAAGTAATTAAGGAAGGAATATTTGTACGTTGGGTATGTGTGTACTTTTAATACACCATAATAATTGGCCAATTTCGCTTTTCGACGGATGTGGAATGATTGGCTGTGCTGATAAAAAGGTCGAGCGTTGTCTCTTCTTGTAGGCTGCGTGGCCGCAATTGACTATGTAATTGGCCGCCATTTGTGGAATCACAAGTCTGACCCAGTAAAATTATAGGCCCATGGAACGGACTCACTCGAATAAATTTTCCACGCTTATGCCTCCGGCGACGACAATGTATGCCTCCTCAATGGGCCTGGAGTTGCGGGAATGTAGCCTTCTAGGGATAATGCAGAGGGTCCGGGTTTAATTAGGACAATTGAGGCAGGCTCTCATCCCTCAATCCGAGTCTGGTTTTTGGTCCCGCAAAAATAAATCTCGTGGCCAGCTTTCTAACCTGGCCACACTAGAAAAATGTTAAATCATTTATATGCGTAACTTCATTTCACTCTAAAATTGTGGACTTACTTTCTATATTTTTATTTGCTATTTTAAATGCCTTTAATTAATTGATGCATATATGTGTATATAAGTTTTAGTTTCTTTTATATACATATGTATGTATGGGTATACACTTAAACATATATGTATATCAAGGAGGTTTAAGTCTCCAGTCTGACGTGCTGCCTTCGCTGCACGAGATTTTCTGACTACTCGTAATCTGCCTTTTTGGGTTTCCTATTTAGCTTCGTTTCACCCTGACCTAATTCCCGTTGCGAATCCCAATCCCATGTTCCAGGTTCATCACCCGCATTCAAGGCCAAGGTCTGAGCCCTTATGCCAGCAGGTGGGAGAAGGACGCCTATTCTTATATTTGCCGCCTCCCCGATTCCCGATGTGGTCTACGACCTTAAAGAGGAGGACAGCAACATGATCCCCTTTCAAAAAATCCGCTTTATCCGAAATTTCCCTTTTACCAAAATCCCCCCCCTGCCCCCACTTATCCAAAATTCCCTTTCGATCGCGTACCCCTCATTCGATCCAGCTACATACACAACGATAAAAATTTGAGCTACACTAACACATGCCAACATATCCTATCGAAATAATTTCCCATCTCTAACCATATATGCAAGACTACTAAATAAAAAGACAATGCCAACATTTATATGAATATGGGGTTTAGTTACCTGTTTTTGATTTTAGTCAAAGTTTGCAACACCTAGCAGCAGCCAGTAGCAACAGAGTTAAGTACAGCAAATTGGTAAACAATCACCTTAAAAAAAAAACCATAGAAAAAATTCAGGCTGCGAACTTATAACATTGGAATTCCTCTGTCTTTATTCGCTAACAGAAGCAGCTCAAATACCAACTGGTAGGTTTGCTTGAAGTGTGAACTGCAAAACAAGTCCGCTGATGAGAGAGACAGCGATCATTGTACGGACATACCCAATTGCTAATCCGAAATG
This sequence comes from Lordiphosa magnipectinata, assembly GCA_037044535.1. Taxonomy (NCBI): domain Eukaryota; kingdom Metazoa; phylum Arthropoda; class Insecta; order Diptera; family Drosophilidae; genus Lordiphosa; species Lordiphosa magnipectinata. The sequence continues at coordinate 22,485 of JBAMBO010004064.1, forward strand.
TTGTAATTAATATCTGTTGTTCTGTGTCGTCTATAATTTTAAATCAATTTCACATCCTACATTCAAGAAAATAAAAAGTTAAAATTGTACAATTAAAAACAAGTAAGAGCGCTGTAGTCGAGTTTCCCGACTTCAAAATACCCTGTTCAATTGAGACACACATGCAAACACACTCACATACAGAAACGCATACACACATACGAGCGCACACGAACACACACAACATCGTGTGCGGTGGCGGTTTATAGAATACCACCACAGCAAGTCATAGCTTGTCGTATGAGGCGACTAACATGACACGGGGATGTCACTGCGTGGAGAGGTGCAGCTCGTGACCTCCGGCCATGGGCCAGGTACCCCCCGACAGCCACCGAACACCCGTGCGGCGACCAACTAACACGAGAAGGCTACTAAAGCAGAGACCAGTAATGCTTTAGGAAACGGATTCTGGACCCCCCTTACGACATGACGAACCCTGGGCTGACGGTCAATAGTATTCTAGTACTTCAGTAAACGGAGTGAATTCCTGCCGAAATGGCTGCTAGGCTAATGCTATTACCGCCCCCGTCCCGTTAAAACCTGGCAAATCTCTAAGCACGCTCCTTGATACGTCGTTATTTAATTGGCAGCATAGGTTCAGATGTAGCATACCTGATTAACGGATCCGGCTCTGCACACTCGACCCCATAAAGGCGAGTGTCAACCCTCGCATGGCCTCACTGCTCGCATAGACAACCATGGGATCATAACGCAACTATGCAACGATCAAGGATAACGACTTATGAGTTGGGACCCAACCACAACATGAGCCCAAAAAAACCCCAATTAGAAGAAGAAAATTGCGATGCGTTCGTAAGAAGTAGTAGAATGGCAAGATCACCAATTGAGGAAATTCAAGCCGACCCATCGGAACCAACTGCTAAGCCGCAGAGCTGCTCGGCACTGCGTGACCTGGGATGTGAAATTGCGAAGCTAGTGAATATGCTCGAAGATGGCAAACGAAGGTTCATTCATCAGCCCATGAGGGACTCCATTGAGAGTATCAGGGCGCTGTATGAGCTATCTGCCATCCAGCTGCATGACGAAGGAGCCAAGGCTGTTATCAGGACACACCAATCCTCACAGACATCACCGCTGTTCAGAACCAATGTCGAACCCAAGAGGAAGCAGGGCGTAGGAGTACGAAAACCCCAAACCAAGCGATCCCGTGGTCCAGCCGACGTCGATGCCGTCGCTAGCACACAAGTGGTGGAGGATTCTCCAAACACCGCGGAGACGCATGAGACACCAATCTCGAGAACAAATGGCGACGATTGGCATATGGCAACTTCCAAGAACACCCGAAAGAAGGGAAAGCGATTGCTAAAGGAGAAGACGCGAGCGGATGCCATTGTTATCTCTGCTAAGGGTGAAGCGAGCTACGCAGAGATACTCCGAAAAGTAAAGGCGGATGAAAAGTTAAGCGGGCTAGGTGAGGCAGTTGCGAGAATTAGAAAAACCCAGAAAGGAGAACTTCTGCTGCAACTAAATAAGTCTGAAGAAAATACCTCAGCATTCAAGTGCTTAGTGGGCGAATCGCTGGGTGAACACACAGAGGTTCGTACACTAACACATCGTGTCACGATCGAATGTAGGGATCTGGACGAGGTCACCAACAGTGAGGACATCTATGAGGCGTTAAAAAAACAGTTTCTGCTAGAGGACTTAGCACCGGAGGACATCAGCCTACGCAAGGCGTAGGGGCAAGCGCAAACGGCTTCCATAAAGATGTCAGCGGAAAACACTTGGAAGGCCCTATCGTCACCAAGTGTTTCAGATGCCTTGAATTTGGCCACCTAGCAAGGCATTGCAAAAGTGAGTTTGACAGGTCAAACCTGTGCCGACGATGCGGTGGAAAGGACCACTTCGCAAGGGACTGCTCACAAGATCCGCAGTGCATGCTCTGCAGCGGGAAAAAGGACTCGAAACACATCGGAGGAAGTGGCAGATGCCCCCTGTTTAGGAGCGCACTAGCCAAACGATCATAAAGTGCTTGCAACTAAACCTTAACCACTGTGAAGCAGCGCAGACTCTACTGAGACAACCCGTAAAGAAATGGAAGACAGAAGTGGCCGTCATATGGCCCGCTGGAAGCGGGGCGATAGCTAGCAAATGTGGCAGAACAGCCATTTGGTCGTTAAATACTCCACCTAAGGAAGTCAATGCAGACCACGAAGGGTTCGTAAGGGCCAAGATACGCGATATCACCATCTATAGTTGCTACGCCCCACCAAGTTGGCATATGGCGCAGTTCCAAAAAATGCTGGAGGATATCAAGGAGGACTCACGTGGAAGAGCTCCTCTTATCATTGCTGGTGACTTCAATGCATGGTCGCTGGAGTGGGGCAGCATGGAATCGTTTTCCGCACTAGATGTAACCCTAGCGAACGACGGGAAGGAACTCACTTACTGGAAGGCTGGTAGAGGTTCTATTATAGACCTTACTCTGCTTAGTAGCTCACTATGCAGAAAAACAAGATGGAAGGTTAGTGAGGAGTTTACATTTAGTGACCACCAGGCGATTCTTTTTGAAGTCCAAGGTAGAAAGCGAAAACAAAAATCGAAGACAACAGGCCCAAAATGGAAGGATAGTTTTCTGGACGAAGAAACACTAGCAGACGTTATACGCCATGCCGACTGGACCTGGACAAGAGAAACAGCTGAGGACATGGGAAACCAGCTAGCCCAGAGGATTGTTGAAGCATGTGACTCATCCATGCCTAAAAGGAGAGAGAGCAGGCAGGGTGCTCCATGCTACTGGTGGAACGAGGAGATCAACCGGCTAAGGAAAGCCTGCATCTTAGCGAGACGGCACTCGCAAAGAGCCTGGCACCGCCCAGACTTCGAGGAGAAGCTCAAAGCTTTTAAAAAAGCCAAGAAGATGCTGAAGAAGAGCATAAAAAGCAGTAAGGTCAGGTGCTTCAAAGAAATTTGCGAGTAGGCCGATATCAATCCATGGGGTACGGCATACAAGGTAGTCACCAAAAAAATACGGAGCCTGGAAACTCCGCGTGTTACGTGCCCTACTGAGCTCAGAAGAATTGTCGAGGCGCTGTTTCCCCAGCACCCACCATCTGAACAGGAATATCCCACACATGTCTCGGACCCAGACCAGCAAGTCTCGATCGAAGAAGTGCTGGCTGCGTGTAAGCGCATTGGCGATAGAAAGGCTCCTGGGCCGGACGGTGTCCCGAATAAGGCCCTCAAGCTTGCGATAGCAACCAGACCAGACGTATTCACTGAAACGTTTGGAAGATGCCTGCTGGACGGAGCTTTCCCAAAGAGGTGGAAACAGCAACGGTTGATTCTCCTGCCAAAAGGAGGTAAGGCAGCCGATGACCCGTCAGGATACAGACCTATTTGTCTCCTAGACACAATGGGGAAGATTCTGGAAAGGATCGTGTATACCCGACTTTTGGCAATAGTCGATGGAAAAAAGGCCTTATCTGAATCACAATATGGATTCCGTAAGGCACGGTCTACGGTGGACGCAGTCAAGGCGGTTGTGGAAATTGCAACCAAGGCGATTAAGGGAACTCGGTGGAGATGGGGCAGCAAGGAATATTGTGCGGTGGTAACATTGGACATCCGAAATTCCTTTAATTCGGCCAGCTGGTCGCACATATTGCGCGCTTTAGACCAGTTTGGAGTTCCAGCCTACCTACAACGGATCATATCCAACTAACTGTCAGACAGGGTGCTAGTGTATGACACTGAGGAAGGCCCCAGGCACTACAACGTCACGGCAGGAGTCCCACAGGGGTCGGTCCTTGGGCCACTTCTGTGGAGGTTGCAAGCTGATTGGGTTTGCTGATGACCTGGCGCTGGTAGTTGTAGCAAAGGAAGTCGGACAGCTGGAGGCGGCTGCAAATGCGGCAATAAAACGAATGGCCAGATGGATGAAGGAAGCCCACCTAGAACTTGCTGCTCAAAAAACGGAGGCCGTGCTCATCACAAGCAGGAAGAAGATTGAGTTCACGAACATAATGGTGGATAATGCTTAAGTGAAATCGAAGGAGTGCATAAAGTACTTGGGAGTGATGCTGGACAACAGGCTTAGCTTTCGTTCCCACGTCGAATATGTAAGCCAAAAAGCTTCGAAAGTGCAGACAGCCCTTTCGTGGATGCTTCCCAACATAGGAGGACCCAGAGCAGGAAGACGACTACTACTGGCCAGAGTAGTTACCTCAGTCTTGCTTTATGCCGCACCAATATGGGCGTCTGCGGTGGCGAGCAATAAGAGCCTCCTGAAGAAGCTTGCAACGCCCTACCGGCTAAGCGCTCTCCGAGTCATATCCGGATTCCGAACGGTCTCCGATGACGCAGCCTTAGTCCTTTCCAGCATGATACCTGTAGATATACTGGCAAACGAAATGAAGGAGATTTACGCAGAGCGAGCAGTGACACTCTGAAAGAGTTGTTTCGATGGCTACATGGCAGGCGCGGTGGAATATGGCCACCAAGGCAAGGTGGACCCACCGGATGATTCCAAATTTGGATGATTGGGTAGGGAGGAGCAGGGGGGAATTAAACTTCCACTTAACTCAGTTGTTCACTTGACATGGAGGATATAGAGAGTACCTACACAGGTTCAAGCACGAAGAGACTCCGGAATGTCCGACCTGCCCAACTCAGAATGAGAATCCGCACCACGTAATGTACCAGTGCGTAAGGTACAGGACCAGGCAAGAGCTCGTACCACCCATCGAGGACCTTGTCAGCTACATGGTAGAGTCAGATGCAAAGTGGAAAACCATAAGCGAGATCGTTCCAGACATCCAGAGCGATCTGAGACGATGTGAACGCGAACGACGCGCAACGGAGAGTGCCCAAATACAAATAACGGTGATCCCGCGGGGAATGAGGTGTGCAGTTATGAGAGGGTGTATTTAGCACGTAGGCACCAACGTGGTTGGTGAATCGTGCATGCTGCTGGTACGGACCAGCAGTATCTTTAGAAGATTTCCATCCTATTGTCTTATTTATTTATTAATGTTACTCCCAGCGCAACAAGTACATTGGCACTTATAAATTAGCGCGCTAGTCACAGTTTATTTATCCTTAACAGTCATTCAATTTTCCTAACTTAAATTATTACAATTATTAAATTTAAATTTAAACACTAACAGACATAGAACTTAATTATATTCAAAGTATTCGTTTAAATGATTCTATTATATTAATTATATTATTATAACTATTTGATTATTACTCTAATTCCCTGTCTTGCATGATTTCTCTAACCTTCATCTTGAATTGATTTACGCTTCCAATTGTTTTGATACCATGAGGTAGGTCGTTCCATAGCCGAATAGCATTTATCAAAAACTGCCTCTCAGAGCATAATAGCTTCCATCTCGGGCATATAAAATTGTTTGTGCGCTGCGATGCTGCAGGTCTTAGCATATTGTGAAGATAAGATGGTTCTTTGCTTGTACAGATCTTATGAATGAAAGTAAGAGTTCTGAGATTAATCCACGATTTGAGGCCAAGGTCAAAAATCTTCCGAGCTAGGTGTGATATGTGGTCGAATCGTCTACTATTAAATACATATCTAGCTATTGAGTTAAGTGACACATAAAGCTTTTGAAAGTCTCTAAAATCGCAGAGGCCAAAAACTTCTACTCCATAAAATAGTGTAGGTACGAGAATTTGTTTTGCTATAGTCATTTTAAGATAAACGGGTAATACCGACTTTGTCATTGCGAGCTGTCGCAGCATTCCGCATGTCTTACCTGTTGCTTTTGATATGTGATTAGTCCATGTTAGGTTGTTGCTAAATGTTATGCCGAGACTGGCTGCATGTTCTACATAGTTAATTGAAGTGCCATTAATGACAACTTTTGGCAACTGGCTTGTGTCGAGGGATTTCTTATATATGACTATGCACTTGGTTATAGCCGGGTTAAGCCCTAATCCGTTCTCTTTACCAAGCACATTATTGGTTACACTTACACATTTATTAATATTTATAAGGGGCCTACTAACATAGATTTGGACATCGTCAGCATACATGTTGACATCACTATCAGACAGGACATTAGGAAGATCACTCACGTATACAGAAAACAACAATGGTCCCAAAACCGACCCCTGAGGCACACCACGATGGACTGGGCAAAATTTAGAAATGCAGGAGCCTGATGCCACGGTCTGCATTCTGTTATTCAGATATGACTTAAGCAGAGAAACTGCAGTTCTTCAAAAGTTGTATAAGTTCATCAGTTTCGTGCAGAGAATTTCGTGATTGACAGCATCAAATACTTTACTGTGGTCAAGCAGCGTCAGAAAAGTAAGACAGCTATCGTCCAACTGTTTCCGAATATCCTCGACTATACTAATTATTGCTGTGATGCACCCCCGATTCTTTCTAAAAACCCGACTGTTTTTGACTCAATAGCTTATGATTATTAAGGAAGCACTGTATTTGTGTAGCCATTAGATTCTCAAAAATTTTAGACATAAATGGTAAAATGGACACCGGCCTAAAGTCCTTATTGGTTTTCGGAATAGGGATAATTTTTGCTTTTTTACATGCATGTGGACGTGGTAAAAGCCGTATTAATGATATGAGTAATATTTTTTAGTATCACAGGCAGTAAGTAGTATTTTAACAAATTTTGGACTAACATTATCTAAGCCTTCAGCATTTGAATGGCTTCAGCCCCATAGCGAGCCCATGGAAGAAAAAAAAAACACACAGACAGCAACAGACACAACTTACACGTCAGGCTGTCCACATCCTGCAGCAGCCAATGCCTTCCATGTTAGGCTGTCCACGTCATCGCTCTGCTTGCCTACACCCTCTGCTCTTGCCTGCTATTTTCGTGCGTCCAGCCGGCCTTGCACCTGCGTGCCCACAATCGCAACATTGCATTCGACCAATTTTTCAGATCTGACATTGTACGCAGCCTGCCAGACGTTCGATCAGCTAAATTTGGATCCTCATCGCATCTTTCATTATCACCGATGTTCATGCACAGCGATCCCCATACCTGACCGACCACTAGTAAAGTAAAGTAAAATTGGCTCAAACACCACCTCCAGGAGGGCCAGGGCCAGCTTCTCTCAATCTCTTGGAGTGTGTGCTTATAATTTTTCGCACAAGATAAAGGGACCTACAGTTTAGCGCCGAATCCGAACGGCAATAGTTAGAGAATTTGATTTTTCATGGCTAGTTACTTCACAGCTGGCGCCAGTAGCTGGTGAAGGTGATCGGGTGTGTAAAAGCTTTTTTCTAAAGAAAGAAAAAACTTTTTCTATTAGATGGTCCGAGGCGGGATCGAACCCACAACCTCCCGCACCAGCCGCCACACATACGACTGGTACGCCACGACCGAGCACTAGTAACCTGCTAAAGCTCGAGAGGATCTTTGTTTGGCAATTGATGCCAGCCTGAGTCTACCTTAAGTTCTCGATCTCAACACAAAGTCCACAACGAGTGGCAAGCGAAAGTCCACAGCGAGTGGCAAGCGAAGGTCCACAACGCGTGGCAAACGAATTCCTCGACGCGAGGCAACCTTATCCCTGTTTGGGCGAACTTGCTGATCGACACCCACTCGAAGCAACGGCCTCAACCGATGTTACCATCGACGCAACTACGCAAATCTGTACTCGGTGCACTTGCTCAGTACTACGGATTTATAAGTTTCCATACTCATCGAAAACAGTTCGTCGACTCAACTACAAAACACACATCACAGTGAGAATCATAAACAAGGTTTGCTCCATATTGGGACTTGTGCAGATCCTGTAGATGCTCACCCCGGACATACATTCATCCCAGCTATACTTAAATTTTGAAGATCATTCGTTCCCACATGGTCTCTGGAGTGGGAGTGCTGTGGCAGCCCTGGCCACCTCTGGTCACACTATTCATCGTGCGCCATCCCTGGCGCGCAGTTTCTGGCGGGTTTCGCTTCGCGCGGGTGGCGCCCGCATCGCTCCGTACAATCATACAATACTTGTTAGCTTTTAGTTTATAGTTAATTAAGTTAGTTACATATATACCCAAGCAGCTAAAAGCATTTGCTTGCCAGTTTCTTATATGGCAGCAATACAATATATTCATCCGGGCTTGACCAAACTCCTCAAAACTGTGTGGAAACTGAAATATTCACAGCTGGAAGATATAGAGACGCTACCATTGAAAATACCACTGGTATCAGCAGATATTCAAAGAATTTAATTCAATATTTTACGACGGATGCGACGCCCGTTTACGGCTAGATAATTGTACCTAGCTTCCCAAATTTTTGGAAAATTTTGATTATTGAAGTAAAGAACAGGTTGAAACTAATCCCTAGAGCACATTTTCATAAATTTCGAACTGTATTTGTCCAATTTAATGTAATATATTCCAGATATTCCAAGAACTTAATACAAAATTTTATGTTGCCCATTATCATCCATATCGGATTCTATTTGTCAAAGTTATAGGCAGATATTCCAAGAATTCTATTCGAAATTTTACGATGGATGTGACGCCCGTCTAGGGCTAGATAATTGTTCCTAGCTTCCCAATTTTTTGAAAATTTTGATTATTGGAGTAAAGTACAGGCTAAAACTAATCTATAAAGCCCATTTTCATCCATATCGGACTGTATTTGTCAAAGTTATCGGCAGATATTCCAAGAATTTAATTCAAAATTTTATGTTAGATGAGACGCCCGTTTACGGCTAGATAGTTGTACCTAGCTTTCCAATTTTTTGAAAATTTTGATTATTGGAGTAAAGTACAGGTTAAAACTAATCCATAAAGCCCATTTTCATCCATATCGGACTGCATTTCTCAAAGTTATCGGCAGATATGTGAAGAATATAATTCAAAATATTACGATGGAAGTAACGCCCGTTTACGGCTAGATAGTTGTACCTAGTTTCCCAATTTTTTTAAAATTTTGATTATTGGAGTAAAGTACAGGTTAAAACTAATCCATAAAGCCCATTTTCATCCATATCGGACTGCATTTCTCAAAGTTATAGGCAGATATTCAAAGAATTTAATTCAAAATTTTACGATGGATGTGAAGCCCGTTTACGGCTAGATAATTGTACCTAGCTTCCCAATTTTTGGAAAATTTTGATTATTGGAGTAAAGTACAGGTTAAAACTAATCCATAAAGCCCATTTTCATCCATATCGGACTGCATTTCTCAAAGTTATAGGCAGATATTCAAAGAATTTAATTCAAAATTTTACGATGGATGTGAAGCCCGTTTACGGCTAGATAATTGTACCTAGCTTCCCAACTTTTGAAAAATTTTGATTATTGAAGTAAAGTACAGGTTAAAACTAATCCATAAAGCCCATTTTCATCCATATCGGACTGTATTTGTCAAAGTTATCGGCAGATATTCCAAGAATTTCATTCAAAATTTTACGATGGATGATACGCCCGTTTACGGCTGGATAAATGTACCTAGCTTACCAACTTTTTGAAAATTTTGATTATTGAAGTATAGTTCTGGTTAAAGCTAATCCATAAAGCCCATTATCATCCATATCGGACTGTATTTGTCAAAGTTATCGGCAGATATTCCAAGAATTCTATTCAAAATTTTCTGATGGAAGTGAGACGCCCGTTTACGGCTAGATAATTGTACCTAGCTTTCCAATTTTTTGAAAATTTTGATTATTGGAGTAAAGTACAGGTTAAAACTAATCCATAAAGCCCATTTTCATCCATATCGGACTGCATTTCTCAAAGTTATCGGCAGATATGTCAAGAATATAATTCAAAATATCACGATGGATGTGACGCGCGATTACGGCTAGATAATTGTATCTACCTTCCCAATTTTTTGAAAATTTTGATTATTTTCATCCACATCGGACTCTATTTGTCAAAGTTATCGGCAGATATTCCAAGAATTTAATTCAAAATTTTTTGTTGGATGATATGCCCGTTTACGGCTAGATAATTGTACTAAGCTTTAAAATTTTTGAAAAAATTTTGATTATAGAAGTAAAGTACAGGTTAAAACTAATCCATAAAGCCCATTTTCATCTATATCGGACTCTATTTGTCAAAGTTATCGGCAGATATTCCAAGAATTTAATTCAAAATTTTATGTTGGATGAGACGCCCGTTTACGGCTAGATAATTGTACCAAGCTTCCCAATTTTTTGAAAATTTTGATTATTGAACTAAAGTAAAGTTTTTCTCACTAGAACTACTTTTTCGACCGATATTTCCTATGGTAGCTTTAGTCTATAGTCATCAGATTTGTATCATACTTGGCACAGCAGTGTGGTAGCATATAATATTGATCAATAACAAGTTTTGGTGCGATAGCATTGAAAACAAAAAAGTTTTTCCTACTAAGACTTTTTTCAGACAATTTTTGTAAGGCCGCTGTACTATATAGTTGTCAGATTTTCATCAAAGCTCATCATCAAAGCATAGAAAACTGATAAGTAGTTTTGGGCACGCTCGCGTTGAAAACAAAAAAGATTTTCTCACTAAAACTAGTTTTTCGCCCGATCATTCCTATGACATCTATATGCTATAGTCGTCCAGTCCGGCCGATTCCGACAAATGTGCAGCGTATTTGTACCAAAAGACTTCGTGCAAAATTTGGTTAAGATAGCTTTAAAACTGACGGAGGAGATAGCATAGAAAAAGACGGACTGACTGACGGACATGGCTATATCAACTCAGCTCGTCATGCCGATCGCAGATGCTTCGTTCTATGCGTTACAAACATCTGGACAATTTAAATATACCCTCTACAAGGGTATAAGAAAATTAAATGACCCATTTCTACTGAAACTATTTGTACAGGTATATTAAAATTGTCGAGATGTTTGTAACGCATAGATGGAAGCATCTCCGACCACATAAAGTATATATATTCTTGATCAGCATGACGAGCTGAGTTGATATTGCCATGTCCGTCCGTCCGTCTGTTTCTAAACTATCTCCTACGTCAGTTTTAAAGCTATCTTAACCAAACTTTACACGAAGTCTTTTGGTACAAATACGCTGCACATTTGTCGGCCAGATCGGATGACTATATCATATAGCTGCCATAGGAACCATAGGTTGTTGTTTTAGTAAGAAATACTTTCTTGTCTTAAGCGCAATCGTCCCCAAACCTCGTATTTATAAGTTTTCTATGCTTTCACATAACTCCACCAAGTTTGATAGGACAGCTTATATAGCTGCCATAGAAATTGGGTGTAGAAAATGTATATAGGAGGCCTTGTCAAAAATATGTAAATTTGTCCGAATGTATATATTTGTGTCAGTGGAAATGAGGCTACTAATTTATAAAAATCATACAAGCTACAAGGGTATATAAACTTTGGTCGAGCCGAAGTTATCTTTCCTCTATTTTAATGTAGTTTGGATTGGTGATGTCAAAAATCGATTTCAAAAATATTTAAATATTAAATTTTTTAATTTTTCCGATAGGTGAAATTACATTTTAAGCCATATCTCACTTTATAATCGTCTGATGGTGACAAGCAAGATATGAATCGAAAGGTAATTAAATTGTCAATGCGCAGAACATTGTTTTAAGTTCGGTTTAGAAGTTTGCATACAAGGACCAAAAATAATTTTAAAATTCGATTTTTTGCTCGAAAATGCAAGATATTGAATTTTTAATCGCCAAGGAAAACTATAATTAAATCCAAACAAAATAATATTTTTCTTTTGACCTAAGAATCGCACTTCTACAGAGATAATAAGGTATTGATGAGCAAAATCTATGAATAAATATTGTAGCTGGATCTTTTTAAGTGATTCTTGGTAAGTTTCAAATCTCTCGTGTTGTGTGAGGAGATTTAGCAAAATTCACCACCCAAACAATTTTGACATGCAAAACTAGTTTTGGAAATGTAATCAACATTATTTTTCTGGATACGTAGCATCAAATTAAAGAATTATTTATTTAAATTATACATTGAAATTTGCGTTTTAGTAATTATACGCTAAACCAACCAAAGTCTTTCATATTAGTCAAAAGCAACCACCTCAGATGGCGCCATCTACAGGTTGTGACGCCCTCTATGTGATAGCCAGCTGACTAAGGGCTGGCAAGTTATACTTCTTGAGTGGCGCAAACACATTTTTAAATTTCGCATTTTATTTTTGGAGAATATGATATGAATATAAATAAATTTGAGTTATAATTAAAAAATGCATCATAAATTTTCAAATAAGAAAATGAAATCTCTTAACATTCTGGGACACCGACGGATTTTTCGAGGGTTTTGCAAATCAACCGAGGTCAAAATCTCTAGAGATTTCCAGGACACTCCCGATTAAAAAATGTTGCCATGAAAAAATGTTTGAAATCGATTTCTGAGATCACCAATCCAAACTACTCTTAAAAATAGTTTGAGTAGAAATGGGTCTTTTTGGCTGTGAACTAGTGTAATCTAAACTTAAGTGAGAATTTTTGCAAATTTCGTAATTTTAATCAATTTTAAATATTTTGCATATTTTGCATTTTTATACTCTTTACCAAAGGTAAACAGAGTATATGAAGTTTGTGCAAATTTATGTAACAGCCAGAAGGAATCATCTCCGACCCTATAAAGTATAAATATTCTCCGGAAAAAACTTCATATCTCCCACAGTTTAGATGATAGATTGTTCGTATCTTCTATAGAAATCTAGTAATCAAAAATATTTATCGATTTGCTGAAGGAATGATAAAAGTTCAAAAACTGAGACAAAAAATGAGACGTACTGGCAACTCGACTACAGCGCTCTTGTTTTTATTTTATCTTTTCTGAAAGATAACGAAGTGTTTATCAACACTGAAAATGATACATAACTAGTTAGTCTCATGACCTGGGGCTGGTGATGTCAGCTTTTTTTCGGTAGTACATTTTGTTGTTATAGTTTTAATATTTAAACTTTAAATATTTAAATTTTAAACATATTACTTGATAACCAAGTTGACGGGGAAACCCCTAAATGTTTATCATATAACGAGCGGGAAACGAACGCTATAATTTGCAAGCTGACTTGCATGCATTTCAGTCTTGGTGTCAAGATAATCTCTTAAGCTTAGCACAATTAGTCACTTATGAGCTTGATAATGTGGCAGAAGTAAGTGATCAAGGGAATTTCTTGATCATCAACTTAAGTTTGACTCTCATGTAACTGCCACTTTTAATAGGGCAAGGAGCGTTCTTGGGCTTATTAAACACTGGTCGGAGGAATTTGATGATTCCAATACGACGAAGATTCTGTACACTTCTCTTGTCCGTCCGATTCTCGAGTACGGACAATATATGTGGCAACATTTGACCCATCAGGATAGAATTGAATCTATGCAAACGCAGTTTTTATTGTTTGCTCTTCGTGGTTTAAGCTAGAATCCTGAGGTCCGCTTACCATCGTACTCTAGTTGACTTCTTTTGATTAACCCTCCCTTATTAACTGTAGATTTATGCTTGGTGGAATCTTTTTACATACTATAGACTAATTAATAGTGAAATCGACTCATCTGAGTTGGTTGGCAAAATTAACGTCAACGTTCCTATTAGACCAACTCGTAATTTTATCCCATTATCACTGAATCGTTGTACTACTAACTATGCCTTGCATGAACCGTTTTGTATCTTCTATGCTGATTACAATAAACCCTACCGAGTAATCAAGTCGGAAGCTTCTCTTCCTGCTTTAAGAACTACTACATATTTTCACTTATTTAGACCGTAGTTAAAATTACTATGATTTTCCAGAGAGGCTGATGTCATATACTACGTTTATCCGCCAGCTGTTTGCAAATATAAATAATTTTTTAAATAACTAACTCACTGTTTAAACGCTAAATACCATACGTAAATAAATGAATTTTTTAGTGCTGCCTGACTGCCATCAAGCAGTTACATGGCAATTTTTTCATTCATTAGTCCAAGAAGTGCCTTTGTATCCGCCTTGGTTCAATTGCAACGCTTGGTTTCAGTTTTTATCTTAAGCATTTTCCCTTTCTCCTTCGCCTGATGTCGATATGAATGTCAATGACAATATAGCAGTGCTGCCATATAGTTAAAAAGAGCAAAACCACTAAATAAAATGACAACGCCTAGCAAACCATTTGCAAATAAGTCCACTAATCAGTAATTGTTTTCGTGACTTAGCTACTTGCAAATAACAAATTAACTCGGCGTTTATACGCAATAATGTGTCACTCACAAAATTGTTATTTGCAAATAAGACGTGCGTATAAACGTAGTAATAGAAAGAGCAGACTGACTACACATATCGTTATAACCAAGAATTTAAGCTTATTTTGTGATAGAAGACGCAGTGATTTTAGATAATTTTAAGTCACACAAAACATCTTTATTTGTATTACACTATCGATTTCCGTATAAACGTATGTATTTCGAATTAGAATTGTTCATGTGTATATGTAAAGTGACTATTTTATCTGCGGTTACTAGATCAGGGCGGAAGAAAATTGCAATAATTTGACGATTTTAATCCGGCTGGCTTTGACAAGTCGGTTTTAGTTTCGCTCTATTTCTTAACCAGATCTAGTGACCGACTGTATTATTTGTCACTTTATTTATTAAGCTACACGATTTGAATTCGAAATGAGAATGTTTAGGCGGAAATCGCCGTCGAAATGTGGAGCACACTCCTATAATCCAAAATTTTTTTCAGAGCAGCTGTATACGTTCGTGTGCTTTGATTCCAAAGTTGTTGGCAGTGATCGAATTCGATTTAAAATGTATCCAGTTGGTCTGCTTATATCATGTTGCTTCTATGCGGCTACACTTTTGGTGTATATCTCAATCTCTAAATTACGAAATCTACCTGGAAAAATCTTAATCTCCCTCGTAAGTAGCCTCTTTTTGGCATATCTTGGAATCGCTTTAGGTCAATTATGGCCCACCTCAAATGATGACATTTGTTTTATTTCGGGTAAGTACAAAAGAATATAATGTTTAGCTAGCGCCAAATCCGTATGAAAAACATAACACTTCAAACCCATATTAAATTCATTATTAGAAGACATATTTCTACATAGACATATTAAAAAGTTTTTTATACCTGTTACTCGTAGAGGAAAAAGGGTATTCTAAAGTCGTGCAAATGAAACAGGTAGAATGAATCATTTTCGACCATATATAGTATATATATTCTTGATCAGCATCAACATCAATCGATTTTTTTTTTGTTTTAAAATTATTACCCATAAAAAAAGGTATATTGTTTTACTAGTTGCATTTGTATTTATTTACCGAAACATCCTAACGCTAGAAGTATAATACTTATTGATATTGCGTAAGTCACAATTGGCAGTAGAATTTTACTATGTCTTTCAAACTTATATCTAAGCATATAAAAATTATTTACTCAAATTGTTGATAGATGTATAATTTCTTAATAACTAATGAAAATACTCTTTTTTTTTTTTTTATTAGAGAGAAGGTTAACAATAATAATTCTTAACCTACTACAATTTTTGGAGGAGCGCTAGCTGCCAGGGCTCTCGGCTCGCCTTTTATTATTATACATCTTAAAATTATGGGTTAAGATTTCGATTTTTCTTAGAAGTCCAGCTTTAGTGATGTATTCGTATTTTAAGTCGATATTTGAAAGCGTTGGATCCTTTAAAGCGTTTACAGGTGCAAGGGCAACTGAAGTCCTTGCCGAGGCGAGGGCAGGACATTCGGTTAGAATATGTTGAACTGTCAATGTGTGAGAGTTGCATAAACTGCAGTTTGGTGGCGGCTGTCCTTTAAGAAGGAATTCATGTGTAAGTATCGTGTGTCCTAGCCGAAGGCGTGTGGCTTCAGGAGGATATCGTGGCGCTGAGCCAACCGCATTGAATTGGGTGTAGGTGGTGGTTAACTCCTGCCCAGTCCGATATGTGCTTGTTTTTTATATGATTGGAGATGAGACGAAACAGATCAGCCTTTTCCATTATATTAAGATGTTGCACCGTGTCTGTTTGAGCCAGTTTTGCTGCTTTATCTGCCGCTTCATTACCTGGAATACCAACGTATCCTGGTATCCACATAAGTTTTATTGTCTTTTTGTCGATCAAAATGTCTCCGATTTGAGAGGCTATATGTGTGTTATTGGGGTTTTTAACTGCAGCTATAGAAGACATGCTGTCTGTGCAGATAACGTGGGGTTTCCTTTGTTTTGATGCGTATTTGGTTGCCCGTAAAATCGCGTAGGCTTCGGCTGTGTATATGGAGCAGAAGTTGTTGATCCGAGCAGATATTAGTGTTGTAGTAGGGTTTTCGACGACAGCATATGCAGTGTCAGCGGCTGTTTTGGAGCCGTCAGTGAAAATAAAGGTGGTATTTTTCAGCTCCTCTCTACTAGTCACTTCTTTAAAGAGTTGTCGGTAAGATGCTGGATTGGTGTGGTTTTTTCTGTGGTCTTCGAGGTCAGTTATAAATGCATTAGAATTTATCAGCCACGCGGGGGACCTGTTTGATTGTAGAAGTGTTGATTTGGGATCCAGGTCCAAAAATCGAGCTAATTGAAGGCATTTAAAGATCAATGATTGTTTTTTGGATTTCCTTTTCCGTTTTATTGAGTTTTGGACAATAGCAGCAGTCTAGGAAAAATTCTTAAAGTGGAGTCCCGAACTCTGTCTTCTATCGAGGGTAAGCCAGCTTCGGCTAGCACCATTTTAGTCGGCGAGGTCGGGAAAGCTCGAAGGCTCCGTTTGACAGCGGTGTGGTAGGGTGGGCTGATTAGTTTTAGGTTGGTCTTGCAGGTTTGTCCAAAAATTGGCAAGGCGTAATCAATTTTGGAGAGAATAAGTGCCTGTGTGGCGTTAATCATACTATTTCTATGTGTGAAGGATCGTTGAGTAGTGAGGTACTTAATAATATTAAGTCTGGCAGCTAGGCTTGATCTTAAATACTTACAATGTTCCTTAAAATTAAGTTTGCTATCAACTATAAGTCCAAGAACTCTTAGATTTTTATCAAGAGGTATTATGGTATTGTTGTATGAAAGTTCTGATCGGGCTGCAGTTTCGTTTTTTACATATATGTAGTGTCTTACATTTATCTATAGCTAGGCTAGCACCTGAGGATAAGGACCAGTTGTTGATGTCTTCTAAGATATTCTTAAAAATAGTAATAACAGTATTTACATTCTTATTTTTTGAGAAAATTAATACATCGTCAGCATATAGGATATGTTCCATGTGATTATAGCGGTTAATTATGCTACTAATTTGTTTAAACGCTATTATGAAAAGAGTTACCGATGTCGGGGAACGCTGGGGTATTCCGTTATGCAGAGGATATGTGTGTGAGTAGGTGTTGTGAATTCGGACTGAAATTTTTCGGTTTGATAGGAATGACTTGACAATATTGAATATTTTTGGACCAATTTTCATCTTGGCTAATTCTGTCAGAACTATGTGTATACCTACACGGTCAAAAGCTTTTTCAAAGTCGACGCTGAGAACAGACACGTGATTGCGTGTGGAAAGAGCTGTGGTGGAGAAATGTTCAAACAATATAAGTGCATCTATAGTGTTGTGGTGCTTCTTAAAACCAAATTGTAGCTCACTGACGAGGCGTTTTCGGGAGGTGTACCACATTATCCGCTTAGAGATAATTTTTTCTAATAGCTTTTCAAGGCAAGGTAACAACGAAATTGGCCTATAGTTAGTAAGTTTTGTGGGACATTTGTTAGGCTTGGGGATTGTAATTATTGCAGCACATTTCCAGCACTGTGGAAAAGCTCCTTGCTCCAAAACGTTATTAAATAATAGAAAAACTATAAGCTTAAGTCTTTCCGGAATGTTTTTCAACATTGGATACGATATTTTATCTATCCCAGGAGACTTTCCTTTTACCACAAAAAGCGCTCATTCGTACTCAAGTTCTTCGATCTTTTTTTCTATCATCTGAGCTAATTTTTGGCAGTTCTGTGGTTGTAAGTTGAGTTCAATGTATTTATTTTCTCTTCTGTAAAGATAATATGAAAGTTACGACCGTGGGAATAATCAGACCAGAAGTTTGCGAATGCATTGGCGATTTCTTTATGGTCTTGGATTGGACCGTTGGGGCTGTTTATTAGTTTGATGTTGGTTTTTGCTGAGGTACCAACAATCTTTTTAATATTATATCAAATTTGATTGGGAGTTGACGAAGGGCTAATAGTTTCCGTAATCTTTTTAAAGCTAGCAGCTTTGCTTTCGCGACACTTTGCTCGAAATATTGCTTGGTTTTTTTTGTAACTAATAAGGTTATCAAGGGCTTGAATTTGTTTGTATTTGTGCCAAGATTTTTGTTTGTTGGCTCTAAGAAGACTTAGTTCGGAATTCCACCATGCAGTAAGCTTGCTGCAGTATGAGGGTTTGGTTTGCGGTATGTTATAATGTGCTGCTGTGCGGATAAGTTTATGTATGCGGCCTGTTTCTTTGTTTATGTTTGGTCCGCTTGTTAGTTCTGTTGATTTTTCCAAAAATTTCCGGTAGTTAGGCCAATTAGCTTGATCGGTTAAAAATTTACTTTGAAAATAAATTTTTTGTTGCTGCCGAGTGACAACTGTTGTTTCTAGAGGGAAATGATCACTCCCATGTAGGTTATCGAGAGTTGAAGAGGAAATATGTGGTGGAAGGTTGGACGAGCAAATTGTGAGATCCACATGGGTGAATGTTTGATGGGTTGAAAAGTGGGTTGGTTGTCCATCATTTATACAGCATAGATTATGGGTCACCAGAATATTTTCAATTAATTTTCCTCTATGATTGGAACTGGGAGATCCCCAGAGTGGACTCTAGGCGTTGAAGTCACCCATGATGACTACAGGAAGAGGGAAATTTTTAGCTATGCAGGCTAATTCCATAGTGGAAAAATGTTGGTCTGGCGGAATGTATAAATTAACGAAATTTATTTTGAGTCCGATGTTTATTTCTATGGCCAAGGCCGAGATATTGGATACTATTTGGGTTATTCGATGTGGGAGACTTTTTTTAATATGGAAAGCAATTCCTTGTTTGTTATTATTAATATGTGGTAGGTTATGAAAATAATGTGTGTCAGAGTTTGATGTAATTACGCTGTTATTTAGTTTTATGTGTGTTTCTTGTAATGCTATTAAATCAGGGTTTTACTCTTTAATAAGCACCTGCAAATCTAATAAATTATTTAGTAGACCATTAATGTTCCATTGTAGAATAGAAAGACTCATAGGTTAAAATAAAAGATTAATTAGAATTGTTTGTTTTTTTTTCAGCTGGCTAGACTACCATTGGGCTTTGGGCTAGCAGCGCGTTCGCAGATGATGACAATACGGTCATTGCAAACCCGACGCGCTGCTCACCCAAAGCCAATAGTGAACGAGAGCATTGATTAGTCAGAGAGATCGTCGTCTTCGCTGACTATCATATCAGTCGAAGAGAGCTCTTCTTTAAGAGAGGGTTGTGTAGAGTTGTTTGAGTATTGGGTGAGTGAATTGTAAGAGTGAGTAAGTGTGTTGTTTTTGTTGTATTTACGCTATTTGCGTTCGAGGGTAGAATTGATGTGTTGTTGCTTGAGTTTTGTGAGAGAGGTTTGTTGATTTTGTTTAGAGAAAGAGAGTTGTTTTTGGAATTGCTGGAAAATGTAGGATTACTGGTGGTTTTTGGTGTAGCGGTTTCTTGTTTGTTGGTTTGTTTTGGCATTTGTTTTTTAGGCTGGCAGCCTCTGCATAGGAGAGGGAAGGGGATTGGTCTTCTGCTCGATTTAGAGACATAAATGTCTGCTTGGCTTCTTTATAAGTGCATTTAGTTTGATATTGGATCTATAGTATTTCTTTTTGTTGGATAAATTTGGTGCACTTGTTGCTTGAGGCAGCATGTTCGTCGTTACAGTTTACGCACTGGGTGCGAGTGCAATCGGTACCCTCATGTAGCGGTTGACCACAATTGGCGCAAATTGGTTGATTAGAGCAACGTTTGATAGTGTGTCCAAATATTTGGCATTTCTTGCAACGCATAGATCTGGGAGTATATGGTCTTATTTTTACTTTGTACCAAGAAACGTAAATTGATTCGGGAAGATGATAAAGATTGAATGTCATCAGAACTACTCCGGTGGGTTTGGTTATGCCGTCGATGGATTTTGTGAATTTGTAAACTGCTGTAACGCGTTGAGGTCCAAGCTCTTTTAATATTTCTTCTTCAGAGACATTTATTAAACAGGGCGCATATACGGTCCCTTTAGTGGAGTTTACGGTTTCATGAGCCAACCAGTTCCGTGGCAGTAAGGAACTTATTAGCGGAGGTTGAGTCTTTTGTAATGAGTAAAAGCCTTCCATCCCGAAGCCCGGAAATTGAGACTATATCCTTGCTGATTAACTGTAGGGCGCGATGGATTGCGAAGCACGAGTATTCGTTGAGGGGTTTACTTTCCTCCGCAGCGGAGATAACAATATATTTGGGGTTTGGAATTTGAAGCACTGGTAGGCCAGGAAAGGAAACAATTGGTTTATGGAATGTTTTTTGATTTTTGTTGGGGGGGTCGGCTAGCATTGCTAACCGATTGTCCCCCAGGTTAGGCAGCCCGGGGGCCATAATCAAAATTATTGAATTCGCACACGCGACTGGGGTACCGTAATCGCAGTGTATGAGCTAACAGCAATAACATTCACAAAGCCTTAAATCCAAATAATTGACAAATAAGCAAATAAACCTAAAATAAAGTAAAACAACAATAACTCCGAACACCCGCAACCACTTGCGCAAGTCCAATGCCACCAATTGCGGAAACCCGAAATGCTGACTCCAGGTCTACAGCGCTTCCCGTGGGAATCGCCAACGCATCATAAGGTGACGGAAATGTTGCGCAACTGCAGCAGCGCAGCAACTGCAGCAAAATGTGTTGGTTGGCAAGTTGAGGGCTTATTAGGTCCAAAATATTGTCAATTAACTTTAGTTCTGATTTTGACTCAATAAAGAAAAGTTCTCGACTTCGGTCGAAAAGAAATTATTTTTTTTATTTAACATGTCCTTCGGGATTTATTTTATGCAAAAGAAAAACAAAAAGAAACAAATGTGTGAGAGAAACGGTTAGTTATTGAACGAAAATAAGTGAGCGAGCTCGTTTAAGTATACGTCTGCACTGCGTGAGTGATCGCCGAAGACTGACTACTTATTTTGAATATAGTTTTAATCAAGGCTGCAAACCTCTAAAATTCTGCAGAAGGTTCGGTCCGGGGGTTCGAACCCATTGCAAAGTTCCTGGAACATCATTCACAGCTTTTATTTGATATTTTTTATTGCTTTCATAAACTACTCTTTTCACAATCAGACGTTGAGTCAGTTGCTTTGCCACTGTTTTTTGTATGCAAAATATGAAATCTTGGGTCTGAGAATACTGCAGCCAATACTGGTACTGAACGCATAGTAGAAGAATGTTTGTCGGGGTTAAATTTGATTATGAAAATTTTACATCACTTCTCGTTACTTCACAACTTCGTAGAGGGCTTAATTGTTGAAAATGCTTCTTTAACTGATACCTGAGTTGCTGGAACAGCTAGTATAGTAAAAGAAATATTTTTATGTCTTCGTTTATATGACCTTTCCAAAATTTTAAATCATTTGTCGATGTATGTAATGTATGTGCTCTTTGACAATTTCCAAAGAAATCTATAACATCATTTACAGCTTTTATATTTAATATGTTGTATTGCTTTCTATTGCTTTAATGAACTACTCCTTTCACAAAAAGACGTTGAGTCAGTTGCTTTGCCACTGTTTTTTGTATGCAAAATATGAAATCTTGGGTCTGAGAATACTGCAGCCAATACTGGTACTGAACGCATAGTAGAAGAATGTTTGTCGAGGCACTTAGATAGTAATAAACAATGATTTGCTGAAGATTTGAAAACAACTGCGCGATCTATACTGTCCGTTCAAAGCCAAGTTGATTCATCATATGGTCAAACGGTTTCTTTCCGTATAATCTATCATCATCATACTTAGGGCCGTTTTCTCATGTTTGTGTTTTTACAAATCTAGGTGGATTTGCTGCATTTGCTTTGTTTATGTTCAATGCTTACCATCTAGATGAATTTCGTAGCAATCTACTTCACACTCCTTGATTTTAAAACCATCTACATGCTAATGCAAATTAAGTATTTTTGTGTATCCGCGCATATGGTCATACTGGAAAATATTTGAAAACAAAAAACAACTGCTGCTAAAAACAGTAAAGTCTGAAATGTTATTAAGTAAACCAAAAATGGAAAATATAGGATGTGCCTTTAATATATAAGAACAGCTGCAGGCATTGCTGAAATTACAGATGCACATTCTGATTCCCCTAGTTCATTGCTTAAGCTAAGTTTACACATCCAAATAATTTGGCTAAATTTTGATAAAAATAGCCATGATTAAAGATTTTACAGGAATAAAAACTTAAACTGTGGTTCCATACACAAATCATTTGATCAAATATGGCCGGAAAGTTCCACAATTTGGCATATATAGCCCAATTTTCATGAAAATTTTTCCAAATTATTTGCCTGTGTGAACATTGCTTGCGACCTACTGCTTAATATCCCATCATAGTAACAAGACGTTCCAAAAGAAAAACCTTCTCCTCTGTAAAATTCTTGCTTTAATTTTTAAAATTGGCGCGCAATAAAAAAGACAAAATTCAGCCGAGTGCAGAGGTGCTGCCAACCTAGTATTAGACCACTCCAGCCCTCCCGGTGTGACCGTGGCGCAAATGCCCGAATTTATAACCAACCTACTTGAGACAACCAATTGCACAAAAGCCATCTAGTTGCAAAATCTAGATGGATTTCGATTTGAGCAAAAACATGAACTTGAGAAAACGGCCCTTAATCTTGTCACTTTACATCAAAAATTATTCCCCCTTAGTTAGAAATGCAATCGATTATAGTAAAATCTTCAGAGATTTTCAGTATGTATCGTTGAATAAATTAATTAAATTGGTGAACCGAACCTTATTTTTTGATTAAGTGGTCCGGTTCGGGTTCAGGTTCGAGGAGTCAAAAAAATAGAGCGTCTGGTTCATGGTCTGGTTCGCGAACCCCAAAAAACCCGAACCGAACCGGTTCTCAGGGATTTGCGATTGGAGTTAACGAAGTTATAGAACTTTTTGGGGTCTTGGTTTTCCTCGGGGACCCCCAAAATATGAAGTTATGGCCAAAAAACCGTTTATTGCTCGTTTGGCTTACTTAACTTGAAATAACTCGATAATGGACCATCTGATTTATGTAACTTTGCTAATTCTGACAGCGACGAGAAGATATATATTATATTCAATGGTTTTAGAGATTTAACGCGATGGCTGAGAAACGCAGGTTACAGATATGGTATTTTCCACTTTTTTTTATAAATTCCTACTTTGGCAACAACTGGTTTAACTATTTTATACCATGCGATTTTTCGTTAAAGTTTATTATAAAAGCCCATTTAATTCTCCGTGGAAGAAATGTTCTCTCGATGAATTTGGTTACCTGATGACGAAGTTATTCGTGGATATCTTAGCACACTTCGACAATATAGTATATTTTTTAAGTGTGTTATCAGAAAATCGATTGATTTAACATTAATGCCCCGAACAGTATACTTTGCTAAAGTTTGGTGGGAAATTTAAATATAGTTTTTAATATAATCACATAAATGTTTACATATTTGTTTGACAAATTCGGACAAAGAGTATTCCTGTTCGAGTGCTGTTACCATATAGGGCTTGGATGAAAATATTATAGTCGGGCTGGACCGGCTTTCTTATTTATTTTATTATTCAGCGTAAGTTCCAAGCATATGATTTCAAATTACGCATATCATAGCCAAACCGTTTGTTGTCGTGTCTGCGATTTAGTAACAAAGAGGAAAGGAATTTAAACTATTCATAATTTGACTTTAAAAACGTCAAATGTCATTCGGAAAGCGACGAATTTTTATTAAAAAACTTTGACATTGAGAAAGTTGGGAATTATTAAAAACATATTTCCAAAGTGGAAAAAAGTGAAAAAAAAATTTAACAAAAAAAATGTTCCGAAAACTCAATTTGTGTATCAATTCGTGAAGCGAGTTCGTAAAACTGTAATGTTGGTGGATAAACCAACCCGTGTACGTACTCGTCCGGTGCGCTCGACCGGAAACATTGCTACGGTTGCTGAAAATGTGCGTGAAAGACCACCGACGTCAACTCGTCATCGATCTCAACAATTGGACATTTCGCGTACTTCTTTGATGCGAATTTTGCATAAAGACCTTGCCATGAAGCCATACAAAGTTCAATTGGTGCAGCAGCTAAAGTTCTCAAATTAGGCTGAAGATCGTTTGGCCGAAGATGGTGAATTTTTCCGAAAAATCATCTTTTCGGATGAAGCACATTTCCACCTCGGTGGTTAAGTTAATAAACCAAATTGTCGCATCTGGGGCACAGAAAATCCGCATATCGTCGTTGAGAAGCCAATGCACCCACCACGTGTCACTGTTTGGTGCGGATTTTGGTCTCGAGGCATCATTAGTCCATTTTTCTTTGAAAATGAAGAAGGAGCCAACGTTACCGTGAATGGTGACAATCGATCTTCTGCGACCTATCTTCGAAAATCAAATAATCAGCAAATGTTGAGATGTGAATTGGCCGCCAAGAAGCTGTGATATGACACCGTTAGACTATTATCTTTGGGGAGCGGTCAAGGACAAATGTTATGCAAACAATCCTGAAAAGATTGATGAGTTGAAGAACGAAATTCGAGCTGCTATTGCTGACATATTTGCCGAAACAATTGAAAATGTTCTCAAAAATTGGGAGGATCGAATGGGCTACTGCCAAATCAGCCGTGGTGGTCATTTGACCGAAATTGTTTTTCATAAATAAATGACATGAACCAACCTTTCCAATAAATGTTCAACCTTTGAAAAATATCGAACCGTTTTTTGTTTATAGCAAAATTAAATTCCAATTTTTGATTGAAATTGAAAATTTAAATGGACCACCCTGTATATGGCAGGAGTGGAAAAATTTTAAATGAAACTTGGTTTTGAACGTTAAATGGATTCTCCATTAAAATTAAGTCGCTTTTGCACTTATCATATATGAGTTCCGCCAATATAGGTCCTTTGGTACAGGGTATAAGCATTCAACCAAGCGGACACGACAACAAACGATTTGGCTGTGATATGCGTAATTTGAAATCATATGCTTGGAACTTACGCTGAATAATAAAATAAATAAGAAAGTCGGTCCAGCCCGACTATAATATTTTCATCCAGGCCCTATAGGGTAACAAGAATACGCTTTGCCAAACTTTAGCAAAGTATACTTTTCGGGGCATTAATGTTAAATCAATCGATTTTCTGTTAACACGCTTAAAAAATATACTAGATTGTCGAAGTGTGCTTAGATATCCACGAATAACTGCGTTATCAGGTAACCAAATTCATCGAGAGAACATTTCTTCAACGGAGAATTAAATGGGCTCTTATAATAAACTTTAAAAAAAAATCGCATAGTATAAAATAGTTAAACCAGTGGTTGCCAAAGTAGGAATTTATAAAAAAAAGTGGAAAATACCAGATCTGTAACCTGCGTTTCTCAGCCATCGCATTAAATCTCTAAAGCCATTGAATATACTATATAAGAATCTTTTCGTCGCTATCAGAATTAGCAAAGTTACATAAAATCAGATGTCCATTCGCGAGTTATATCAAGTTTAGTAAGCAAAATGAGCAATTAACGGTTTTTGAGCCATAAATTCAGTTTTTGGGGGTCCCCGAGGAAAACCAAGTATGAGGAAGTGCTATTCGCGACCTATAGCATTTCCTCATATTTGGTTTTTCCATTCAAGATGTGTATTCAGCTTATTTTGCACATAGTGGTTTATTCAAGGCAGTAAGATGTACAATATTCTTGACTGAATTAACTGAAACTGATGACCAAGAACAACAAATTCGTAATTACCATTTAGCTAACAATCATCGAGGTAGAGATGAAACCAACTGGCACTTGAGAAGGCAATATTATTTTCGGAATATGAAAATTAAAATCTCACAAACAATTAACAATTGCGATGTCTGTCACCCAAGGTGGTATTTCAAATTACGGAGACTCCAACTAAACCTATGGATATTATACATACGGACTTATATACGATTAACAAGAAGTATGTCATTACTATTATTGACAAGTTTTCTAAATTTGCATCTGGCTACACTATTCCAGTTAGAAATAGCTTAAATATTGTTAAGTCAATTAAGCGTTTTATCAGCCAAAACGGTATTCATAAGAAAATCAAATTTGTAAGCAATATAACATTGAATTACACATAACTTCATTTCAACAATCTTCCAGCAATTCCCCTGTAGACAGATTACATTCGACGTTAACTGAGACTTATAGAATCATAATGGACAATAAAAAAAAATTAAAAATGGAATGTGAACATGACGAATTACTAGACGAGGTATTAATGACATATAATAACGCCGTACGAGCGAAAGCAATCTTTGTAAAAGTAGTAACCAATAATGAGGTGTAAAACCGTCAGTTGATAAACAGAATTATACTACTTTTACAAAGGTTGCTTTGTAATTCTAGATTTATTTCCATCGCTTCAAAGGTTGTCGGACGTCTCATCAATCGTCGGGGATGTCATTGGCTCATCTCAGGGTTAGTTCATGTGAGATCTTGATGTTGACTTGGTTAAATGGGAATGCATGTAGGGTAATGCATCCAGTCAATTGCATTTTAGGTAATGCATCTAGGATAATGCATCTAGGTAATGCATCCATGGTAATGCTTCTAGGTTACTTGCATCTGTGGCGGTAGCTCCCCCCCCCCCCCCCCCCCTCTCCACCTCTTCTGTATGGTAATTCGCAGCCTCACAATATACGGAGTGTGCTTATTATTTAGGTGTTTTACATTAATAACATTTGTTGTATTGTTTTTTGAGTGTGTTTTTATGCTCTGTACCGAAGGTACATAGAGTATATTAAGTTTGTGCAAAAGTATGTAACAGGGAGAAGGAATCATTTCCGACCCTATAAAGTATATATATTCTTGGTCAGCATCAACAGACGATTCGATATGGCCATGTCCGTCTGTCTGTCTGTCTGTCTGTCCGTCTGTCCGTCCGTCCGTATGAACGAAAAGATCTCAGAGATGGTAAGAGATAGAGGTTTGACATGTATAAAGCATATATTCCTTATACTTGCAGGCAGATCAAGTTTATTTTCAATTTTTGCCACGCCCCCTCCCGCCCCCGCAATTCGGAAAAAACGTCATATCTCCTACAGTTTTGAAGATAGATCGTTCGTACCTTCTAGAGATATCTAGTACTCAAATTTAATTATCGATTTGCTGAAGGATTGATAAAGATCGGATGAACGATACTCAAGTATGAGCAAAAAACGGTCAGTTAACACCCCCCACCCTCCCCACCCATCACCACAGCATTCTATTGAACGGCAATCTTAGTGAGAGAGAGAGAGAGAGAGAGAGTGAAACTTAGAGATGAGCGCGTATAACTCGTGAGCAAATGCGAGCTGCGACGTTAAGGTTACAGAGTATGTTATAGTCGGGCTTGACCGACTTTCTTTCGTTGTGTTCATTTATATTTTTTGTATGTATCGTATTAACGTGTTTGTGTTGTTATTTTTTATTATTTTAATTAAAGGTATTATTTAATAACTTTATTATTCTTTTCATAAAACTCGATTGATAAATTACAAAAACACTAAACAAAAGATAACTACATTGACCGGCTTAGCCGTCTGTCGGGATATGAGTTAATTACATAGGCTCATTTATAATTAGATTTCTATATTTAAGAGCATCAGTAACGAACAAAATTAAGTTTTTCCAATTTTCATCATCTACTCCATTCAACACGTCTATTATTTCGTCATGGTTTAGGGTTTGTATTCGGAAACATCTATGGCGGATACGTTTTTAAAACTGACATATTCCTATAAAATGTGTAATGCTTTCAACTTCATTCTTTTTACATATGGAACAGTTTCGCTTGTGGAGTCCATTTAGGTAAATAAGACTTGGTACTATTATACTTGTTATTAAAATATCTTCTTCCAATGCTATGATCAAGATTTTTACTATTCCTTCTCCCTGTTACATAATTTGCACAAACTTAATATACTCTATGTACCTTCGGTACAGAGTATAAAAACTGCTAAGGAGTTTTTGTGGGTGGCCGTTTCAAATTCGGTTTCTACCAATCGCGACAAATGCTTACGTTTGTCATTACGTTTTGTTCAAGCGCTGTTAAGTGCTTTAAGTGCTGTTAACGCCTTTTTTTGCCGTGACGTGAACAAAATAGGTTTTTATTCTAACTTGTGCGGCAAAATTGAATGGCCAAATTGAAAATCTAAAAAAGATTCCTGCAGAAAGCGTCGCCTAATGGCACTTTCTATGGTGGGCAAGCTGAATTTAATAAACGCCATGAAAGTGAGGAGCTAGGTGCGGGACTTGGCGGATAAGAAACACTCGGAAACCCGCCAGAGAACACCGGCGGACCGGAGCATGGTCTGCAACATCATGTGGCGTCTCCTGTCACCACAAACCACAAGCGAGGAGCTTAAAATCTATTTGGCCAGCATTCAAACACTTCATACTCCAGTCCCCTCAATCAGTTCGAGTTGATTCGCCTCAACTATGACTTCGATCACTGCTACCAAACCAGAAGGAAAATTATTGAACAGCCGCCGGTGCTCAATGATCGCGACAGTAAGACGGTCACAAAACAAATGCGCTCCCAGTTCAGTGGACTGCAAAGTGCTGGCCTCCTATCAAGCGGTAATATTGCGGATAGTGCAGCCACAATTGACCCCCTGAAGATAACCGAGCAAATGCGGATCGGGCAACGAGTATGTGCCAATCAATGCCAATTATATCAAGGTAAGAAATGGGCGAACCAAACTTCAACTTCATTAATCACTTAAATTTCTTAACGTTTTCCTGAAAAGGTCCCGACTACGTGGCCAAGTGCTATGTGACCACCCAGGAACCGCTGCCCAATACCATTTTCGAGTTCAGCGGAGCTATATACGCCGCCAAGTCACACATGCTACAGCAGTACATTCAGAAGATCATCATGCTGACCTGACCAACTATATGGAGGCAAATCGCAAGAAATGCGCGAATTACTTTCCAATCGAGATGAACGAAATCTTTGCCGTGGCAGCCAAGTGCGTGGTGTTCGTTTAGTGCCGCTGCTCGGGACTACATCGAACTGCATTTAATGCCATTGATTGTGCCCGACACAATTTTAAGGAAAATGTCGGAAGAGGCAGCTACCAACGTTCACTGCGCTAATACTGCAGATTGTCAAAAGTCATAATGATAAGAACAATTAATTTATTATTAATTTCATTTGATAATAATATATTAAAATAGCACATTAAATATGTTATATTCATAATCCTGCAAGGTGTTGTTGTTTATAAGTTCGCGGGCATATTTAACAGCGCCAGAGCAGCGCAAGTTTTCTTTGAAACGTTTATCGACAGAGTAAATTGTGTTATCGTGTTATTAACATAGGCTTAGCAGACTCTGTTAAGAATCTGCGGAGTATCAACTTTTTCACAAGATTTTTTTTGTCGACCCGTGGATACCGCCCTTAACGTGCTAATGCATTTACTCCAGTAAATGATTTCGTTTATAACGATTTTAGCCAACTTATTTAGTAATCTGTTTTCGTCATAGTTCTCACATATGGCTGTGAGGAAGACCAATTTCTAGCATTAGGCAGTATGTTGGTGAATTTTGTAGCAATTTAAGTGTCCACTTTAGGAAGAAAGTCTGTACCATATTTACCTCATCAAGCAATCCGTGTCCCCAAAATTGTGCGTAGCTGTGGATCGATATACATACAGCCAAACACAGTTTACATTTTGCTGTCAAACTTATGTCATTTTCCATTAAAAAATTTTCCACGTGGCGGTGATACCACATTTGGCCGATTCGTTTCGTTTTTGCAGGTGTTTTTTTAAATTCATTTTTGGTGCTAGCAACACTCCAAGATAATTATATTTGGAGATTATATCTATTATTGCACCTTTATATTGTAACTTCTCCGCCTCTGCTAGTCGTCCACCTCTCCTAAAGACCATTATTTAAGACTTTTCTAAGCTAACTTTTGATTTGACAGTATTGCTCCAATTTATCAATCATTAATTGCATCTTACTAATGTCGTCTGCTAAAATCACTATATCGTCAGCGAAAAGTAGCAGTCTTATATTAATGCCGTCAATGTAAAGTCCAGCTCCTAAATGGTTGTGTAAGGCCCAATTTCTCAATGTCCGGTTAGTCAAACTTACCGGCAAGTTTGCCGAATTTGCGTGTCTCATGCTGTCTTTGCCGAGAGCCGAGCGGCAAAGTTAACCGCTGCCTCATGAAGGGGTCAAATTTTAACCTGCCGGCAAGTTGCGATATAATTATAGATATTTTGATCGATCGACAAACAGCTGTGTCCTAAATTTGTAATGTTTACTTTGTCAATTGCCAAAACAAAATGTTTATAAATAAAAAAATTTCTTAGCATCCACGTCAATGGAAATGGAAGATTACAGGCGGTAACACAAAAAGACACATGCGCGGCAGATGTGGTTAACTTTCATGTTCAGCAGAATAGCAGCCGCCGCATTCATGGCAAATGTTTTGACCGCACCAATGGCAAAGCAGGTTTGGTACCCACCGCCGTCAAACCAAAAACGGTCTCACCTATTATGAAAACTAGCGACAACAATGCCTCGTGTATTTACGGACCCCCTCTGACGACGACCCATGCTAACGTTTTAAGGACCACGATTTGACGGATATGCACCTGGAATGTTCGCACCCTCAACAGAGAAGGCGCTGATATCCAGTTGGCGAATGTCCTTGAGAAATATTCATCGGACGTTACCGCACTTCAGGAAATACGATGGATTGGACAGGGGAGCATAGTGAAAAGAACATCAATAACCAATGCACCCTGGGAGATTCTAGCTACAGCGGACATGCTTCCAAGCATGAGTTTGGAACCGGCTTTGCAGTCAGTGCTAGACTTCGTTCGCTCTGTCATCAGTTTCACACCAGTGGACATGCGACTAGCCGCACTCAGACTTAAGGCTAAATATTTTAATATTAGTCTTATCTGTGCACACGCCCCAACGGAAGACAAGGGCGCTTCGATAAAAGACGAATTCTATGAGCGCCTGGAACAATTATATGAGCGCTGCCCCGATCACGACATAAAGATCGTGCTTGGCGACTTTAACGCTAAAATTGGGAGAGAAGGATTTTTGGCTCGACATAAGTAGTACCAGGTTTAAACATCGCGACATCCATAAGGGGACCTGGAAGTCCCCTGATCAACTAACGCGAAATCAGATTGATCATGTTGTGATCGACGGAAGGCACTCATCGAGTGTTCTAGACGTGCGTGCGATTCGAGGTGCCAACATAGACTCGGATCACCACCTTGTTGCAGCCAAAGTGCGCACGCGGCTCAGTGTGGCACATGCCTCACGTACTAGTACACGTCGAAAGCTAAATGTCGATAAGCTGCAATCACAACGGACTTCTGAAGCCTACACAGCTAAACTCACCCAACTGCTCAGGGAAAACTCACCATTCCCTTCTGGTGTAAGCGAACAGTGGAATCATATATCACACTCCATGATGAGTACGGCTGCCAAGGAGATACTCGGATCCGCCGAGCACCCTCGAAAGCAGACTTGGTATGATGAGGAGTGCCGCGACGCTACTGCAGAGAAAGACGCTGCCTACAGGAGAACTCTGCAGTCGGGAGCAACGCGAGCTGTTAAAGAGCAATACCGGAAGAAAAGGAGAGAGGAGAAGCGCCTTTTCAGAAGGAAAAAGAATGAGCGAGAAAGGCGCATGCGTGAGGAAGTTGAGATGCTATTCGGCATGGGTGAGACTCGAAAATTCTATCGAAAGATTAGACGACTTACCGAAGGTTTGAAAACCGGAGTCACACAATGCAAGGACGAAAATGGAAATCTGGTCACAGATCCGCAAGTGGCGCTAGACAAATGGAGAAGCTATTTCGCCAACCTGTTGGGAGGCGACAACGAACACAATACCGTCTCTGGAGAAGAAGCGACACCACCAATAGACAACATAGAGATAGACCCAACGGACCATCACGAAGTCTGTGTAGCCATAAAAAGGCTTAAGAACAACAAATCAGCAGGTGCAGATGACCTGCCAGCTGAACTGTTTAAGGCTGGAGACGAGGAGTTGGTAAGGTGCATGCACCAACTCATCAGCAGAATATGGTCCGACGAGAGCATGCCCGAAGATTGGAGTCTAAGTGTAATTTGCCCACTTTTTAAAAAAGGAGACCCTGCAGTTTGCGCCAACTAACGTGGGATCAGTCTCCTTCCCATCGCATATAAGATTCTGTCGTGCATTATTTGTGAACGTCTAAAGCCGCTTATTAGCACACTGATCGGACCTTATCAGTGTGGCTTCAGACCTGGTAAATCCACCACAGACCAAATATTCACATTACGACAAACCCTGGAGAAGACCTATGAGAGAAATATCAAAACCAACCATCTTTTTATTGATTATAAATCAGCTTTGACACACCGATAAGGTCAAGGTTCTTTGAAGCCCTGTCTACCTTTGGTATACCAGCAAAGTACGTTCGACTTTGCATGATGACGTTGAGAAGCACTCGAAGCTCCGTCAAAATAGGAAAGAACCTCTCCGAACCATTTGATACCAAGAGAGGTTTTAGGCAGGGTGACACCCTATCGTGTGACTTCTTTAATCCACTGATGGCGTATATACTGCGCCAGTGCCCAAATGCCAACAGATCGGGCTCATTTCTTTATAAAGATCTAGTGCTACTCGCATACGCCGATGATATTAACATTGCCGGCAAAAAAGAACGGGCGGTAAGCAGGGCGTTTTCAGAGATTGAGAAGCAGTCTAAACTGAAGGGCTTAGCGGTAAACGAGGACAAGACAAAGTACCTAGTATCCACGGACAAGAAGTCTACGCGTCTTGGACAATTTGTTACTATGGGGGAGTACAACTTTGAGGTTGTAGAGGATTTTGTCTACCTCGGGACGATGATTCCCAACGACAACAACATCAGCCTGGAGATCCGAAGAAGAATTACTCTTGGAAACCGATGCTACTACGGGTAGGGAGTTCAAGAGCAGAGCATTTTCTCGAAGAACAAAAATAGCGCTATACAAGTCGCTCATCATCCCAGTCCTGCAATACGGCGCAGAAGCATGGACAATGACAGCAGCGGATGAGGAGGCGATTGGCGTTTTCGAGCGAAAAATCCTTCGGAGGATTTATGGACCTTTAAAAGTTGGCGATGGATACCGCATTCGAATGAATCACGAACTGTATGAGCTCTATAAGGACATCAGTCTAGTCAAGCGCATAAAGCAACAGCGGCTGCGCTGGTTAGGACATGTAATCCGGATGGATGAAGAAGCTCCAGTAAAAAAGACGTTCAAAGCGGAGGCGGCTGACTTTGGAGGACAAGGCAGGAGGGGTCGCCCACGACTAAGATGGGATGATCAAGTGCGGAAAGACATTTCCAACCTTGGTGTGAACAACTGATGCCAGCTCGCACAATGCAGAAGCGAGTGGAAGCAGGCAAAGCAGGCAAACTCAGTGCCCACCGTCTGTAAAATCGAAGGACCCACCTGGCAAATGACACCACCAATTGCCTCATGCGATGTGGTATACCGATAGTGATCTAACCGCTGATACGTGTGCACCATAATGAAAATATAGTCCACACGCACGGCCAGCACCAGGTATTACCACAGTGGCCAACATGGTGGTGGTTATACCCACATAACCCAAGGCGGAGCCACGAATAAAAAATGCGAGAGAGTACATGGAGAGTATTTATTATTTTACTGATCTGGATGATGCCAAATTTGTTCAACGATTCAGGTTAACAAACTCAGCTTGTCAAATAATTCTTGCTAAGATTAGAGATCAAATATCTTCGCTAAGTAACAGGTAAAACCTTAACTTCAGTTGTGATTAAATTTATTATGATTTGGATTGTTAACAGGAATCGTGGATTGTTGTCAGAGAGCAAACTTATGGTGGCGCTGCGCTCTTATGCAAGTGGCTTCTTCCTTATCATTTCGGGTGACTTCTGTTGAGTCAGACTTCCTTCGGCCAACCGTGCAGTTTATCAAGATTCACACGCTATTGCATTACTGGCCATCACAAACAGACACTGACTGATTGATTTGTGTTAAAATTTTAGAAATCAATTAATTATTTTTAAAGCTTACATATCATAAATAAAAACGTACCATTATTATGAACCACATTTTCCAATCCTGCGGCAGAGCTTGGGATCATGCCAAGAATTTTTTTAGAAATAGACAAGACTCCAGCGATGCTGGGAGTGCCGCCACAGTTCGAGAAGTCTCCCGCTTCTTAATTGCGAATTATTTTCGCGATCGTTTTTTTAAAATTCGTACTAATTCGTACTAATCCCGTAAGTCTTTCCAAGGGCGATGAACTCCGGCATGGCGGCAAACTGATCTCCAAGCCCAGGCCTTCTGCTTTCAGGTCTCCGCATCCTTCTTTTTGTTCTCCAAAATGCATTTGTATGACTCAAAAAGTCTACTAACGAATGTTCCTCAGCCGCAGAAAAGTTCTTCGCTCTTGGTCTTTTCGGTGCTTCACATTGATTCATTTTCGCTAGCAATTTAAATCAACTTTTTTGCGATCGTCGTACGAGTCGTT
The DNA here is from genome assembly GCA_037044535.1 of Lordiphosa magnipectinata. Classification (NCBI taxonomy): domain Eukaryota; kingdom Metazoa; phylum Arthropoda; class Insecta; order Diptera; family Drosophilidae; genus Lordiphosa; species Lordiphosa magnipectinata. The sequence continues at coordinate 57,217 of JBAMBO010004064.1, forward strand.
TAAATAAAGCGTGAATAGCAATGGCGACATAAGACAACCCTGCTTCACCCCTGATTGCGTTTCGAATGGCTCAGATGTTGTTGCTCCTGTCCATATTACAGAGTTTGTTTGCCGGTCTGTCTCTTCTAGAAATATGACTAGTTTTGAAGGTACTCCCATATTGTGCAATTTAAACATTAGTAGCTGTCTGAGTACTTTGTCAAATTCTGCTTTGAAATCTACAAAGAATGCAAATACTTTTTTCCCCTTATGAATCATATAGTGCACATGTGTTGATAAACTAAATATGTTATCCAAGGTTGAATATTTCTGTCTAAACCCTGCTTGGTATTCGTTTAAAACTTTATTTTTATCTGTCCAAATTGTTAGTCTGTCTGTCAACATTCCCATCATAAATTTAGCTACAGAGTTCATAGGCGATATCCCTCTATGATTCGAAGCTTGCGTTTTGTCTCCTTTTTGTACTCTGTACCAAACGTACACAGAGTATATTAAGTTTGTGCAAAATGTAATGTATGTAACAGCCAGAAGGAATCATCTCCGACCGTATAAAGTATTTAATTACGAGTTCCGCATTCAATCAAAAATAAAAAAAATAAATCAATTCAGTTTTGTCTTCTTTTATTTCACACCATGTGTGTGGCTTGATGATCAAATTAAGACTAAAATACAATTTGTGGATTATGCATTGTTATTGTCTGATAAATTCGGTTTTCTTTATTATGTTCGAAAAATATTTTTTTTGTTTCAATATACGATAGTGGTTGTAAACGTGTAATATTATTTCTTACGTAAATGCTTTGTGTGTAATCTCAGTTTATATTAGTTGCAAATACTTCATTTAGAATTACTTAACAATTATAGATTTTTATCAAATTGTTACTTTCAATTATTATTTCATTCTTCTCGAAATTTCGATTTAAAGTGGTTTTTGGTAGCTTTCATGTTACAATAATATCACAGTTCTACAGAGTGAAATAACCTAGGTATTGACATAGAGTACGCTGTGGAGCAGGTCGCGTATAGCTCTTCCTCATGCTTAGTTTTCCTCGGGGACTCCCAAAATCTGAAGTTATGGGCCAAAAACCGCTTTTTCCTTTTTTACCTCGATTAAATAGATATAACGCGCGCATGAACCGTCTGATTGTTTATAACCTTGTCAATTCCGATAGCGACGAGAGCAATCTAATATATTTTAATCAATGGTTTGACTGATTTAACGCGATGGCTGAGAATTGCGGCTTACAGATGTGGCATTTTTAACTTTTTATACCCTTGCAAAGGGTATTATAATTCTGCCCAGGAGTTTGCAACGCATAGAAATATTCATTTCCGACCCCATAAACTATATATATTCTTGATCAGGGCGACAAGCTGAGTCGATTAAGCTTTGTCCGTCCGTCTGTCCATCTGTCTGTTTTTACCCAAACTATTCCCTCAGTTTTGTAGCTATCGAGCTGAAATTTTGCACAGAGATTTCTTTTGACTGCACGCTGCAAATATGCCGGAACCGCCCGGATCGGATGACTACTTGTTGTAGCTGCCATAGGAACGATCGGTCGAAGAGTCAATTTTACAACTTTCCTATCAGGCGTAGGAACTTTTCTAGTAAAACAAATGTATAATATGTGACTTATTTGTTGTTTTTTTTTGTGCTTATATGGTTAAAACCAATATTGTGACCAATAAAATCAATCAAAATGCCACGAGTGTCTTCAATGTCCCAGGAGCAACGACGGCAAGCGTCCTGTGATAGAGCAAAATGCGTCTCGGACTGGCCGCTATTCGCGAAGAAAAATCTAGCATCTCGTCAAGTAGAGCGGGAGCGTGATGAAGACAAGAACTTGCAAGGGTATAAAAACTTCGGCACGGACGAAGTTAGCTTAGCCTTCTCGTTTTTTGAAATTTCTACTTTGGCCACCACTGGTTTAACCATTTTATTCTATGCGATTTTGCCTTAAAGTTTATTATGAGAGCCCATTCAATTCTACGTTGAACAACTGTTGTCCCAATTAATTTGGATACCGTTTGACGAAGTTATTCGCATTTTCCTGAGTACACCTCGGCGATCTAGTTTTTTTTTAGTATGCCAACATATATGTTATATAAATTATATTTAGTTGCTGTTTCGGTAACAATGATGATACGACCGATAGTGCACGTGTGGAATAGTCTGAGTTGATTATTAAATTCATTTATTTGACAAGCATCGTCTGTCCGTTGTCAGTACCAAAATCAAACTGATCTCAAAGCTTCTTAAGCCTAAAGCTTAACCCTATTCCCCTCTCTACTGGCGACATCGGCTGCAGTCGTCGTTCAATGGAAGGGTGACATTGCCTCTCTTGCAAGGTCAGATTCCGACTTCTGCTGGAGACTGGCTTTAGCGGTGGCGACGGAGTTAGTGGCCGTGGACAACTTTGTCAGCATTTGGCCAGAAACAAATGCCCAGTGTCCAATTTTACTAAATTTGTTAACGTCCTACGTTAACTCCTCTCTGCTTCAAATCAAGAGCGTCCTCGGTCTTGCATAGGATAGATGACTTGGTTGTGATCTGCAGAAAGCGCTGCCAACAGCATTATAGGAACTCCCCTGCAGAATTCAAACAATACGGATGTGCACCTCTCATTAGCTGCCATAGCCTCCTTGTCGCATTAAGCTATGATGTTGATGATCTGGATAGTAATGCCAATATGGGATAGATGGACCTGCTTAATACTATAGAATGATTGATTACAAATTTTATGTTGGATAGTCTTAAAGCTAGATACAGTGCTTTGTGTGCTCTAATATTCGCAATTTGTATGCTCAAGCGTTGTAAATTCATTGTTTCAGGGATTGCTTAATTTTCCAAATATTTACTGATGGCTCTCGATTCTACATTTTCTGGACATTGAATTAAAATTTTTTTTTTTATATAAAAGACATAAAAATATTATTATATTACGTACTATGGAGGGGGGTGCATTTACAACATTCACGTCGAAAAGGTTTTTCAACATAGATGTTGTGGTTTGCCACTTAAATGAAGCCTCATTATCGTAAAATATGGTCTTCGTTTCATAAAATATGTTGACTAGCTGCATTATTGGTACCTTAACATCCACGATTGTTTTGGACAATATCGGTTGAACCACCGAAATTTTCGAAAATTTGTCGATGCAGGTCAGAAAATATTTTTTATCTGTTGAAAAAATATCAATATGTAGCATTTCTGCTGAATACGAAGGGATTGGAGTTATGCCGAGCTCCTGCCTTCTAGGGTGTCTGTCATATTTCGATTTGGCACAAATCTTGAAGTTGCGGGCGACCTCGTTAGTCAATTTTGTCATTTTATGGAAATAATAGTCGCACAGGATTAGCTTCACATTTTCCTGTGCAGCACTATGTGCACGATTATGTTAGATGGTCACAATCTCTTTTTGTTCACTTTTGTCAAAGATATCGGATACAAAGTTTTTACAGAGCCAGAATTTTGTTGTGGGGAACGATTGGACCAAATCATGCTGGATGCGGGCTAGTACCGGTAATTCACAAAATATTGCATTTACCACGTTAGCGTTTATTTTATACTTGACAATCTGAACAAGAGATTCCCATTCGACAAAATGAATTTCGTGCCGAGTTTTTTCATTGAATAAAATAATATTTCGTGTCAGAGGGAATGGTTTCTGCTCAATAACCAACTGATTCCTATAACAATTTAAGGGTGTCTCAGTGGTCTCAATCGTGTACGTCAGTGAATCTTCACTGTGTATCGTGGCACAATCGGACTCTGGTACAGCATCGAGAGCATGAATGTTTTGCCTAGATAGGGCATCCGCTACATGGTTCTCTCTTCCGGGCTTATAAAAAATGTTTGCACCATATTCGTCCACAAATGATTTCCAGCTTCTTAACTACCGCTCCAATGCCGTGGGATGAAGCAGCTGTCGTCAAATCAAATGGCTTCTTAAATCGGGATAGAGCAACATAACATCTTCGGATGCCAATATGTTCCTAAGCCTGTAGAAGGCATGAAGTTGATTCTCGTTCAGCTTGATATTGATCTTTTTAGATCGATGTTTGCTTACTTTTCCGATCTCCCCTTTTAAAATATCCGACAATGGTCTAGCTATCGATGTAAAATCCTTTACGAAACATCTATAGTAACTTGCTAGTCCCAGAAAAGATCGAAGTGCAAACAGATTTGTGGGCTCCACATATTCCTGTATTGCTTTTACCTTCTGAGGGTTCGTTCTCAAACCACCTCTTGAGACTATAAAGCCAAGATATTCCACACTCTCTTTAAAGAAATGGGACTTTTCCTTCGACACCTTCATATTTGCATCATGGAGTCGCTTTAACACCCAATCAATGTGCTTGATATGGTCAGATTCATTATCAGAAAAGATAATGACATCGTCTACATAAACAGACAAATCTGTTCGCGGAGGATGTCATCTATTGCTCTCTGGAAAATGCTTGGAACATTCTTAAGTCCGAACGGCAGTCGGGAAAACTCATATTTTCCACCATTTACAGAGAAAGCTGTCTTTTCACGATCTTGCTCTGCCAGAATAATTTGATGAAACCCTGATTTCAAGTCGAGGGTTGTAAAATAATCATTGAGATGCTTGGCATTGGGTATCTGTCATCAATGGTGTTTTCATTCAGCTTCCGGAAGTCTACTACCATTCGTCTCAGTTGTATACCCAATTCATCTATGCCCTTTTTGTCAACAACCCAGATGGGGTTATTGTAGGGTGATTTCGATGGCCTGATAATGCCATTCTTCAGCAGATCATGAACCTCCGTTTTGACAAAATCAGCCACCTCCATGGGGTAAGGATATAGTTTTGAGTAGACTGGCTCAGAATTTTCTGTTCGAATTGTTGCAACGACAGCGGTATTGTAATGTAGCAGCTCGTTAGAATCTGCAAAAACCTTAATTCTCCTTCCCATCATTTTCAAAAAGTCGGCTTTAATCACTTTGGGAATTTCAATGTCATCTACTTTTGTAAAGCTTACGTTTTCGCCCCTATAGAACTGTAATGGTTCAGACCCTATATCATAAAATGCCGGGTTGCTTTTAAGTCCAATGGCACAGCTGCGTGCGTAAGGAGGTCGAGTCCGATTATCGCATCAAAAGTCGAAAAATTGGTGTCATCTTGCCGAACATAGACAAATGCACTTTTCAGTAACGTCATTAAGCCCGTGTATGGAGGTAGCGACGAATGGGGAATTCACTGGAACTACATCCTGCAAGCCCTGCATTGGCTAAATGTAGTTCTTCGCTGACCCCGTATCAATTAAGATTTTTTCTTTTTTCCCTGCAATGTTCCGTTCGATGAACGGAAGCAGGGACCTGCCACTAAAAAATTTATGCTATCGGACATATAGCCAGCCCCGTAATGCTGATCATTCTCGGCAATTGCTGCAGCTGCTGCAGCATTATACGCAGCGATTTCCTGATCGGCTGTGGCCTGGGCCAAATGGTTGACCCTTTGCCTTCTTTGCCCAGTCATTCTATCTGAAGTGTTTTGTGTTTTTATAGCAAATCCTCGGTTCGAGGTCTCTGCGAAACCTTGTTTCTGATTGGCAGTTTGCTGCTTCCACTTTGATGATGTGGGGTCCACGTCCATATGCTCCATCTGCTCGGTTTCTTGAGTACCAGATCTCGGAGCGTCAACTCTTGGAGGCCCCACCTGTCCTTTATTGAAATAGGAGTTCTTACCATGTCCATTCTGAGGTAATCTTTTATTTTCCCGAAAATTTTGGTTTTGGCGACTGGTTTGGTTTAGTTGCTGATTCTCTAACCTGTGAGCCTTATCCTCAAGATTCTTAGCATATGATGCTGCAAAAGCATATCGATCGTGATTTGATTGCACCTCTTGTGCCAATGCTAAAGCGGATGGTAAATCACGTGGTTGAGCTGCAAACAGAACATCCGTAAGGTTCCTCCTAAGGCCCGAGATAAATACTCGGAGGGCATCTTCCCTGTATTTTTCATTCATACACCGTGCCCTGGTCGGATCGTAGGACATAGTGGCCTTATTGGTGAGAAGAGTTAGTTTTCTTCCCACTTCATCATATTAGTCCAGAAGCGTCGATGTGCCCTGCCGGAGACAGGACAACTTCTGCTCTAGTGTGTGAAGGGGACGTTTGTCCGCGTACGTGAAGTCTAATCTATTGATAATTGCCCTAAAGTTTAAGACCGAATTATATGAAGCTAGGACAGCATCGGCTGGCCCGGTAATCTTATTTCTAATTATTGCGACAGCTTGATAGTGTCTTGAGCTGCCATTGTATGTCTCAAATATTTTATAAGCGACATGTGCCGCTTGCCGCCAGGAAACGTATGCTTCCTGTGAGCCATTGAATGGCTGTAGAGACTTAACAGCGTCGAGAGGTTCATCACAGCTTGTACCATCGATTGTTATTTCCTCAAAAGGGTCAATCTCGGGTGCGGCCAGCGAAGTGTTGCTTAACTGGATTGATAGCTGCTTTAGTTTCTCATTGATCTCTTGTCTCTGAAGAAGTAGTGCCTCATCAGTTGCGGTCCCTACCTGCCTTATAATATTACTATGCACTTCCAGTGCAGCTGCCAATTTTGCATCAATCAGATTCTGCACGCTTACAGAGTCGTGGTCTCTATTTTTTTGCCAGTGCAGCTTCTATTAAATTTTTAACATCTTCTGCTTCCATTTTTTTTTTTTTTCCGATTCACTTTTACCAAATGTAATCCCGCACAAAGCTCTTCTAGTTCACTGTCAATGTCTGCGTCTTCGTGAGTGGTCATTAGAGACAAAAAGTGCTGCAGAATACATCAAAAAGCTTTTTTTAGAGTAATTTAAAGTTCATTTCAATTTATAAATTGATTTTTATTAACCTTTTTTTTCCGTTTTCTTTCCCAAAAAATTAAATTCAGCCCAGTGTGCTTTATTTTATACCACGTGGCCGCGGCTTTCAAACAAAATTCTGATTAACTAAACGAGCTTTTTTCGATTTAGGTGTCTCTTCCCTTAACATACAATGCTTGAACATGCAAATTACTTACATTTTTGTGGGAAATTGCCTTATTATATCTGCTACTCTGCTACTCTGCATACTGAAGTCAATCGCTGCACTTTTCTGGAAACCTCTTTCGCTGTCCAAGTGACTACTGCTGGTTTGGTGATTGCGCTGCCCGAAGAGCTTCTCCCGCGGCTCCGGTGACAATTTTTTGATAATTTGTTTGCTTTACCGCTGGCTTTTATTTTGGGATATATTTATAGCTGTTTAGAGTTTGTTCTTTGATTTCGTCTTTCAGCTTGTACTTTTTGTAACAGTTCCGCGTTTGGTTCTTCAGTTTTCCTCTCATACTTTGTTTCTCGATTTGCTTTTCAATTCAAATCTCGCACCATGTGGTTTGTGCGAATTTGTTGGTTTGTTATATTATTATAACTTTTTGTCTTTGGTCGTGAATTCCAAATGTTTGGGCGCCAATTATATTTAGTTGCTGTTTCGGTAACAATAATGATGCGACCGATGGTGCACGTGTGGAATAGTCTGAGTTGATTATTAAATTCATTTATTTGACAAACTTCGTCTGTGCGTTGTCAGTACCAAAATCAAACTGATCTCAAAGCTTCTTAAACCTAAAGCTTAACCCTATTCCCCTCTCTGCTGGCGACATCGGCTGCAGACGTCATTCAATGGAAGGCTGACATTGCCTCTCTTGCAAGGTCAGATTCCGACTTCTGCTGGAGACTGGCTTTAGCGGTGGCGACGGAGTTAGTGGCCGTGGACAACTTTGTCAGCATTTGGCCAGAAACAAATGCCCAGTGTCCAATTTTACTAAATTTGTTAACGTCCGACGTTAACTTATATATTAGTGTGTTCTATTACATAGGTGCCCCAATAAGTATGCTCTGTTTTGTTTGGCGCCAGATTCAAATAATCTTTTTTAAATATTTAAAATGCTAATATGTAATTTATTTGGCGACCTTTCTAATGTTAAATTAGTGAGTTTAGCTGGCTCTAGGTCCGAAAAAGTTGCGTTTGTTCACAACTGTAAGCAACTTATGCATTGTTCCACCAAAAGGAGCTGGTTGCCTATACAGAACTGTTTCATCGTTATTCCTAACGACTCTTCAGTAGGCTTTTCGCTGAAGAAAGCATGATTGCCAACTGCCTCTCCATACAATCATTGCTTAGATCATTTGGGAACTGCTAAAAGTAATGAAAGCAAAAATAGACAAGCAATGAGTGCTTTCAACTTTCTGGTGGTAATGCTTAAACTTTCAGGCTGAACTTTTCTAAGTGCAAAAGCTTGAAACTTTTGAGCGAGCTTAGATGTGCCCGTTAATTTTGAAATGCGAAGCATTCAAAAAAGCGTTTTTAGCGTTGTTTCTTGAAACTTTTGTTAGTTTCGTTTACAATAAAGAGAGCGTGCCGTCTCTTATATAGATTTGTAATTTATTTGGCGACCTTCTAATGTTTAATTAGTGAGTTTAGCTGGCTCTAGGTCCGAAAAAGTTGCGTTTGTTCACAACTGTAAACAACTTATGCATTGTACCACCAAAAGGAGCTGGTTGCCTATACAGAATGCTAATATATGTAAACTTCCATATTTCACGATTTGTTGGCAAATATTAATGGTCTCCCGAATACTTTTACACATAACGATAAGTTAAGCTACAGTGTAGCGGTGGTTACGAAATTTGAGCTTGGAAGCATTCCAACAGTAAAAACTACCTTTATCAGCGAGACTCGGTCACTCACACTGCACTTGCTTCGCCGTCTGCTTGTACGGGCTGGTGCCGACACGCATGGATTTAGTTGTTTTAACCCACTTCAAAGCAAGCCAATTGTCGCTTCGTCAGCTTGTGCGTGTCCGCTCCTCGAAGCGAGGCAATTTCTTATGCGCTAAGTCCACCGAGTATTTTATTGCGCATTACTTTTTAGACAGAACAACGGGCCGTGCGTCGAGGCCCAAGCGTGCTTTGCATTGCCTATCGTTGCTATAGTGGATTCGCATGCTGATGTCAGTTTCTTTTCCCCTCTCGTTATAGTGGTTTCTATATTCTTCATCAATGGTCATCCATGGAATTTTATCGCGGTTCAGTATTATTACAATCATGGTTATGCAGTTATCATTGGGCCTTATTTGTGCACATGAAAAGCCATGTCTTTAGTATTAATATCTTTAGTATTAAACTTTGTGGCCAAACGCCCACAAGAAACGCCAAAATGAGCATGTGTGTTTTGCCGGCCCTTGATTCACACCGACAAGAGCCGAACGCTTACCAAGGCTTGCGCCAAGAGAGCACTCAGCTTTTTACAAGCCTTAACCGTGCCTGCCTGTGTACGGTTCTTGCTGCGCACGGCTCGTTTTTTTATATGCGAATTTCAACTCATTAATATAATAAAATATCCACAAATAATAATATCCACTTACTGGCCACAGCTACTCACTATAGATTAAGTTATCGTTATGTGTAACAGTATTCGGAGATCCTTAATATTTGCCCAGAAATCGTGAAATATGGAACTTTATATATATTAGCATTTTAATTATTTAAAAAAGATTAATTTAGTCTGGCGCAAAATACCAGTGGTGGCCAAAGTAGAAATTTTTAAAAAAAAGTTGAAAATGCCATATCTGTAAGCCGCAATTCTCAGCCATCGCGTTAAATCAGTCAAACCATTGATTAAAATATATTAGATTGCTCTCGTCGCTATCGGAATTGACAAGGTTATAAACAATCAGACGGTCCATGCGCGCGTTATATATATTTAATTGAGGTAAAAAAGGAAAAAGCGGTTTTTGGCCCATAACATCAGATTTTGGGGGTCCCTGAGGAAAACAAAGTATAAGGAAGTACTATACGCGACCTGCTCCACAGCGTACGCTATGTCAATACCCAGGTTAGTACAATTTTTTTCAAATTGGTAACACTGTGTATTTGGTTCAATAAAGTTAGTTTGTGTAAGTAAATTGGTTTTGGTATATCTGTAGCTAGTTTTTGTTTGGTTCAAGATCCCTAATATGCATGGGTTAGTTGTAAGTTTCTTTGTGTTTTTGTTGTACAAATTATTGTTATGTAGATAATATTTATACTGTGTTTTGTAATGTAGAATATTTCCGTTTTCGTCCGGCTACGATAATTATTTTTCTTGGAATATGTGAAATAATTAGTATTTCATTTGAATCGGATCTAAGCCATGTTGATGTTTTTATATTAAGAAGCTTTTCAGAGTTGAATATTAGTAAGTCAAGTAATTTAGTGCTTTCCTGGTCTTTTTGATTTTTGTTTATAATTTCTTTGCCTCCTGTGATTATTTACTTTTGTTAATTTTCTTTTCTCTTTGAAAATTTGTTTTGTAGTGCTTAATTTTACGACCTCTATTATTTTCTTAAAAATGCTCTTCGTCAACCTTTTCTATCTTCCCAGTGGGCTTGTACGGGTTATGTAATTTACCATGAATAATGGGTGCTTCTGAAGTTAGTATTTATTTCAAAGTCATGTCGGGTTTTGATAAGGTTTTCGATTTTTGTTTCTTTAGTATTCTGGGTATTGTAAGTGGGTGTTCCTGCGTAAATAAAAATGTCTGCTGGAGCTCTACCAGTCGAGTTGTGCTTAATTTTGTGGTTGTAGGTGTACAATATTATTTCAAATGTCATAAGTCGATGTTCGTCGATGTCGTCGGTGTTAATTATTCGGATTTTCTCATTTATGGTTTTCTGTAGTCGTTCTACATCTGCCACACCATTTTTACGTGTTGTTATTTGAATTTTAGCTTCTTCTTTGTCAAGCCATTCTTTAAGTGCTATGCTCATAAAAGCACTGTCCCTGTCTGTTTTCAAAATAATGGGCTTTCCCATATTATTAAATGTACGAATGAGTCCTCTTTTAACTTCCATCCAATCTTTTCCGTTTAAATCAGTTATACTTGCAAATTTTGAATATAGGTCAATACATGTCAAATAATTTTAGTTTTTTTATGGTGTATATGTCAACCACATACATTTCTCTACAGTTTTCAACTTCAGGTGTAATTTTAAATGTAAGCGATGTATTACTGGGTTCAATTTTAGCCCGGTTGCAAATATCACACTCGTTAATTATGTTTTGAATTAGTTTTTGGTGATCTGGATAATAGTACGATTCTTTAATTGATAATTTTTTTGATGCCTGGATGTAACAATTTCTTGTGGTTTTTAATGATTATTTCTTTGCATTCTGCGTTATTTCTGATGTCTTGAAGTTAAATATTTGCTCGCATTATTTTTATTGCGTGTGGCTTAATGAACGTTTTAAATACATGTTGTAGTAATTCAAAATCAGAATCATGTTCAATTTATACTGCGCCTACTTTAGTAAAAAAATATTCAGTCAATATCTGCATTGCTTTTTCGGTATCCAAGTTTGAATAATAAATTTTTATTTTCGTTTTCTTGAAATAAGATTCAACTTCAACGTTGTGGTTTTTCTGTTAAGGGTATTAAATTTTCGTTATCTTCCTCAGCGCTATGTGCTTTAGCTTGGATAATGTCTTCAAAATAGATTTCGTCAATTTTAACTCTGGATAAAGTGTCTGCCACGTGGTTTAGTTTCCCCTGTAAAGGCCTGTTCTGAGAAGCGCGGAAAATAAATTTTTATGACGCACTCCATATAAAAAAAACAGTGGCGGAAACTTTCCGCGGCGGAATTTCGTTTCTGTATTCTGAGACGCGCTAAATAAATAGACAATTGGCCTATCGATAGTTGACGTATCGATAGCGGTGTGGGTCGTGAGTGGATTGAATGAATAGCTGATGCCATGGCGGAAATATAAGCAGCTCATTTTTTTGACGTCAAAATCGACAATGCACGGGAAACATGAAACCAAAAGAAAACTCACCGAGAGATTCAATCGCGAGGAAACTATTAGCTAAGGGCCACAAATCAGCCCAAGAAAGTTACGAAATCAGCACTGGAGTGCCTTACCCCTAAAATCGTCTCCTATGCCAACGGACGCAAGCGTCCGCACTCTGTGGATGCCAAACAAACAGGTGGTGACATCCAAACCCGGTCATCCAGTTTACCACCACCGCGGACCAGCTAAAAATAGAGTTGGATAGCGATGTGACTGCTGTGGGCAGCATTGCCAGCTCCAGCGGTGTGGGCGTGGCTGTCAAACGTGAACGCCAGGAGCAGGATTTTGAATTTACGGCAAATAAAACAATAATTTTGTATGAAAACTAAAAATATATTTTCCAATCTTTAGCATTGCGTTTCACTTGAGAGCCAAAATGATGGCACAGCCCAAATCCATGATTTGCAGATACTCCGAGCCGCCGTCCTGGAGACGATAGCAGCATTCCTACAAAGAAATGCATATTCAACCAACTTTGAATCAAGCATCAAAAGTGCTACCCCCCATATTGTCGCATATCTGGGCATTCGTCAGGGCCGCATGAAGCACCATGTACTCCACAAACTGCTTCAGCTGACCCACACTGTATGCGGATGACCCAATCTCTTGTACAATCTTCTCCAAACGATTACAGTTGCCCGAACGGCAGACTTCCAAATAATTCTTCAAGTAGTAGTCCGGGATTATGCCCGACATCTCAAACAGATCAGCCTTGTTGACGACATGCACGATCCCATTAAGACGATGGCAGGACGCATATCATCTCCCAATATTCGTAAAATAGACTTGTAGGCCAACTCCTCGATCTGCACCTACTCCAAGTGTGTCTCAAACGGGCAATAATTTGATCCTCACCCAACTCCTTGAACCGGAATTTGATGCCGCTACCTCCATCAACATACATATCTGTGTTCCTGTTGCGCAGCTTAATTAAACTATTTTTGAAAAAAAAAACACTTTCAACTTTTGTTTGTAAACAAAACAAAACAGCTGATCCCCAGTGTGGCCGTTTCTGTATTTGGTCTCTTTGACTTATATATGGGCTCACTAATAATTTATGTGGATGCTAAATTTATTATGTGCAATTTAGCGAGCTAAATTTTCCGCGCTTCTCAGAACAGGCCTTAAGTATTTTATTTCGAAGTAGTATTCGCCCCACCTTATCTTCCACCTTTTAAGTTTCATATTTGGCTCCTTAATGTTGTTTAGCCAAACTAAAGGCTTGTGGTCACTAAGTATTTCGAATCTTCTTCCGTATAGGTAAGGTCTCATAGTTTTTGTTGCCCATACTATGGCTAACAACTCTTTTTCGATAGTGCTGTAGTTTTCTTCGTGTTCGTTTAATGTACGATTTATGTAAATGATAGATTTATTATCTTGAGACAGTACTGCTCTTAATGCAACATTGCTAGCGTCTGTCGTCAACGGAAAATTTTGGTTAAAATTTGGGTAAACCAACACAGGATCATTTATATGTTCACTTTAGAACCTTTCTTTAAACATTTTGTCAAAGGCTTCGCTATATTGGCGAACTGTGGGATAAATTTTCTGTAGTAGCCGCAAAGGCCAAGAAATGATTTGATTTCTTTCTGGGTTTTTGGAATTGGGAAGTTGTTAACGACTTTGACTTTGTCTGGATTTGGTTTTTATGTGACCCAAAAATTCAGCTTCTCGTTTCAAAAACTCGCATTTGTCTAGCTGTAATCTTAAATTTGCTTGCATTAATCGCTCAAACACTAATTTAAGTGAGTTCAAATGTTCTTCAAGAGTCGTGAAAAATTCAATAATGTCATCCAAGTACACAAGGCAGTGTTTGCCAATTAAATCTCTCAAAATGAGATTCATGCACCTTTAGAAAGTAGATGGTGCATTTTTTAGTCCGAATAGCATCCGAGTAAACTCATAATGCCCAAACTTCGTTGAGAAATTCCATTTGTTAATGGAATTTTGATTCATTTCAATCTGATGGAATGAATTAGCCTTTGGCTAAATAAATTGTAGTGAAATATAAACATCGTCCGAGTTTTCCCAAAATTTCATCCATATTTGGGATTGGAAATTTGTCATTGATAGTTACGTCGTCTAGTCCTCTATAATATACAACAAGTCTAAACTTTTATTTTCCTGATGCGTCTTTCTTTTTGGTACTACCCATGATGGGCTACAATAAGGTGATTGGCAATGCCGAATTATACCTTGGTTTAACATATCCTTAATTTGTTTTTCAATTTTTTCTTCAAAAGCGAATGGATAGCTGTATGGTTTTTATACACAGGGTCTTGAATGTCAAATTGTCACTTTCCCGATATTGTATGTCACTGAAATTTCTTAGTAAGTTTAATAGTTTTATTTTTTCTTCATCGTTTAGATAAGCGGTGGGCAAGCCCTTGCTCCCACTGCTCCCAGTGCTCCGAGATTTTTTTTCGGAAGTTGGCGCCAGTCAGTCTCTTAATAAAGTGCGTCGCAAATTAACTCGCTTCAAATTGTAAACAACAACAAAACAATGCGAATCGGAAAACGGCGCCAACAAGACGCTCACACAGACTGCGTTTTGTGCGATCGAAACTCGCTGTTAACGGTTGATTTTTCTGTTGTTGTTGTTGGGCTGTTTCAAACTAAAATTTCATGCCCACCACTGGTTTAGATGATCCACTCTGTAATCTTGTCCAGTAGTGATTTCGTTGCTTATCGTATTATTTATTTCTTTTGTATGGTCTCCAGGTTGAAGACAAGTTCTAAAGTTCTTTTCTGCATTTGGATCAAAAATTACATTTCTGTTTGTAAATTTTCTTTCGCTTATTACTGTTATTCCCGAGATCAATCAATAAAAATGCCATTAATAAATTTCTGCCTAACAGTAAATCATAGTGAGCTGAAAAGTCGTATAAGAATATCTGGTTTTGTGTAAAATGTTAATTTGGTGCAAAAGACACAAAATGATTTAATTTTTAAATACCAGTCATAGTTCTAATGGATGTTGATTTTGTGAGAACTGGCAAGTTAAGAAAATTGGCTCTCATTATATTTATTGATGAACCTGTATCAATAAGACGCCTGTAGCGTCTGTTGTTTATCATTATTTCTATGTAGTTATTTGTCCTAAGGCGTTCATTTGAAAATTTTCGTCATTGATTTCATCACCTTGATCTTGCTGATAGTCGTCCTGTTCTTGCTGGACGTTACATTCTGCTTGTTGATAGTGTTCATCAATCTGCATTTTTCGTGTCACTAAAATTTTCCCTCATGCGTTTAAAGGGTTGATTTGGTATTGTACCACCTTGATTTTGGGAATTTCAATTATTATTGTCTGGATTGTTCATTTGTCCTTGCTGTAAATTCTGTCTGAATTCTTGTATTTGTCCTTTATATTGACGTGAACTGATATTAGTTTGTCTGTTCGAAGGAGGATGTTAGTAAGTTTGGTTTGGTCTGTTTAAGTAATTACTCTGTGGTTGATAATTTGGATTATATTGGTTAGTAAGCTGTGGGTGAGTGTTTTTTGAATGGTTAATAGTATTATTAAATTTTGACTTCTCCACTTTATTATTGATAACATGATCTGTCTCTTCATAATAGCCTTCGTTTTGAGCCACTTGCCAAAGGTACACAGAGTACATTAAGTTTGTGCAAAAGTATGTAACAGGGAGAAGGAATCATTTCCGACCCTATAAAGTATATATATTCCTGATCAGCATCAAAAGCCGCGTCGATATAGCCATGTCCGTCTGTCTGTCCCTCTGTCTGTCCGTCTGTATGAACGCACAGATCTCAGAGATGGTAAGAGATAGAGGTTTCACATGTATGGGACATATATTTCTTATACTTGCAGACAGATCAAGTTTATTTTCAATTTTTGCCACGACCCTCCCGCTCTCGCAATTCGGAAAAAACGTCATATCTTCTACAGTTTCGTAGATAGATGGTTCGTACCTTCAAGAGATATCTAGTAATCAAATTATTTATCGATTTGCTGAAGAAATGATGAAGATCGGATGAATGATACTCAAGTTATGAGCAAAAAATGGAGAAAAT
The DNA here is from genome assembly GCA_037044535.1 of Lordiphosa magnipectinata. Taxonomy (NCBI): domain Eukaryota; kingdom Metazoa; phylum Arthropoda; class Insecta; order Diptera; family Drosophilidae; genus Lordiphosa; species Lordiphosa magnipectinata. The sequence continues at coordinate 73,129 of JBAMBO010004064.1, forward strand.
CTAACTTCGGCTCGACCGAAGCTCTTATACCCTTGTAGCTTGTATGATTTATATAAATTAGTATCCTGATTCCACTGACACAAATATGTACATTCGGGCAATTGTACACATTTTTGACAAGGCCTCCTATATACATTTTCTACACCCAATTTATAAGGCAGCTATACTATATAGTTGTCCTATTAAACATGATGGAATTATGTGAAAGCATAGAAAACTTATAAATACGAGGTTTGGGGAAGTTTGCGTTGAAGACAAAAAAGTTTTTATCACTAAAACAATATTTTCGACCGATGGATCCTATGGCAGCTATATGCTATAGTCATCCGATGTGGCCGGTTCCGACAAATGTGCAGCGAATTTGTACCAAAAGACTTCGTGCAAAGTTTGGTTAAGATAGCTTTAGAACGGAGGAGATAGCATAGAAACAGACGGACATGTCTATATCAACTCAGCTCGTCATGCTGATCAAGAATATATATACTTTATGTGGTCGGAGATGCTTCCTTCTTTGCGTTACAAACATCTCGAAAAGTTTAATATACCGTCTACAAGGGTATAAAAACGGCCAGTTAACACCCCACCCTGTATTTTTCATTGAGTTTGTATACAATCTCGAGTTTTCAGCATTACCTTCTAACTCTAACTTATTACTGATGATGAGCATCTTTGCTTCGACATCGCCGCAAAACTTACGCACGTTTCCTTGGCAGTTTGCGTTTATAGTCGTTCTAGGAGTTCTTCGACAGGTGTTTGCGTTTTGTATTCAGAGATAAGGGCTTGCCTTAGCCCGGCCCAATCGTTGATCTGCCACATTTGTAGTGTTTTCTGTGCTTCGCCTGATATCTGGGTCTCAATTTCCCCGAAGATGATGCTCTGTTGACGCTCGTTGATTGTGCCATATAGTTGGAGAAAGTAGTCAATCCTTCTTATAAATGGAGCCAAAGCAACCGAATCGCCCTCAAACGTTGCTGGCTGAAATTTTGGTCGTTTAACAAGACCATAACAGTTGCTGCGATAATGTTTGCACGTGGGGGATCCATTTTTAAACAAAAATGTGTTGTTGTTGTTGTGTTTGCAATTTGGTCAATAAATCAATTTGTATTTTGATTACTCAGTTGGATTTGAATTGACACGTAGAGATCTTTGGCGGATCGCGGTTTTTGTAAAAAGGTTCGATTTAATTGTGATATTGTGCACAATTACACTAGTTGATCAAGAAGGATACCAGTTGTATGGTAAGCCTTCTTTAATTGATCGTATCACTCACGAATAACCGATATTACATTTATCTTACGATCCTACCGGCTGCGCCAATTACGAGTTCCGCATTCAATCAAAAATAAAAAAAAAAATATATTCAGTTTTATGTTCTTTTATTTCACAGCATGTGTGTGGTTTGATGATCAAATTAAGACTAAAGTACAATTTGTGGATTATGCTCTATTTAAAGGAACACAAGACGCTTTGGCGTACGTGACATCCTGCATGTGGCAAGAACAAAGGAATGGTCAATTGTTTATGCTGGCTATGTTGGCATCTTCTGATTTGTACTGATTTGATCAGGACAGTTTGTTATGATTAAGTTTGGGAGCGAGATCTGCGCACAACTTTGGGTCGGTTTGTTATGATTAAGTTTGGGAGCGGGATTTGCGCCAAGTTTTGTTAATGCAAAACTCCTTTTTGTTTATGTTGAACTTTTATGCTTATTTGGGCAAATCCCGTGATTTGAAATACAGTGGGCATGAGTAATATAAAAAAAAACCGTCACAGTGAGTACGAATATGGTAAAAAAGGTTAGGTGAATATTGGATATGTAACTATATATATTCTTCATCAGCATCAACAGCAGAGTCGATATAGCCAAGTCCGTCTGTCCGTCTTTTGACATGTATGGGACAAAAACTCATTATACTTGCAGGCAGTTCAAGTTTATTTTCAATTTTTGCCACTCCCCGTCCTGCCCCCGCAATTTTGAAAAACGTCATTTCTCCCACAGTTTTGATGATAGATTGTTCGTACCTTCTAGAGATATCTAGTAATCAAAATTATTTATCGATTTGCTGAAGGAATGATAAAGATCAGATGCACGATACACAAGTTATGAGCAAAAAAAGTAAACCGGATATATTTTCATCCACACTTGCTTGTAGTTCTGCTATCCTTGTGTTCAGGTCCCCTATTACAATAGGGCTTATGAACTCGTTTTGTAAACAACTATTTGTAAGTACTTAGAATTCGTGGATCCAATTTTTACCATTTAAATACAAAGAAATTAAATTAGCAACAGTTTTACCCATCTTGACTTCACAAACACTAACCAAATCCATATGCACAATTCAATGAGTGATTCCAATTTTTTCGATGTCATTATACCCGTTACTCGTAGAGTAAAAGGGTATACTAAAGTCGTGCAAATGTATGTAACAGGCAGAAGGAATCATTTCCGACCATATAAAGTATATATATTCTTGATCAGCATCAACAGCCAAGTCGATATAGCCATGTCCGTCTGTCCGTCTGTCCGTCCGTCCGTCTGTCTGTATGAACACCTAGATCTCAGAGACTAGAAGAGCTAGAGCAACCAAATTTGAAATGTAGACTCCTATTGTCTGCACGCAGATCAAGTTATTTGGGATATCGATCTCAAATTTAAAACTTAAGTTTATATTCGCAACATCTATAAGCCCTCCAATTTTCATTAAGATCGGATGATAAATAGCCGAGTTAAAAAAATGTTGCATACTTTTCGGCTGTCTCACCTCAAGCACACAGGATGGCTATTAAACATTTCTATGCATGAGTAACGGGTATATCGAAGTCGGTTAGAGCCGACTTTAACTTACGCTCTCGTTTTTAATAGCATACAGACTTCCTCCGCATGCCCAACCGAGCTGCGAGCATAGAGTGGGCGATTGCCAGTTAACACCCCCCACCCGCCCCCCACCCATAACCACAGGATTCTATTGAACGGCAATCTTAGTGAGAGAGAGAGAGAGAGAGTGAAACTTAGAGATGAGCGCGTATAACTCGTGAGCAAATGCGAGCTGCGACATGAGGGGAACAGAGTATGTTATAGTCGGGCTTGACCGACTTTCTTTTTTGTTTAATTTGATTCTGACTACTGATACTCTTTTCCATTACTTTTTTTCTTAAATCTATCGGATTGATACATTCATGGTTTTTTTAAATGCTTAGTTTTTTGACTCATTGTAATTGACCAATGATTCAAACGAAAAATCTAAATTGTCCATCTTTTTATACCCGTTACTCGTAGAGTAAAAGGGTATACTTAAGTCGTGCAAATGTATGTAACAGCCAGAAGGAATCATTTCCGACCATATAAAGTATATATATTCTTGTTTAGCATCAACAGCCGAGTCGATATAGCCATGTCCGTCTGTCCGTCCGTCCGTCTGTCCGTCTGTCCGTCTGTTTGTATGAACACCTAGATCTTAGCCACTAGAAGAGCTAGAGCAACCAAATTTGAAATGTAGACTCCTATTGTCTGCACGCAGATCAAGTTTATTTCAAATTTTTGCCACGCCCACCCCCGCCCCACAATAAAAAATGTAGAATAACTCCCACAATTTTTGAGATATCGATCTCAAATTAAAAACTTTCATTTATATTCGCAACATCTATAAGCCCAGAAATTTTCATCAAGATCGGATGATAAATAGCCGAGTTAAAAAAATGTTGCATACTTTTCGGCTGTCCCACCTCTGGCACACAGGAAGGCTATTAAACATTTCTTTTCATGAGTAACGGGTATATCGAAGTCGGTTAGAGCCGAGTTTAACTTACGCTCTCGTTTGGGTACAGGTTGCGAATAACATTTTTTCCTGGCTAGCCCTTGCACATAAGTATATTATTCCTATTAAACTTCATCCAATTATTTCCGATGTTAATACTGTCGTTTCTTACTAATATTTTCTGAGATTGATCAATAGTCATAATTCGCCTTTTCAAGCTAAACAATTTCTGCTTAAATCTTAGTCTTTCTGTCATCAAATCTCTAAAATCTCTACCATCTCGGGTGTCTCTAATTCTGCTACCACTCCGATTTTGTTTAGACTCTCAAAAAATCTACTGGTATTTTTAATTTTTATGTGTTTTAACCCTAGCTTGTTGCAAATTTTACTTATCTCCAATAACGGCCCTGCATCTTTCGGGAGTCCTTTGAAGAGTATGTTTGCTCTCTTTAAGTGCTCGGGGATCTTGTTTAGCTCCAATCGATCTGCTTCTCTGTCCTTTTGGAGCTTTGCTATTTCCCTTTTAAGATTTTCGTTCTTCTCTCGCAGCGCCTGAACCTGTCCGATATCCTCCTTTGTCGCCATTTTAGCAACAAGTGACCCTACATCAGATCTAGTATCCTGTATAGCCTTGATGATATCAAACAGTGTTGGCTCAAGTAAACCACGTGATCTTTTTGGCGCTTGCTCCGATCCATCTAAACGTAAGGTTTTTTTCACCGTTAAAGCGGTGTTTAGAATTTAATTTAAAATTTGAGAACAATTAGCAGCGCCTTCTGTTGCTGTCACTTGCTTGTGGGTGTCACCGTGAGTGTTGAATGGCAGTGTCAGCTGTTTATGGCATCAGCTGAGTGTGTGTGATAATTTGAGTGAAAGTGGCAAAAAAACGGTATAGTTCTCCTTTTTGGCGCAAATTTCACAATTTCTCCCTCTCTCTTGAGTCGATTTCACGCTAGATCCAATCAACATCAAATGTAGTCCCGTCCGCTTCCAGTGAATCCGTAGAGGATGTGATGCCGCATCCGCCTTTGTAAGCTCTGTATGTTGTCCTTGCACACCAATCCAAGTGTAGCCGCCCTCAGGAACACCTTCAAAGTGAGACACCAATGGACCAGCTAAACTTAACTCTTTGAATATTTTTGTTGTATACTTGCTTTTTTTTTTAAGCATGTGGAACTGTAATTAATCTTCGGCCCAAATGAAGTTAGTTTCACCTTCTCGTTTTTGTTTTTTTATTTTAACTTCAGATGATCGCCGATGTCTTAAAGGGTGACGCGACATTGAGTGGCCTCAATTTCAATTCAACTGTTCAAAGTATAACGAGGTCCACAGCCTATTTACACAGATTCTACAAATGTGCTGTTAAGCATTACATTAACTGTTAAGTGTAACATTAGTTTTCATCTGCAAGCACCTTAATTGCTTAATGTGACGCAATCGATACTTCTTCTCCTTCTTCCCTGAATTTTTGGATGAAACTTCTTGTTACTTCGCATGTCCGTAAGGCCTCAGGTATGAGACTGAAAGTCAAACTCACCTGGGCTCAAAAATCGGTAAGCATGTAAAACAAATGTTTATTTTTATATCCGGTGATGTGCTGCGTACATAAGTTGTCTAAAAAGCTAACCAATTCACAGTTATCGTTATCGTTAACGTTATCGTTATCGTTATCGTTATCGTTATCGTTATCGTTATCGTTATCGTTATCGTTATCGTTATCGTTATCGTTATCGTTATCGTTATCGTTATCGTTATCGTTATCGTTATCGTTATCGTTATCGTTATCGTTATCGTTATCGTTATCGTTATCGTTATCGTTATCGTTATCGTTATCGTTATCGTTATCGTTATCGTTATCGTTATCGTTATCGTTATCGTTATCGTTATCGTTATCGTTATCGTTATCGTTATCGTTATCGTTATCGTTATCGTTATCGTTATCGTTATCGTTATCGTTATCGTTATCGTTATCGTTATCGTTATCGTTATCGTTATCGTTATCGTTATCGTTATCGTTATCGGCTATGGGAACATGCGGTGAACATTACTTTCACTGGGGATGACTGCAGAATATGTGAGTTGCATTTCGTGCCCGGCGACTGGGAGTTAACAACTAACAAAACGAGAAGGCCAAGCTAACTTCACCTGTGCCGAAGTTTTTATACCCTTGCAAATGCTGTTTTTGAAATGTCAGAGTTTAAGAACGCTTACATAAAAATCAAAAATTTTTCTAACTAAAGCCCTTTTTCCGACAGATAAACATCTGATTTCGACCAAATTTCGTGAATCTTTTTGAAAGCATACAGAATTAGTAATCAGTGAGTTTAAAGACGCTAACATTAAAAACAAAAAAAATTTCTTACTAAGAACTATTTTCGACCGATCGGTCCTATGGCAACCATAAGACTATATCTTCTCGATCCCCGATGTCGATCAACTTTTTCAAATTAGTTTGAAAGCGCGTAATATTAAGAATCACCGACCTTAAGAACGATGTACTTGAAAACAAAAAAGTTTTTTTTTCTAAGACCCATTTTTTGACCGATGGTTTCTTTGGCAGCTATAAGATATAGTCATCCGATCTTGACCAAAATTTGCAAATCTGTTTGAAAGCCTATAATATTATTAATGGCCGAGTTTAAGAACGCTAACATTGAAAACAAAAAAGTTTTTCTCAGTAAGACCCATTTTCCGACCGATGCTTCCTATGACAGCTTTGAGATATAGTCATCCGATCCGGTCGGTTCCGACATATTAGCAGCGTGCAGTAAGAAGTAGACTCTGTGCAAAATTTCAGCTCGATAGCCACAAAACTGAAGGACAAGTTTGCGTAGAAACAGACGGACAGACAGACGGACAGACAGACAGACAGACGGACGGACAAAGCTCAATCGACTCTGCTCGTCGCCCAAGAATCATATATCAATATATCAAGAATATATATAGTTTATGGGGTCGGAAATGAATATTTCTATGCGTTGCAAACTTCTGGGCAAAACAATAATACCCTTTGCAAGGGTATAAAAAGGCACCAAAACAGCGTTTGCTTATGCCAAATGCAATTCCACAAAAAAATACCATGCGAAGATACCCTATATTATGATACAATCATAGAAGGTATGGCGCTCCCTCAGTGCTCTCTCAGCTCGCGTCATTTTAGTTCAGTGTGCTTATGTCACTTGAAACGGAAGGTTGTGTCCGCGCGTGTCTTTTTTTTTGTTGTTTTGATTTTGCATTTAGGGGTTGTTTTTTTGAGCGAAGTGAGCTTGTTGCTTTTGTTGATGCTGCCGTTGCATTACAAAATGTATACACTTCAAATTGTTGTTTAGTTGTTGCGGCATTGCAAATAAAATGTTAACATACTTAAATATGCACTGCGTGCACTTGTCAAATTGTTGTTTTTATTGTTGCTTCATTACACCGAAAATATATACATACTTACGTATGTATGCATGTACATCAAATTGGTTAGTGCCTTCGGTAATTATTTTCAAAATAACAATTAACAAGTACCAATAAAATTTGCTTATGCATATACATATATGTATATAAATCTGTAACTGCAGTTAAAGCATGCTTTGTTTTTTCCTTCTACACACAGTACATTTATGTGTGTTTGACGTTTGCGCTTGCTCTCGCACTCTCTCCCGCTCTCTGGCGCTCTGAGAAAAAACGTTCAGGTCATTTTCGGCTCTTGAACTTTACTGTACTACACTCTTTGACTGCTCTCACGGTGTACCCCACATCTTTGCGCTTTCCGTTTGTCTACGTCGTCGCTTGGACTGTTTAAACTGCTGAATTTTATATATGGACGTTGACGTACAATGCGCAGTACGTTCAAGTGGCCCATGCGACACCAAGCCTAAGCTTGTTACGCGCGAACCCCAAGCAAAATAGCAGCCCACCTCCCGCCCAACCGACCGAGAGGCGCAGCCAGTAACGTGTGACACGAAATCGCGAAGGAAGAACATAAAGTAATGTTAACTACGGGCTAAACAAGTTAAAATAGAAATTTTTATAGCAGGAAGAGAAGCTTCAGAGTTAATTATTCGGTAGAGTTTATTGTAATCAGCCCAGAGGACACGAAACGGTTCATGCAAGGCATAGTTAGTATTACAACGATGTAGTGATAGGGGGATAAAATTACGAGTCGGTCTAATTGGAACGTTGAGTTTAATTTGGCCAACCAACTCAGTTGAGTCGATTTCACCATTAATTAGTCTATGTATAAAGATTACTCCAAGCATAACTCTACGGTTAATAAGGGAGGGAAGGTTAATCAAAAGAAGTCTACAAGAGTACGATGGTAAACGGACCTCAGGATTCCAGCCCAAACCACGAAGAGCAAACAATAAAAACTGTTTTTGCACAGATTCAATTCTATCTTGATGGATCGAATATTGCGGAGACCACACACATGATCCATACTCGAGAATCGGACGGACAAGAGAGTGTACAAAATCTTCGTCGTATAGGGATCATCAAATTCCTTCGACCAGCGCTTAATAAACCCAAGAACACTCCTGGCCTTACAAACAGTAGCAGTAACATAAGAGTCAAATTTAAGTCGGTGATCAAGAATAACCCCAAGATCACTTACCTCATTGGCTGAATCATTTAAGCACTCAAGTGGGACATTATCAAGCATATAAGTGAAGAATTGTGGCAAGCTCCTGTAAAATGTCATAACCTTACACTTGGAACTGTTAAGGTTTAATAGATTATCTTTACACCAAGACTGAAATGCATCCAAGTCAGCTTGCAAATTATAGCGGGAAACCAAATCGTTATATGTTAAACATAATTTCACATCATCGGCGTACATAGGCACACGAGAGTGAGTCAAGACAGACGGAAGATCATTTATGAAGAGAGTAAAAAGCAATGGGCCCAAGTGACTACCTTGGGGTACCCCAGAGGTAACCTGGATTAGTTTCGAAACAAAACTTAACTTTTTGTGTTCTAGAACTTAGGTAATCAGAGATCCAACTAAGAAGGTTAGTTGGGAAACCAATTAAACTCAGCTTATGAAACAACAAGGAGTAATTAACAGAATCAAAAGCCTTACTAAAATCATTATAAATGACGTCAGTTTGCATCTTACCAAAGAACCCTTTGATCACTAATGATGTAAGCTCTAATAAGTTAGTGGTAGTAGATCGACGCTTCACAAATCCATGTTGATATGGTGAAATAATGGAACTACATAAATGTTGCAGTTGAGATGTCATAATTCTCTCAAAAGCTTTTGGAGTTGCAGACAACTAAGTACACAAGCAAGTACTCCATCGGGACCCGGTGCATACACAGGATTAACAGAGCTCAGATCGCAAAGGAGAGAGCTTTCAGTGATTACAGGGCTAAAAATACAATTAGACCCATTCAACTGATAGGGGTATGGTTGATTCGCAAAGAAGCTAGAAGAATAGTAGGTTGACATAAAAAACTCCGCAAACAGATCGGCTATGGCCTTATCAGTGTTTGCTTTCGCATTACCATACGTTTTATTACCATATTTGCGTTTAGAGTTAGCAAACGTATAAAACTGCTTAGGATTGTCCGAGAATTGAAGTCTGCAACGGTTAAGATAGTCTTTATAACATTGTGCGTGCAGCACATTATATCTAGAACGAGCAACCACATAACGGGAGAAATCAGATGATTTTTTCGAATTCTTATACTTTTTGAAATACCTTGACTTCTTGTTTTTCAAATTTATTAGTTCTCTTGTGAACCAAGGCTGCCTATCAGCGAGGGAGCTCAAGTGGAACACAAACATCAAAAAGCGAGTACAAGGTATCATAAAAAAGTTGTATGGCAACATCAATATCTGTACAAGTGTACAATTGAGACCAATCGGTTTCAAAAATTTAATAGTTAAGTTTTAAAAAATCTGTTTTTTGAAAACAACGGGTTTTAGCCGTCGAGTTTCCAGAAGCAGAGCACACCCGAGAGGGCAATTCAATGGTAAGTTCCTATGTAGGATGAAAGGGGTCGTCAGGAAGAACCAACGCGTCAATTCTAGATGCAACATTGCCGGGGGGATCCAACAAAAATATTAAATCAAGAGATCTGTTTATCGAGTTGCGAATAGGATTAACTTGTGACAAAGACAACTCAAATAGGCCATCGATAAAATCATGGGACTTCGAAGGTAAATGCGCATTAGATTCATTGTTCATGGACCACATAACTTCCGGCAAGTTAAAGTCTCCAAGAACAATCAATAGGTCACTGTTTGATAATAACAGAGAGATCGACTCAATGGCAGAGAGGTGAGAGGAGTAAATTGTGGTATCGGAATGTGGAGGAATATAGGAACAAGTAATAAATACGGAAAAAGTAGAAAAAGTTATTTTAACACATAAATTCGATGTCATGGGGAATTAAAGAATGTGTCAACTCCGATGAAAGGCCGGAATCCACAGCAATTAAAACCCCACCCCCAACGCGGGAAGAGCGATCGCATCTATAAGTGGTATATTTAGTGGGAAAAACTGTTGAATCAGAGATGTCAGATTTTAGCCACGTCTCGGTGAAAACTAGAACATGAAAATCGAAAGATATACTGTCTACAAAGAGTTTAGCTAATTTAGAATTAAGACCACGTACATTTTGATAGGCAAGCAGAAGGGAGGAAATTAGTTTTTTGACGCAACAGTAGAGGTAAAATAATACTATTGTAAATGAATTTAGAAGTGATGACTCACCCCTGAGTCCCAATCCTGCAAATTAAAAAAACTTAAAAAACTAAACTGTATCTTTTCCATACCCTACCAGAATGTCCGCAGTCTGTTAGGTAAACTTAGTCAACTTCACACTAATAGTAAATCATTCGACGCCAATGCTATTGCTTTAACTGAAACCAGGCTGAATTCAACCGTTTCTGATCATGAAATTTTTGTCCACAAGTACACTCCTAACAGAAGGGACCGACCGTCGTTTGCTGACAGTGTTCGTATTACAATAAAAAAGTATTTCTCTTCTGAGTTGTTTCCATTTGACAATACTTATGACATTGGTCTATTTGTCTTTTTGTACCACCTTTCTGCAATTCATCCCGAAATATCTACATTAGGACACTCCGATCAAATCATAGTGCTTGGAGATTTTAAACTTCCCCATCTATTACGGCTGCCTTGCGAAGATTCGAACCTTTTACTTCCTGATAGCGAACATGAATTTATCGACGGTCTAGCCAACATCTCTCTAGCTCAAATTAATTCAGTTCAAAATAGCCATGAAAAGCTGCTTGATCTGATCTTCGTTAGTTATGCTTCTCCTGAAGATTGCTACCATCCACCCAATTTGATCTCTGTTGAGCCTATTATCTCTGTGGTAATAGACAATTCATTGGCATCAAGTCGTGCGAAGTGTTTTCGTAAGACTAATTTTCACGAACTAAATCTAAATCTTTTTTCAGTTGACTGGTCATTCTTAAATTTATTCAACGATTTTGATCCTGCAGTCAAATCATTTTTTCAACCGCTTTACACACAATTTGATACACGTGTTTCTGAGGTTTAAGTGATACACTCATCTAAGCATTCTTGGTTCAAAAAAATCAGAAAACAGGTTCATCGACAGACTTTGCTCGCTCTGAATTTCTCACTATCAAAACCCAATGCTACGCTGATTAACTCTCACAATGCATGATCAATATCCGTAATAACCCGAAACAATTCTACTCATTCGTTAACTCTGAACGCAAGTCGAATGCATTTCCTCCGTCAGTTCACAATCAGAATAAGACTAAGTCTTCCGATCTTAAAATAGCTAATATATTTGCCTCCTTTTTTCAGACGACCTACTCATCACAATCCTACAACTCTTCTTCTCTATATTCCTTACTCTCTACCTTAAGCGAATAATATTTTTGTGTTATGTGTTATGAAGTACTGTGCTGGAGCTCTGTCCAAAGGGGGTCAAGCCAAGCTTCTCCTAATTTCTTGCTGTGAGTTCTTATATTTTTTAAGCGCCGAGTCCGAACGGCAAAGTTTGAAAAGTTTTTTCATGGCTAGTTACTTCACAGCTGGGGCCAATAGCTGGTGAAGGTGACCGGATGTGTAAAAGGTATTTTTTAAAGAAAGGACAAAACTTTTTATTAGATAGTCCGAGGCGGGATTGATCCCGGCCACACCCATTAACTATCTATTTAACCTGTCTTTGAAACACTCTTGCCTCCCACTGATTTGGAACGAATCATATACTACCACTTCATAAAAATAGAGGAAAGCTAACTTCGGCTCTACCGAAGTTTATATACCCTTGTAGCTTGTATAATTTATATAAATTACGGTTTTAAATGATTTTCGTAGAACATTCTTTTATAGCCTATTTCCACTGGCTTCATTTCTTATCATTTTCATTTCTAAAAATGATGCTGTTTCCATTGACAAATCTTCATCATTTTGATATTCGCAATGCCACGTTGACAAAAACAGCTGAATGGTTTGATTTAAACAACAGGCGCCACTTTCAAACTCACGGGGAGTTTTTGCAATATTTACCCAAAAAAAAGACATACCCGGCAGGAAAGCAATTACCCTGGGCGAATGCATTGTTAACGCCATGAATAATCAGCAGAAAGCTAAATACACAACTTATTTTGACTAAATTATATTATAAACAAAATTGCGCCTACTTTTTAAATTCAAATCCCCATTTTATTGGTGATGACACTTTCTATTTCCAGCAAGTAACGAGTAGTGTCAGAGAGAAGCGAGTACTTTTTAAAAAAATACCAAATTCCTTCGTGGCGAATGCCATCATTTTTGAGAAATGAAAGAAATGAAGAGCAAAATGCACCAACAAATTGTATGGAAGAAATGGTATCATTTTCTTCATTTCATATCATTTCAAGAAATGAAGCTTCATTTCTTTGGTGGAAATAGGCTATTAGCTGAGTTATTTCCCAAACTCAGCAATAGATGGCGCCACTACTTTGACCATTTGCTTGCAGATTTGTTATATGGCACCTATATGATATATTCATCAGATATTGACCAAACTCCCCACAATTGTGTGGAAACCGATAATATTCATAGCTGGAAAGTATAAAGACGCTACCAACGCAAAACAAAAAAGTTTTTCACACTAGAACTTTTCCGACCAATATGCTATAGTCATCTGATTTGGATCAAAATTGGCAGAATTGTGTGGAAGCATATAATATTCCCCAGTAACAAGTTTGGGAGCGATAGCATCGAAACAAAAAAGATTTTCCTACTAAGACTTTTTTTAGATCCTATGGCAGCTATATGCTATACCCATCCGATCCGGCCGGTTCCGATAAATGTGCAGCGTCTTTGTACGAATAGACTTCGTGCAAAGTTTCGTTAAGATAGCTTTTAAACTGACGGAGGAGATCGCATAGAAACAGACGGACAGACGGACATGGATATATCAACTCAGCTCGTCATGCTGATCAAGAATATATAATATATACTTTGTGTGGTCAGAGACGCTTCCTTCTATGCGTTACAGACAGTGTTTGGAAGTACCTAGGTACAATTACCTAGTTAAATACCTAGATACATATTTTGTGTACCTTTTACCTTACCTCGGTATTTTCAAATTCGAGTACCTTTTACGTAACCTAGGTCTTAATTTTCATTTACCTTGTCAATAGGTAAGGTACTAGGTACTTTTTGAACCTGATTTTTTTCGCTCCGATTACATTATAGCAGAGATGCTGCCGAGCTCTGCTATATTGGAAAGAAAAGTATCAGGGACCTGTTTATGGTTTTAACTGGACGTTGGGTTAGCATTCCGTGTTCAAAAACTATACGATCCATGCTCGATAAGATGAGGGCGGACTATCAGCCGTGCTCCCATTTTCACTTTAACAAACATTTTGCGATTATTAGACAAATTGCGTACTGAAAACGGTTTGAAACCGCAAAATTTTTACAAAAGTGAATATGGAAGTTTCTTTGCATGAGTTCAAATACAAAGAATTCTAAATACTTTTACGAAACCAGTAATGGAAGATTGGATGAAACTGAGAATTGTTAGGAAAAATTTAATATTGAATTGGAAGTCTTAACTTATCTTGTCGATAATATCAAGTCTTTTCAATCTATACTTAAGTTTAAAAATAATTGCAATGTTTTTTTATAAAGTATAATGCCATTTTGTCTAGCTCTGCCCCTATTGAAAGAGTTTTTAGCAGTAGAGGCCAAATACATACACCAAAAAGAAATAGAATAGGTGACTAAATATTCGAAACTCTTGATATATTAAACGAGAGCGTAAGTTAAAGTTGGCTCTAACCGACTTCGAAATACCCGTTACTCATGGAATCAAATGTTTAATAGCCTTCCTTTGAGCCTGAGGCGGGACAGCCAAAAAGTATGCAACATTTTTTTAACTCGGCTATTTATCATCCGATGATGAACAGGGCTTTTAGATGTTGCGAATATAAATGTACGTTTTAAGATTCAGATCGATATCTTAAAAATTGTGGGAGTTATTCAACATTTTTAATTGTGGGGGCGGGGGTGGGCGTGGCAAAAATTTGAAATAAACTTGACCTGCGTGCAGACAATAGGAGTCTAGATTTCAAATTTGGTTCCTCTAGCTCTTCTAGTCTCTGAGATCTAGGTGTTCATACAGACAGACGGACAGACGGACGGACGGACAGACGGACAGACGGACATGGCTATATCGACTTGGCTGTTGATGCTGATCAAGAATATATATACTTTATATGGTCGGAAATGATTCCTTCTGCCTGTTACATACATTTGCACGACTTTAGTATACCCTTTTACTCTACGAGTAACAGGTATAAAAAGTGAGATGGTGTATGAGAAACATTTTAATAATATAACATCATATGAAATTAAAATGTTCCATTTTTCATCAAGATCGGATGATAAATAGCCGAGTTAAAAAATGTTGCATACTTTTCGGCTGTCCCACCTCAGGCACACAGGATGGCTATTAAACATTTCTTTCCATGAGTAACGGGTATATCGAAGTCGGTTAGAGCCGACTTTAACTTACGCTCTCGTTAAACCTTATATTAAACATTTAGGCCCGTTGCTCTTTTTACTTTTTGTAAATGACCTCCCACAAGTCTGATCGTACTCAACCGTATTTCTGTCTACCATACTCTGATTGGCTCTTACACATGCGCCTTCAACTTGACCTTGATGAACTGGAGAAGTAGTGTTCAAAAAATCTTCTGTTCTTGAACCATTCTAAATGCGAAGTGATGACTTTTCTCGTAGCTCGCCTCACATTGTCTCCTATTCTATAGGAAATCATGTCCTGGACCGTATTTCAAATATAAATGCTTTTGGTATACTATTTGATCATCCTCTACGGTATACAAAAGTAGCTCTTTCTCGATGGTACCGTATTTTTGTCACAATAGCAAACACAGTCGCGATTGAAGTCAAAAGCCCGAAAAGCTTTGCTGAGAAACTGCACATTTTGCCTGTGTACATAAACTGTAATCGCTGAGACCAAGATTTTGAAGCTGTGTATGAGTTTTGTTTCTTATCCGACTGCAACAATATCATGATCATTGGAGACTGCAACGCATGTATTGGCACGGAACTGGTAGTCACGCAATCGTACGAATCTGCCACTGATTTAGCGAGAACTGCAAGATGCGCCAAGGACAGGGTGGCTGATAAAAGAGGTCGCAAAATTATTAAAATGTGTGAATGTATGCAAATGACCCTCGTCAATGGCCGTACTAAGAGTGACCAGGATGGAGAATACACCTTTTTTTAGAGGAAATGCCTGTTCTAGCATCGACTACTGCTTAATCCAAGGGCAGTGGTATGAAGCCTTCACCGAAAAGGCAGTCGACGCCCAAATCTTCTCGGATCATATGCCACTAGACCAACGTAACTTCCGTAACCCCCAAGTCAACATTAATGCCAAAACTGTGCTGGAATCAAAGGAAAAGTATCAACTATATAACCGAGCTTGAATTTGGAGTGGAACGGCTTTTCCAAAGCTTCCAGCATTATATAGTATTAACATAGCCAATAACCTAACAAAGTTGATAGTAAAAGCAGCAGATACTATGCAGACAAAAGCAACTAAGCCCAACAAGCAAGCGTGATTCGACTCGACATGCATGCGATCTAGAGACTTGGTTTTTGATCTATTAAGACACTACAGAAAGGACAACACACAAGACTCGAAAACGAAGTACCTCCAAGCAAATAAGGAATATAAGGCCCTGTGTTATAGCAAACAAAATGAAAACTATTTAAATCTGGAAGTAGAGCTCTACAACGCACACAATTCAAAAACTTACTGGACAATGTGAAGTAGTCCCTCCAACTTCACATTAACTTGGGCTGGGGAAAATAACGTAGGTTAAGCTATCGTAAGCATTAATGTATTCCAAACGGGCGAGGAACGCCAATAAATAAGTTAAGTTTAAACCCAACGAGCGTTTATCCTGCAAAGGTAGCTTCAAACCAAACGGTCGTTGTACCGGCCAATTTCAAATTCAAAACTAACGGCCATCTGCTGCGACGAACCACCCATCTCTAAGAGTGCGCGGTATTTTTTGCCATAACGCGTCGCGAGCGACAGAGGGGCTAAAAAATCCCACAGGGAAATTCGAGGCAGCAGGCGTCACCGCCAAAAATAGGGGATTGAGTCGTGAGCAACTAAGCAGATCGGACGTGCGCGGATAAAGTTAGAGAGAAGCCAACGAGAGATCAGAAACATGTGGAGACAGCGAACTAAGGCAGAGTGAAGTAGAAGAATCTAATACAAGAGATCGGCGAAGTAAGTAGAGGGACGAGGGGAAGACAAAGGGAGAACAGCGGTGCGGCGAGGCCTATAAGCGAATCGAACGAAAAGAATTGAGAAATAAAATAAATTGAATTAAATAAAATTCGGCTTCGCTTGTGTTAATTTTTGTCCCTCTAGGTCCCTTGATTTCCCCCCTGGAGCCGCGGATCCCTTCCCGCTCCACTAACACGTAGCTATTCAGACGGAGGCGTGGATCCCTTCCCGCTCCCATATTAACAATTAATTTACCCGAGTCGTGGATTGCTTCCCGCTCTACTAACCCGTAGTAAAGCAAACAGAGTCGTGGATCCCTTCCCGTTCTTTTGCTCGTAGTTAGTTAAACAGAGTCGTGGATCCCTTCCCGCTCTTTTGAATCTAGTTAGTTAAACAGAGACGTGGATCCCTTCCCGCTCTTTTGAACCTAGTTAGCTAAACAGAGGCGTGGGTCCCTTCCCGCTCTTTTGAACCTAGTTAGCTAAACAGAGACGTGGATCCCTTCCCGCTCTTTTGAACCTAGTTAGCTAAACAGAGACGTGGAACCCTTCCCGCTCACCCGTCCGTAGTAAGTTAAACAGAGACGTGGATTACTTCCCGCTCACCCGTCCGTAGTTAGTTAAACAGAGACGTGGATTACTTCCCGCTCTTTCGCCAGTAGTTAGATAAACAGAGACGTGGATTACTTCCCGCTCACCCGTCCGTAGTTAGTTAAACAGAGACGTGGATTACTTCCCGCTCTTTCGCCCGTAGTTAGTTAACCAGAGACGAGGATTACTTCCCGCTCACCTGTCCGTAGTTAGTTAAACAGAGACGTGGATTACTTCCCGCTCACCCGTCCGTAGTTACATAAACAGAGACGTGGATTACTTCCCGCTCTTTCGACCATAGTTAGATCAACAGAGACGTGGATTACTTCCCGCTCACCCGTCCGTAGTCAGTTAAACAGAGACGTGGATTACTTCCCGCTCACTCGTCCGTAGTAAGATAAACAGAGACGAGGATTACTTCCCGCTCACCTGTCCGTAGTTAGTTAAACAGAGACGTGGATTACTTTCCGCTCACCCGTCCGTAGTTAGATAAACAGAGACGTGGATTACTCCCGCTCTTTCGACCATAGTTAGATCAACAGAGACGTGGATTACTTCCCGCTCACCCGTCCGTAGTCAGTTAAACAGAGACGTGGATTACTTCCCGCTCACTCGTCCGGTGTAAGATAAACAGAGACGTGGATTACTTCCCGCTCTGTCGCCCGTAACTCGTCTGACAGAGTCTAAGATTCCTTTCCGTGCCGTTCCCGTTAGTTTTTAAAGCTGGTCTGAAGATCGCCCCGGCCAGAAGCGGACGCGGCAGAACCAGGAATAAACCGGTAAGACCCTCTACCCTTTCTGTTGCCAACATCACTCGGACGTGTACGTTCCGAGATCCCCCCAACCCTCAGGTGTCCCAGACCTTCTTACAAATTTACTTGTAAAAGACCCTAGGCGCGACTGAGATATATACCCCGGCCTAGAAGCTTCCTTACAATTATGTCAATGTGCTTTAGGTATGTAGGAATTGGAAAGAACCCCGACCTCCGACGAAAACATAGAGCGTTGCATACTGTACAAACCCCTACTTCCTCTACACACTCGATGGCGTTGCCTTGATAGCAGGTAAACATTTAAGAAGTCTACACCGGGACTTTACATGTCTTCGTTGTTCCACGAGCTGGCTGATCAGCTGGTCAAGCTTTTGACCAATATTTTCTCTTGGCTGATGATTGTAGCGCTGGTTGCTACGGTTGTGGCTTCTTTTGCTTTGATGAGTGGCAGGCTCAAGATCCACACAGTGCTGTAAATGGTTAGTATAGGCATTTTCATTGGGGCTTTTAGTCCATGCCGTTGTCTCGCCGCCACTCTTTTTATTTAGAGGCCTCCTGGTTTCAGGTTCTTGCTCTGCCTGCTGTTACTGTTGCACATTCTGACGATCAGGAGTAGTTCTCTGCTGGTGCTCTTGTAGCGCATGAGGAACGCATTCTTGGAGCGTTTCCTTGTATCTCTATCGAATTGGACTATGCCTTACAGGTACAGCTGGATTCAGGGCTATTTGCCTAGCTTCGTCATTCGAGTGGTATCGCCGTGAGCCTTCCAACAAGTGTAGTTACGTGGCTAGAGAGCAGCAGTTTTGTGTCAACTTGGACCCAAATAGGCAAGCTTGTCTTCGGTGACGAGGCATTCATCCATGATGCTAGATGGGTAGATTGGCTGCTGGATATGTGCATAACATGTTTGGTTTTGTTAGTTCTTACGGCGATACACCAATTTTTGGCCCAGTCTGAAATTTTTGACAGGAATTGATCCAACTTAGCAATTGCTTCATGTTGATTATTTGCCGAAGACAGGATTTTTGTGTTATCTGCGTATGTGGCAATCAGTATCTTTTGCGAACTGTAGAGCAAAGGTTTCGGCATATCAGATGTGTAAAGTTCTGGCCCAAGGAGTCGTCCTTGTGACACACCAGCACATATTTGTTTCTAACATGATCGAGTGTTTTCACAACATTAGACTATAAATGATCGGTTGGTCAAACAGCTGCTGATAACTCTGTCGAGTACCTCAGGTAGGAGTCGTTGAAGTCATGCCGTATGTAACCTTTTAATGTTGACAGAAAATTTGTTAACTATTTTTTATATTTTACATATAAACGCTTGCAGAATGAATCGCGTTGAACGACCAAGTTTTTGCTCAGCTCCATGCTCTTTGCGGTCACATTATCCAATTGGATCATTCGGCGCAGAATCAGATGCTCAAATATTTTTGAGAAAACATTCAGTAAACTGATTGGCCTTTACGAACCTAGCTGATCTGTTGGTTTCCTGGTTTTGGGATCGTTGTAATCGTAGCACTTTTCTATTGGGTAGGAAAATGCTCAAATCTCAGAATGCTATTATAAATCAGAGTGAAGAATAATATGGCTGATTGCGGTAGTGCCTTCATCGTTCTGTTACTAATTCGGTCCATACCAGGCGATTTCTTGTTCTCAAGCCTTTTGATTTCAGCATGGATTTCGGCAGGCGCTTCTGGCGGAAAGCTCATTTCAGCAGTGGCTACTGGAATAGGTCGGGTGGTGGCGCACCAGTAGTATTTGTGGCTGCTGGTGCGGGAGGTCGTGGTTTCAATCCCGCCTCGGACCATCTAATAAAAAAAAGTTTTTTTCTTCCTTTAGAAAAAAGCTTTTACACATCCGGTCACCTTCACCAGCTACTAGCACCAGCTGTGAAGTAACTTGCCATGAAAATGCAAAAATTATCAAACTATTGCCGTTCGGATTCGGCGATAAACTGTAGGTCCCTTCTCTTGTGCGAAAAATTATAAGCATACACGCCAAGAGATTGAGAGAAGCTTGGCCTGGCCCTCTATGGTTGCTGTTAAGCCAATTTTACATTTACTGGAATAGAAACATGGCTTTCGATTGCTTTTCTGTCCTCCGGTGAAGATGTTAATATAGGCATGAATCGTCTTTCTCGATGCTGCGCGAATGCCTCAGCCTTTTCAATTGGAGTTTTACACCACTGGCGTGTAACAGTTCCGACAGTGTGTTTTCTGACGGGGAATTCTCGAGCAGGTTGTCTCTTTATGCCATTCGTCGGTTGGTTTGTTGCAAATTGTGCTGCTGCTTTAATATTTTTCTCGAGGATTCGAATCTCATCTTTAATGTCTTCACTGCATCTTATCTGGGTATTTAGAAAAATGTGCATATTAAGCCAGAGTTAGAACTTTGCTTTATCCGCGTTTTGTGGGAGAAGCTGCCCTTGAGCTTTTTTCTCAGCCGGCTTGCTCAGCAGACTAATGCGAAGTGGCATGTGGTCTGAACTCAATTCGTGAGACGTTTTTCATATTAAAATCGAATTTGTCCTTTATACACCGCAAAATCAATAGCGGTTGGTGACTGCCGCGGACTGCTCGGGTACCGAGTAGATGAACCAGTTGCCAGAATGTTTGAGTTTTACTGCTGAACACTCCGGAATAGCAGCTCTCCTCTTCGGTTTCCTCCGGTATTGCCACACCATCTGTTTCGTGCGTTCCAGTTCAATTGTCTGAAGTATAAGCCACAGACTTTTCGGGTTTTTCCGGTCTTTATTTACACATTATTCACAATATCAATCCGTTTTCTGTCCATTTATATGCACACGTCCGTCTCGGTCAGCGTCCATCTTATACTACTCCACAATCCACTAACGCCTCCTTCTATGCTCGCATCATCCATCCAGTATGACCATCCTCTCAACCATTAGCTCTAGTTCAGTATTGTTATTAGAGTGCTTCAGACTAGTTCATCCAGAGGCCCAAAGCCAGTTCATAACATTAATATGTTTACAGAAGATATTGTATATACTTATACACTTTTAATGAGCACGCTTGTTGCAGGTTTCAATTGTACTAACCTGCTCAGTCTGAGCGAGGTTCCTTTTATTTAGAATTTCTCATCTCTTATTTTCTATTCTTAACTATGGCAGTATTTGGAAGATAGCTGCGTGTGTATAAATATAAAAATACATTCGTGGAAGGACTACTCATTGCCTCCCACGAAGCATATTAAGTGCGAATGATCCTTTCAAGTGGATTGTCTGCTAGGCTGGGCTGATCCTCGTCACTGCGGCTATTAATATTACATAAGGTGACATGTTTATGACACACATGGCGACATAGGCTACATATTTAAATATTAGATTAACACTACGTGTGAGCCGAGTTGAATATCATGTTCAAGTTCGAACAATATAATTGAAGTCTTGAACTAACCATTTTTTTTCTGTGGCGGACAATAAGCAGACGCAACATTCATAGCTGAGCCAATTTGCATTGAGATGGCTACAACAGCACACTGGATCATGGGCATTATAGCTGGGACAAGCACAGTGTGTCGAGTTGCTCTCGAAAGATATATACAAAATTTTTTTTTACAAAGATTTTTTTTCAGACTTTTTTTTGTATTGCAGCTATACCATCTAGTAGTCCGATTTTAATAAAACTTGATGGAATTATGTAATAGCATAGAAAACCAATTAATAACAGTTTTGGGGACGTTTGCGTTGAAAACAAAAAAGTTTTTCTCACTAAAAATAGTTTTTCGACCGATCGTTCCTATGGCAGCTATATGCTATAGTCATCCGATCCGGTCGCTTCCGAAAAATGTGTAGCGTATTTGTACCTAAAGACTTCGTGCAAAGTTTGGATAAGATGGCATTAAGACTGACGGAGGAGATCGCATAGAAACAGATGGATGGATAGACGGACATGGCTATATCAACTCAGCTCGTAATGCTGATCACCCCTCTTTATCGTTATCGAACCAAGAGGACTGAATTTTCCACAGTCAATCTAAATTTTAATTAAAATAGATTTATTTGTGTAAACTTAATAAGAGCAATATACTCCAACCAAGTAAACTTCAAGTTAAACAAACATTTAACCATATCACTGCCAACAAACAGCCCAGTGCCAAAAATTAAACTTGTCTAAACACAAACAATAACCAAACCAATACACACATACAAACACAGTAGACCCGCCAAACAAAACCAAAACAAAAATAGCACAAAAATAAAATAATAAAAAAACACTCTCCCACAACACACACACACATAATTCACAATACTCACTAAAGCCACAACCCCATTCATCGGTATGCCTAATCCTCCGGCAAGTAATCATCTTTCATCTGAAATGCAGCAGCTGGCTCTGAGTGTGCAGAATCAGGAACATGATACAAGCCTTGTTCGCGTCCTGGAATCGAGAGTTGCTGCGCTGGAGGCGAAATTGACAGCCATGAATACAGCATATAAGGCGAAAACTTACAGTTGATGTTCCATAGCCTATGTCAAGAGCTTAAACTCAGTTCGGCGCCTAGGCTTAAATATATCTTTACGCTAAACTCAAAAAGGATGGCGGATACCGTTGTAGACCCAATAATAATAATTAAAACCGAACACGTGCGTGATAAAGTAATGCTGCTGCGAGCAGCCGGTGCTTATCGGCGTGAAAAGAAACATCAACTAAATCTAACCATGCTGGGCTACGACTCCCTTCCTCCAATCTATTTAAATGAGCAGCTCACTAAAGCTAACTACGAAATCTTCAAAGAGGCAATGAAGCTTTAGAGACAGAAGCTGGTAACGGCAGTATTCAGCAGACGTGCAGTAGTACACGTCAAAGCTTCTGATAAGTTTATATGTATTGAGAGCGTGCAAAAGCTTTCTCCATTGCAATCGGAGTTACAAGCTGCCGCCGTTCGCCCTAATGATCTGGCTGCAGACTCGGAGAGCGTTGGATCGGAGAGCACAGATAATTCCTTTCGCTCTTAAATTGTCCATCTCTATTTGTATGTATCTCTGATTATAGTTTTTATATTACGATAATCTACTCTTCCCTTTTTGTTACATGTTTGCTTGTAAAGTCTTTAGCTAGGTTTGTGTATGTTAATCTCATTTATTTTTGGTTTATTATTATGCGTGGGCCTTTGTAGTTAGGATCAATTATACCAATAATGCTGGATAACATAAATAATTCTAATGCGAACAGTCATGCAATGATCAGAGTTCTCAGTGCTCAAAAAAGAGATTTGCAAATTTGTCACATTAATGCCCAAAGTCTGTCCAAAAAGATTGAAAAATTCAAATACTTGTTTGTAATCTCTAATGTCGATATTATTTGTGTGTTTCGAAAACATGGTTTATGTCAAGCTTGTGTGACTCGTCGATTAATTGTGACGGACTTAATGTTTTTCGTTCAGATCGTGTTGGCCATGCGGTAGGGGTTACAATTTACGTAAGCAAAACACGCCAAACAAAAATTATTTGTAAGCAGCCGTCTGGATGTCCGATTGAATAACTGATTTTATTTATAAACTAAAGATATCTTGATGAATCGAAATTAATGATTGGGTTCATTTATCTACCTCACCGAGATACTGACTATAGTGATCTAATAAATCTTATTTCTGATATAAGCTTAGATTGTGGTGATATGGTTTTAACGGAAGACTTTAACTCCAACGTACTTTTGGAAAAACTCCTGACGGATAACATTGAGACACTAGGTATGGAATTTGTTAATAGTACTCAAGCCACACACTTCACACACAGTAATGTTTCTCTGCTTGACCTTCTATTCGTTAGTGATAAGAGCAAAATTGTCCTTTGTGACCAACTATCAGCACCTGTTTTCTCGAAACACGATCTGATATTTGTATACCCTGTTCCCACTAAAAATGGGAAAAGGGGATCATGAAGTTGTGCAAATGTATGTAACAGCCAGAAGGAAGCTTCTCCGTCCCTATAAATTATATATATTCTTGATCAGCATCAACAGCAGAGTCGATATAGTCATGTCCGTCTGTCTGTCTGTCTGTATGAACGCGTCGATCTCAGAGACTATAAGAGATAGAGACACAAATTTTGGCACGCACATAGGTGTATACCGTACCCAGATCAAGTTTGTTTCAGATTTTAAAAATACCCCCCCCCCCCCCCCCTTCCCCTTAAACCGCAAAAAACTGTCACAGCCACAATTTTAAAGTTAAAACCTGGTGGCCTAGGAAGGAAAGGAAAATAAGATACAATCAAACACACAAAAGTTATTAAACAATTTAGCTTATTGGAGCGGGGGGGAAGGCGGCCACTTCATGCAGGCAGCGCTGCCTGCGCAGGCCGCGTGTGAGCGCGCGTGTGTGTGATTGTGTGCGCTCCGTATGTGTGTATGCGTTTGTGTATGTCAGTCTGTTTGCATGTGTGTCTCAATTGATCAGGGTATTTTGTAGTCGGGGAACTCGACTACAGCGCTCTTACTTGTTAGCTTATATTTTTATTAGAAAACTTGACTCATTTATTGAATATAGGGACTATAGAAGTATCAACTATTCGCTATTATAAAATGACATCTACAACTATGACTGGGACGCAATTTATAATTAACAGACTGTAGACTCCCAACTGGGTCTGCTGCAAGATAGTATCAGCCAATTATTTGAAAACTTGGTTCCAGTACGAAGAATTACTATTAACGCTTCTCAAAAGCCATGGTTTAGCCGTGACATTAAAATAGCCATAAGTAAACGAGACAAAGCTTACTGCAAATATCTTCTAAATTTCATAACAATAAATTTAAGACCTTGAGAAGAACAGTAGTCAGTTTGATCAATTTACACAAAAGTGCTTATTACTCTAAGAAATTTCAAAGTACAATATCTAGTAAACAGAAATGGACCGAAATTAAAAAACTAGGCATTGGTAAACAGAAGCAAGAAATAGGTCCTGATGTTGATGTTAATAAACTGAGCAACGAGTTTGTTAATCTCTCAGAATCTCTTAGAATTAAAACTAATGCTGTTGTACTTGATGGAATGAACACAGAATTCATAAAAATCCTTCTTCCTAAAACTCAGCCCAACCTAACTCATGTGTTGAATAACTCACTTACAACTTCTGTCTTCCCCGCGATATGGAAATCTGTCAAAATAGTTCCTATCCTAAGACCAGACAATAACTATCGGCCGATAGCTATACTACTATACTTATCAAAAATTCTGGAACTTATAATGGTAGATCAAATTCGAGTCCATATGTCTGACAACACGCTGTTAAATGATAAGCAACCCGGCTTTAAACAGAATAGAAGTTGCACCACAGCTATCCTATATGTGGTCGAAGACATTCGATGTGAGATGGATGATGGCAAAGAAAATTTTCTTACCGTGCTGGATTACAGTAAGGCTATCGAATACTGTAAATCACTTCATGCTTTTCGCAAAACTTGACCAACTGTATAACATTTCGAGCACAGCACTAAAATCATCTTTAAGAAATAACCACTGTATCTTTTTGAAAAACTAGAGTTCTCAACATCAAGACGAACAAATAATTTAGTCATCTCAAGGCATAAACTCCTAGTATCTGAAAGACAATTTGGTATTCTGTTTACTCTCGTAATTTTTGGCGTAAGTCAGCTGTTTTTTTAGAGGCTGTGAATTTTGCTGTTACTGAGATTCAATATTTACTATTTACAACTAACTTCAGACGTTTCACTGGCGTAGAGCACTGCATGCATAACTCATAGACGGGAAGACCTGTGTTCGAACCATGCAGCTGATTTTTAATATTTTTATTTCCTTTTATTATCGTTTGTGATTGACATCTTTTCTGACCTCTGCCATATGGTTGCGCTTTTTTAATAAAAAAAAAGAAAGATTATAAATCCACCATCCCTTACCGGGATTCGAGACGGCATTTAAAAAAAAACGGCGACAATCCTATCCACTCAGCCGAGTTTACGCTTTTTGATTTACGCTTTTACGAGGACTGGTGAATACCCAAAATAAATTATTAGTAATATAAATAAAAAAAAAATTAATAATAGTTTTAACTAAAATTAATATTCAAAATTAATTTAATGTTAAATGATGTTAGTTAAGTCATATTTTGTTTGTCAATCTTTCATTCTGAATGTTTGTGAATAGTGCTTTTATTTATAAGTTAATCTTGTAGCACTAGGAAATCGCTTAATAAAATCTAAAATAAAATACACAGTGGTTCATATGGACATCCGCTGGTTAAAATGAACTTTAAAAAATATCATATTTTTCATAACAATTTGAGGGGGAAAAATGATATGACTTCCATATCAATAAGATTCGAAATTCGAAAAACTACTGCATGGTCATTCTAGCTGAGACAGAGTAAGATAATGTGGACAGGAGTGGTGAAGCGGGTAGTGTGTTAGCCTGCTGTGCGGAAGGCGTGGGTTCAATCCCACCTCGGAGTTTTTTTTTAATACTCTATACCGATTGAAAATGGGTAAAAGGGGATCATGAAGCTGTGCAAAAGTATGTATAAGGATGAAGGAAACATTTCCGACCCTATAAGGTAAGTACATTCTTGATCAGCTTCAACAGTCGAGTCGATATAGCCATGTCCGTCTGTCTGTATGAACGCATCGATCTCAGAGACTATAAGAGATAGAGACAAAAATAAAAAGAAAGAGTTTGTTTCAGATTTTGAAAATTTGCCCCCTTCCCCCTTAAACCGCAAAATACTGTCAGATCCGCAATATTAAAGTTAGAACCTCGTGGCGTAATATATATTTTCCTAGGCTCTTTATCTATCTATTCTGAAAAGCACACTAAGATCGGAGCAAAAACACCAAAGTTATACACGTAACAATTTAGCTAGTGGGAGCGAAAGCAGCTACTGCAAGCAGCGCGTCTGTGATTTTTGTTTTATGGAGGGGTGGTTGAAAGCTTTAAAGCCTGTTTGTAGCTATAGACTAGCAACCAAAGTGTGGGGCTAGAGATACAGCACCCACATAACAATCCACCCCATCCCGATTGACTGCGGGACTACCGTTAAGTATTACTTCGCCGGGGGAATGCCTGAGGCCCACCAAGGATTCTCTACTATGAATTAGAATTTCGCAGTCGTTCTGCGGATCGCAGTTTTTGGAAAACGGTTGCTTCAAGTGGGCAGCGATAAGCATGTTGTTTGAACAGGGTTGAGGATACCACTCGTCGAGGATTTTGAGGTGCGTGTGGTTGAGTGCTTTAAGATTGCCACGTGCTGAGGTTGATGAATCCGTAGTAGAGAGTATGTGCTCCGAGTACAGATTGCATAGTTGCGGGCGTCACTATTCGAGAACTTGTATGTGGGTTGGGGCTGGCATTAATTTCCAAACAAAGCGCGTCTCGAGTGGGTAAAGGCCACTTGTAGCCGGTCGGAAATGGAGGTTCCATTTTAACATCGACGACAATGAAAGACCACGTAAAGATGCCACGAAAATCCATATTTAGCTGCGCGACGTACTTTCATAAGTATGAACGATCGTCTGGCAGGCTGCGCACAAAGTAAAATCTTAGTGGAATTCCTGAAAGCGATTTAGATTTAATTTTGAATTCGTGAAAGCAAGTCTAAATCAGTTGACGGAACGACCCTTCTTGCGCAGTAATTTCATTTAGACTTGTGAGCAGCTGTTAGTGTGAGCGATCTGATTGACAATTGGCGTATAAGCAAACAAAGAAGAAAATCACACAATGCCAAAAAAAAGTGTTAAAACATTTTTGTTAAGCCACTTAAATAATAGTTTGCTGGCTGAATATGCAGTTTTGGAATGTTCGCCAAAAAATAGTTTTCCAATGCCAAGAAATTCTTTGTGGGGATATCTTCGTTGCGCCAAACTAAAAAAAGCTTTTGTTTTGATGCTGACATTGCGGCTGAAAAGTCCAATAAATGCAAGGGAAGCACATATTAGCAGGTGATATTGGAAATTTTAAAACCACAAGGACTCACACTGACAAAAAAAGTTAAAGGCGACTCGGACATTTGTGGGCATTTTTAGTTTTGCTCCACGAAAGACTGGTGTAGGCTACTAAGTTCAGGTTGTTAATAGGCGTTACTTTCACTACGTGTTAAAAATAATACATTTATGGACGGGTCACTTACATTGATTTTTTGCTTAATACATACCTTTAAATTAATATATAACCAATTTTTTTTTTTATACAACGAGAACTTTATATTTCACAGCCAAATTAACAAAAACTGCAAAAATGCGGGAACTAATTGAAAAGCACTTGCCAAAACATATGTTCTGTTTTATAGCTAACAGCCTAGGGTGCCTAGCGGTCTAATTGGCTAACACCATCATTAGTCACAATTTTTACTTACTTTGTTTACTTGTATAATTATTTTATTTTAATTAGATAATAAGTAGCAACAGCAACTCAGCGCCAAAAGTTCCGGTACCACAAACCGGAACAAAACCAAAAACTTTGGTAGGAAAAAACACGGCTCCTGCTTTAAAAAATGTACAACCCTCTGCTGCCTCGGGAAAGAAAACCTCCTGTCAGCAACCAGCGGCTGGGAGTTCTTATGACGCGGCAGTAAAGGGCAAAATGGTTTGCAGCAGGGCCGCGGTGTACGCCAAACCCGACCCAACAACGGCCGTCATAGAGAACCAGTGGTAGGCCTAAAGAATCCTTAAGCGTCTGGCAACCAACCCAATCAGGAAGGACCAGACGTCGATAGAGGATTATAAAAAAGTCCAGGAGGACATAACCTGGGCGAGGGAAGAGCCCCTCTCCGGGTCTCCTTCGCCGAGAGGTCGAAGGATAAAAAGATCGTGGGTGTTTTGGATGAGTGAAAACCAGTTGGCGCGATTCCTTTACACCACTGGAAGTGCATCGAGGCGGCATTACGTGGCGTCACCTTCGACTTGCTACTGGAGAACCCTGGGACACCTCCATGCTGCTACAGCATTGGATGGTTTCAAGGGAACATCCGTCTGGTAGCATATGAGGATGGCAGATCAGTGGATCTGTATAGGACCGCCATCAACAAGGACATACCGTCGTGTCCGAGAGGCCGATTCTGGCTACCCGTGAACCCTGCGGAGCCGGAGAAAATTCTGCAGCTGATGAGGATGCTGAGCCCCGGCGCTCCTACCAGCAATTGGAGGGTGGTTAGAGTGGAGCGCTACCACTCTGTTCACGTTAAAAATCCACCAAGAATCCGGGGAGTACCTAACCAGGTGCGACGGAATCCTGAACTATGGGTTCCAACGGGTCTACATGAAGGTCTGTGAGACAGACACCAAGACACTTGCTAACCTAGCAGCAAGCGTAGTTGTTGATGCTCAAGCAGAGGCTCAAAGTGAGGAAGAAGAAGATATGGATGTAGAGCGTACCCCGCAACAAGAGGAGCACTGTGGATACATATCTTCTGGGTCCGACTATGGACCATCCTTTGGGCGTCTGTACTCTGGGCAGGAACTCCTCCAAGAGATCGAAGAGGATCCGGACGACACACTGACAGAGGAGAGCATCTCGCAAAATGGTGAAGGTTCTGCAGATCAACCTACACCACTGTTAAGCAGCAAATGCTGACATTTTACTTCGCCTATCCCCCGGCGAAGTAGTTATTGTGTTTGTACAAGAGCCGTTGATTTCGGGTGACAGGATCAACGGTTTAAGGACACCCAAATACAACCTTTTCTACACCAAGGGTGTGGCTAAAATCCGAACTTGCATTTTGACAAAAAAGCATTTCAATACACTTTTACCCCCTCAGTTTAGTGATGGCGACATTACCACGGTCAGCCTGGAATTGGGGAGTTCAACCATCAGGCTGGCCTCTTTTTATCTGGCTCATGACACCGAGAGCCCTCCACCATCAGGAATTTTCCGAGACCTAGCCGAAAACAGCAAAACCACACAAGCAAGCCTCATCTTGGGAGGCGATGCCAACGCGCACCACACGCTATGGGGCAGTACAGACATCAACGAGCGAGTCACTGTATAACAATATTCTACAGACAGATTTACATATCGCAAATAAAGGGAATGACCCTACCTTCGTTATAAAAAAGAGAAAAGAGGTTTTAGACATAACCCTCATTTCCGACAAACTCTGTGACCAATTGATATCGTGGAAGGTGCTGCCAGGGCACTCCTTATCTGACCATCGATACATAGAGTTCATACTAAACATCAAATGTCCCTCACCCAAAAGGATCAGAATCAAAAAAGACCAATTGGGTAGTACACAACAGACTTCTCTCAAACAAGCTTGGACCGTCCCCTCCATATACACCAAATACAGAAGAACAGATAGATGAACTTGTCAAAACGCTCACCATCGCGTACACGGACTCGTTCAATAGGGCCTGCCCTCCTTGGAAAATAAAATCCACCTTTAAACCTTGGTGGTCTGCAGAGCTGAATAAGCTCCGAAATGAATGTCGTCATAAATTTAACTTAGCCAAGTATAACGACCAGACAACCGCCTGGGAGCTATATAAACCAAAGCTAAGTAACTATAAGAAGGCCATCAGAAGAGCTAAACGCTCCTCCTGGGCACTCTACTGTAGTAATATTGAATCTACTTCCGACGCATTACGGCTCAGGAAGATCCTGGCTAGCTCACCAACCTAGCCGGGACTCTTACAAAAAACATACGAAACCTGGACCGACTCCAGCGAGAATCTCTAAATCTTCTGCTAAGCACTCACTTTTATGAATGCTCCCATAGCTTAACATCTCAGTTTAGGCCAACCGACCTTTCTACGCAATACGACAAAAACCATTGTCTCAAAGACTAGAATTAAATGGGCTACCGATTCCTTCGAACCATTAAAATCATCAGGCCCAGATAACATATTTCCTGCCAAACTACAACAAACCATTGTGCATAAAGTCCCCTGGCTTTACACAATCTATGTAAGCTGTCTTAGGGTCAGTTACATCCCCACTAAGTAGAGAGAAACAAAAGTGGTATTCATACCAAAAACTGGTAAAGCTTCACATGCGAAACCAAACGATTATAGGCCAATAAGCCTATCCTCGTTTCTTCTGAAAACTCTTGAGAGACTTATAGATGTACACCTAAGGCAAACTATAAGTCTCTCACATCTTGCCCCACACAACATGCATACAGCAAGGGTAGGTCTACTGCAACTGCTCTGCACTCCCTGGTCTCAAGGATTGAAAGATCACTTAAAGTGAGGGTTTCTTTTCTCATATTTTCCTCAAACTCTGTGTGACCTTATGCAGACCGCACTGACAAAACTTGTTCAGTGGACAAAATCTTGTGGCTTGGGCGTGAACACGGCTAAGACGGCATTAGTTCTTTTCACCAGAAAGTACAAAATTCCTGATCCTTACGGGGTAAGCCTTGCATTTGGTGACAACGCCCAATACTTGGGTGTCATTCTGCACAAGAAACTACTCTGGAAAAACAACATAAGCGAACGAATAAAAAAGGCTACCATTGCTCTTTACTCGTGCAAAAAGGCAATAGGCCGAAAATGGGGTTTTTTCCCCTCCATAGAACTCTGGCTATACACAGCCATTGTACGTCCCATACTACTCTACGGAGCACTAGTATGGTGGCCAGCACTCGGGAAACAATATGTTCTGAACCACCTCCACAAAGTACAGAGAAGTGCTGAGATATGTATTAGTAGTGCTCTCAGAACGACACCAACGGAAGCGCTAAATACTATTCTTTACCTTCTACCACTAGACCTTGTAGCAAGGCAACTGGCTATCACAACAGCCTTAAGACTAAGGGAGTCCG
The DNA here is from genome assembly GCA_037044535.1 of Lordiphosa magnipectinata. NCBI lineage: Eukaryota > Metazoa > Arthropoda > Insecta > Diptera > Drosophilidae > Lordiphosa > Lordiphosa magnipectinata. The sequence continues at coordinate 104,752 of JBAMBO010004064.1, forward strand.
ATGCCTGGAATAGGGGCAATTCGGGACACTCCACCATACTCGAAAACCAAGAGGGTATACCACTAGTCGCAGACTACTGCATACCACTAACGAGGTTCGACAAACAATACGACGAGGATTATAAAAAAGTCCAGGAGGACATAACCTGGGCGAGGGAAGAGCCCCTCTCCGGGTCTCCTTCGCCGAGATGTCGAAGGATAAAAAGATCGTGGGTGTTTTTGATGAGGGAAAACCAGTTGGCGCGATTCCTTTACACCACTGGAAGTGCATCAAGGCAACTGGCTATCACAACAGCCTTAAGACTAAGGGAGTCCGATGCCTGGAATAGGGGCAATTCGGGACACTCCATACTCTCGTACTCGAAAACCAAGAGGGTATACCACTAGTCACAGACTACTGCATACCACTAACGAGGTTCGACAAACAATACGACGTCTACATACCAAACCGACACGAGTGGGAAAACCTTCCCCACAGCAGAGCCAACGCCATTAACATATACACTGATGGTTCCGTAAAAATGTAAAATTGGCTCTAACAGCACCTCCAGGAGGGCCAGGGCCAAGCTTCTCTCAATTTCTTGGCGTGTGTGCTTATAATTTTTCGCACATGAGAAAGGGACCTACCGGACCGAATCCGACCGGCAATAGATGGTTCTGTGCTCGACGAAAAACTAGGAGGTGGCGTATTCTCTCCCAACTTAGATTTGAACTTGTCGTTCCACCTTCCTGACCACTGCAGTGACCCTGACGGGTCACTGTCTTATTGGCAGACATGCAGCACGTCTAGGCGTCACACACCATGTCTTCTGCAGAGGCTGCAGATATGAAGAAGAGGAGGAACAGTACATCACTTTCTGCCACTGTCATGCTTTAAGTAGAAGGAGACTTAGGACACTTGGTCAACCTCTCCTACTCAACCTCTCGAAAATATCCGGACTAGAGATCCCAGCTCTACTAAAATTCATTCTGTACACGCTATGGTGCAGTACCAGGGATCCCCTCAGTCTTAAAAAGGGTTGACAGGGAATAATATGGCATCGCAATGGGCCAAAGTGACCTAAGTAGGAGAACGACTTGTCGTTCTCAGCCATCGCAATCTAACCTAACCTTACCTAGCTTGCTTTGAGATAAACTTTTATAAGCTATTCAAAGTATCGGTAGTCAATAAATAAAAAAAAAATTTACGCTTTTTCAAACTTGAAAAATTGAATTTCGACGCGCTAGAATGGCCGTTTCTCGTGTGTACCTCAGTCTTGTAGGCTGTCGTTTATTTCATTGCAATTCGATTTTGACCGAACTCCCCAAAATTGTGTGGAAACTGATAATATTCACAACTGGAAGGTATAAAGACGCTACCATTGAAAACAAAAAAGTTTTTCTCACTAGAACTACTTTTTCGACCGATAGTTCCCATGGCAGCTATATGCTATAGTCATCCGATCCGTCCGGTTCCGACAAATGTGCAGCGTATTTCTACCAAAAGGCTTCATGCAAAGTTTGGTTAAGACAGCAAAAAAGATGAAATTGTAATTAATGATGATATTATCAGTTTCATGCAATAGGAGCAAAGCTTTAAAAGAGTATAACTCTGAAACGGTGAGGGCAAATTAAAATTATTTTTTATACCCTTGTATATTAAAATTGTCGAGATGTTTGTAACGCATAGAAAGAAGCATCTCCGACCACATAAAGTATATATATTCCTGATCAGCATGACGAGCTGAGTTGATATAGCCATGTCCGTCTGTCCGTCTGTTTTTATGCTATCTTCTCCGTCAGTTTGAAAGCTCTGGGGCTCTGGGGGACTCTGGTCACACTGTCATGCTGTCACGTTCTAATTTTTTCCCGCTCCGCAAATAAAATTTTTAAATCAGAAATTTATTGTGCATATCGCGTCTAAAATAGAGACAAGTAGTGCCAACTTTTTTACCAGTGCCATACGACATCGGAGTTTTTTTATTATTTCCGCTGCTTCAGTGTTTTGAAGCTGGTCTATTTGTGACCTGCTTTTCCACCCCATTGGAAGCCGCCAGCAGACACAGGTGTGTGCGCCCACAACCGCTCGCCCGGCCGTGTTTATTTATAGTGCAGTGCAGTGCAACAGCTGTCTGTCGACAGCAGCAAAACCCCAAAACCCAAAACATATAAACATTTATTAATTATTAATTCTTGTTTTTGGTTGCAACGTAAGTAACAACTCTTACGTCCTACGTCATTGCGTTCAACAAGATCGTAACGCGTAACAGCGCTGTCAAACCGTCAGTGCTGACTTTTCAGCTATTTTTTAGTAGTGATCTTATTGTGTGTGTTTCGGTCGTTTTTCAGCCAGAGTACTTATATTTATGCGGTTTCTTATTGTTTGACTCTGTTTTTGGTCTTAAGGTTTAATCCTAACTTAATAATAAAATAAATTTTTTTTTGTTTTCTTGTTTTTATTGATCGAGTTTGTTTCAAGCAGGGGCAAGTGATGAGGAACTACATGATGTGGGTACCTGGCAGTTTAAACGGCTAAAAAATAGCAGTCATAATTTTACTTAATATTATATTATTTTATTTTATTTTATTTATAAAATTCACCAGGTCATGAGCAGAAACAACAACTCTGTGCCTAAAACTTCCGCACCACAAGCCGGAAGCATCTCGAAACCTCGAGGAGGCAACAACACGGCTCCTGCTGTGAAGAACGGGCAGCTCTCTGTCGCCGCAAAGAAAAAACCCCCAGTCAGCAACCAGCACCTGGGATTTCTTCTAATGCGGAAGAAAAGGCCGACATTATTTGCAGCAGGGCCGTGGTGTACACCAGACCCGACCCAACCACAGTTGGAACCGAGCAACAAAAGAAGGCATACCGAATCCTAAAACGACTGGCAAGTCGACTGGCAAGTTCTTGCACGTAGAGACTCTTTTTGACAGTCCACTATTTCCTGCGTCCACCAATATTTTGGGCTCCGTCTAGGTGGTCCGCATCCTTTAGGTAACATTGCGCAGTCGCATGTCGCTTTTAATTGCGCTGCCATCTGATCTGCTCTGTCGTTAGCTGTACCATGAGTTGCAAAGCCACTCATTTGCGCAGGGATGATTTCTGCTTCTAGCGATTCCACCTTATAACGAATTTTGGGCTCACGTCTGATCCACAGTGTGGTGGGTTGGCGTAGCGAGAATATAATGGCCATATGATCGCTCCCCGTGTAGAGGTCAGTTACCTCCCAATTACAGTTACTCCAAGCTAGGAGGCTACTTGGTCACAAAGATGAGGTCTATAATTGATACTCTACCCGCCTAACAGTTAGTTTGATTATCACCTCTATTTAGAAGGATTACATCTAATGATGCGAGTGATTCCAGAAGAGCTTGAGCTCTCGCATTTGTAGACGGGCAGCCCCATTCAGTCGCCCACGCATTGAAGTTACCGGCTATAAAAATTGAATGTTTTCCTTGACCATCTCTGTTAGTAATCATCAGCTTTCAAAGCTCTCTAGCCTTTGCTCCGATATTGTTTACCTTCCTAAGGACATCTACTTTTTCCGGCTTTTAGTTTTCAGTTGTTTGTACCGCGAGCGTTGGCGCACTTGCCTTCTCTGGGCGTTCAGTCTCCATCTCAGCTAAATTATCTGGTGAATGGGCAAGCCTTGTGTAGGAGATTTGCGCGAACCGTAGTAGAAATAATAGAAGCAGAGCTTGTTCGTTTGAAGATTAGACAAAGAGTGAGAGAGAGTTTATTGTATACAGATTCAATTATACATATTCACACAAGTATCGAGCGCAGTATCGATAATCATATGACTTCTGTTTACATTGGAAAGAGAGTTGCCACAATGTTGTATTGCTCAATTCATATAATTCAACACTCCCTTTCAATACATACATTCCTAATTTAACTTAAGGCCAAGCAACTTTATACAATTTTCATGTTTAGATTTGGAAAGGTTTTTAGTCAAGATATCTGCAGACATATCATTCGTAGGGCAATACTCTAATTCAATTATATCCTTACTAAAAACTTCTCTTACAAAATGAAATCGTATGTCTATATGCTTGCTCCTAGCATGGTATACAGGGTTTTTGACCAAGTTCATGGCACTCAAATTATCGCCATGAATTACTATAGATTTCAAGTCGTCAAACAGGTTCATTTCATTGTAGAGCTTTACAATATAAACTGCTTCTTTCGTTGCTTCCGAGAGAGCCATGTACTCAGCCTCTGTGCTGCTAAGGGCTACCGATGACTGCTTTTTGCTCTCCCATGAGAACGCACTGCCTCCAAGCATGAAGGCATATCCAGTGTAGGATCTTCGATCAGTGGCGTCTCCGCCCCAATCCGCGTCGACATATCCTTTGATAGACTCTCCAGTCTTCGTATAGGTAATACACATGGACGATGTCGTGTGCAGGTACCTCAACACCTGCTTTGCTGCTGACCAGTGCTCGGGGTGAGGGTCAGTGTTCCTTTGCGACAGCTTGCATACAGAATGCAAAATGTCAGGTCTGGATGTAACCGCCAAGTACATCAGGGACCCGATCAGTGACTGGTACTCCGCCTGGTTCGCCTTTCCACAATTTTGGCTGTCACACTTAGTGGTATAGCCAGCTACCAGTGGGACTGATGTTGTGCGGCACGCTTCCATGCCACACCTCTTGAGTAGCTGCAACACATGCTGCTGTTGGGTGATACTTATCGCTCCTGTAGCGCCTTCCCGCTCGATTTGCATACCGAGAAAGTGATGTATGGGACCTTTGTCTACGATCTGAAATATACGAGAAATCTTTTGCTTAATTGTGACCAACTCACCGATGTCTGAAGAACAAATCATCAGATCATCTACATAAACCGCAATGATGTTTATTTGGCCTTTTTGGTGCTTTGTGTAAATGCACGGTTCACTGGGGCATGCCGCAAAACCAATTTGCGTTAGCATTTCGTGCAGCTTCAGGTTCCACATTCGGCCAGACTGTTTTAGGCCGTAAAGGGACTTCTTCAGTTTGAGAACAGTAACACCAGGTTCTTCAAACATTTTGGGCTGCTTCATATAAACATCATCCTGTAGTTCGCCATTCAGATATGCGGTGGACACATCGAGTTGGTGTACATGCAGCTCCAATTCAGCCGCTATGCCCAACACCATTCGTATCGTTGCATACCTCACAACGGGTGAGAATGTTTCTTCGTAGTTTATGCCAAATTGCTGACCGCAGCCTTTGGCCACTAGTCGTGCCTTAAAGCGTTCGATATCGCCATTAGCACCTCGCTTGAGTGAAAACACCCATCTGCTTCCAATCGCCTTATGATTGGGTGGTAAGTCAGCTGGTTCCCAGGTCGCGTTTTCCACCAACGCGCCATATTCTTCCGCCATGGCCTTTTGCCATTCAGTTGCCTGCTCACCAGATAGAGCCTCTTCTGGAGTAGTTGGAACTATAACGTCATCATAGTTCAACAAATTGACCATATTTCGTTTTTCGTTGGGTCTGCGCCATCCGAGACCGCTTATACGCCTGAGCCTGTTGCTCTTGTTTTCTACGTCACATCCCTTGGCATCTTCCTTCTTTGGATCGCTTTCTTCGTCGTCGTCGCATGTTTCGTAACCATCACCATCACCGCTGCCATCTCCGTCGCCTCCTCCAATACCGCTACCGCTGCTGTCATCGTCGGTGCCGCTACTTTGGGGTTGCCTTTCTGCAATTTCTTTGTTGTAATTAAATTGGTTTGGAGAATTTTGCATGTCAATTGTAATCTTTTCTACTGTAGATTCAACAAAATATACATCTCGGCTTACGATGATTTTTCCATTGGCTCTGTTGAACAGACGATATGCTTTCGCTTTATCTGCATATCCCACCATGATATACTCCTTACCCTTGGTTCGAAACTTCTGACTCTGCGTTTTATCCAGCGCTACTGCCAGACATCCAAATATCCGTAAGTGACCGACGAACGGTCTACGTCCTGTCCATAACTCATATGGTGTCGTATTGGGGATTGCCTTTGTGGGTGACCTATTACGTAGATAAGCTGCTGTATGTACAGCTTCTGCCCAAAAATTCTCTTGAAGATTTGCGTTGGTTAACATGCTTCGTGCCATTTCCACGAGGGTACGGTTCATCCGCTCAGCCACTCCGTTTTGTTGTGGCGTGTGAGGGACAGTCAATTGTCTAACGATGCCATTCTGCTTAAGAAATTCATTAAACTCGTTGTTTACATACTCTTTACCGTTGTCACTTCGTATCATTTTTATGCGTTTGCCCGTTTGGCATTCTACCATGTTCTTATAGTCTTTAAACACATTTAAGACGTCTGATTTATTTTTGATGAAATAAACATGAACATATCGCGATTTATCATCAATCATGGTAACAAAGTAACGCGAACCACCGTGTGAGTTTGTGTTTATCGGCCCACAAACATCACTGTGTATTAGATCAAGAACGTTTTTGCTTTTACTTTCCGACACAGTAAATGGCTTAGAGCAACATTTGCTCTTTAGACAAATTGTACAATCAAATTCGTTTACTTGTTCGAATTTTAAACCACGCACTAGTTTCTTTTCTTTCAGTTCTTTTAGGCTTCTTACGTTGAGATGTCCGTATCTCTTGTGCCATTTCTCGAATTCCTCTTTGCCGTTCATCCCGAAGCATACCACGTTGGTTGCTTTTCTTATCTCACACAGAAATAAGTTCTTTACTTGTTTGGCAATTATTAGGACTTTTCCTGATTCGTCACACAGACGCGCACAATTATTTTTGAATGTTACAGTGCAACCACCGTTGACTGCTTTGCTAACCGAAATGAAATTGCATTGTAATTGGGGAACGAACAGTACGTTTTTAAGTTGCACTACCGACGTTTCTGTTATGATCTTCACATCGCCACGACCAATAGCTTCAATTGTCTTTTCGCCAGCCAGCGTAATCGTATCTCTATATTGTTCAAACGAATTAAACATTTCACGATTCGCGCACATGTGTGTTGTGGCACCCGAGTCAAGACACCACGACGATTGATTAAGCGATAATCCATCTCCCTTTGCACTGAACAAAGAAAAAAATGATTTGGCTTCGTCTGCTTTGCCTTTTTGATCGTCCGTTTTTGACCTACATTCCGCTGCCATGTGGCCTTTTTTCCCGCAATTATAGCACCGTATGCTTCTATTTCTTTTGTTAGCTCCGTTACATTTTGAGTTCTCATACTTGTTCGCCGTTTTCGCGATTGGCGATCTACCCATAAATGCTTGAACGGTACTTCCATTCTCTATTTGCTCATCGTTCATTCGTCTATCACATTCCTCGGCTAATTTTATTTTTAAGACACTGAATTTCGGTAACTCATCGCGTGACTCTAACGCGACTACCAAATTTTCATACGATTTTGGCAAGCTTGCTAAGAGCATGATAACGTATAACTCCTCTTGCAGCTTAATGCCAATTTCTGAAAGCTGCTCCACAATGTTCACAAAACTTGTAATGTACTGCTGCATGCCTTCACTTTCGTTCATACGCATAAACAGCAATTTCTTAAACAATGTAACTTTTCTCACTGGACCGGTAGGCATGTGTACTGATTTTAATGTTGTCCACGCGAGTGCGGCTGTTTCACATTTTTTTACATGACCGATTTCCGTAGTTTTTATTGATAAAGTTATTACAGCCAACGCTTTGTCGTTTTGTAACCTCCACGCAATATATTCGGCCGACTTGTCATCGATTGGACATTTCGCGGCGCCCGAAACGACTGGCCAAAGTTCTTGGTGGATTA
>JBAMBO010004064.1:117500-317627 GCA_037044535.1 Lordiphosa magnipectinata
AGTCCACACTTAAGTCCAAGCCCATATCCAAACTAATTTTAAAATCTAAAATGCAAACTTTATTCATATTTATATTCACTTAATTTACTTTAACTCAATGTAACTTAACGTAAGTTACAGCCCATTACCACTGGCATCATTTCTTATCATTTTCATTTCTTAAAATTTTGCCGTTTCCATTGACAAATCGTCATTTTTTTGACACGCTGACAAAAGCTGCTGATTTTTTTGTTGTAAATAACAGGCGGCACTTTCAAACTTAAGTGGTCTTTTTGGAATATTTAGCAAAAAAACGAGAAGACCAAACTTCGTTTGTGCCGAAGTTCATATAGCCTTGCAAATGCTGTTTTTGAAATGTCACAGCTTAAGAACGCTTACATAAAAATCAAAAATTTTTCTAACTAAAACCCATTTTCCGACAGATGAACATTTGATTTCGACCAAGTATCGCGAATCTTTTTGAAAACATATCAAATTAACAAACACCGAAGAAAAAATTGAAAACAAAGCAGCCTTAAGATATAGTCATCCGATTTCGACCCAATTTTCCGAATCTATTTAAAAGCATATAAAATTACTCATCAGCGAGTATAAGGACGCTAACGTAAAAAACCAAAAAAAAATTCTTACTAAGAACTATTTACGACCGATCGGTCGTATGGCAACCATAAGATATAGTCACCCGATGTTGATCAACTTTTTCAAATTAGTTTGAAAGCGTTTAATGTTAATAATTACCGACCTTAAGAACGATTTACTAGAAAACAAATAAATTTTTTTTCACTAAGACCCATTTTACTACCGATCGGTCCTATGGCAGCTATAAGATATAGTCATCTAATTTTGACCAAAATTTGCAAATCTGGTTGAAAGCATATTATATTAATAAAAGCCGAGCTTGAGGACGCTATCAGTGGAAACAAAAAAGTTTTTCTTGCTAAGACCCATTTTTCGACTGATGGTTCCTATGGCAGCTATAAGATATAGTCATCTGATCAGCAGCGTGCAGTAAAAAGAAGACTCTGTGCAAAATTTCAGCTCGATAGCTTTAAAACTGAGAAACTATTTTGCGTAGAAACAGACAGACGGACAGACAGACAGACGGACGGACAAATCGACTCATCTCGTCGCCCTGATCAAGAATATATATAGTTTATGGGGTCGGAAATTAATATTTCTATGCGTTGCAAACTTCTGGTCAAAATTATAATACCCTTTGCAAGGGTATAATAAGACATACCCGTCAGGAAAGCAATTTCTCGGGGCGAACGCATTACCATCGCACTAAACTATCAGCAGAAAGCTAAAACAACAACTTATTTTGACTAGTTTATATTTTAACTGAAACTACGCCTACTTTTTTCTTCATAATGTTGTCATCATTTTTAGAAAATTATTGAAATGAAAGGCAAAATGGATTGTCAAATCAAATGGAAGAAATGATATCATTTTCTTCATTTCTTGTCATTTCAAAAAATGAAGTTTAATTTCTTTGGTTGAAATAGGCTATTAGCTAACTTACGTAACTTAATTTTAGTTTTTTATATAATTTAATTTTTTTATACTTGGCGCATTTTGATACAAATTTTTAACATGTCCTCTGTACTCAGTCTGGTGCACTTGGCAATAAACGAGTGGATTGAGAGGTATTTTTCTGAGTTTCCTCGAATAAGTTTCATGAGGAAGTTGTTATTTAAAACTAGCTCCATAGCTCGTCTGTTTCTCTCTCTCTCAACTTGAGAGAGCTCTTCTTCGGGCACCTCACAGGCTTGAGCTTGTGCTTTAGCTGCTTCTTCTAGAAGCTTTTGCCTGTGATATCTATTTTTTTCACATAATTGTCTTTTGCTTGATGACTTTGCATTGCATTTTCGTCCTTGAACGTTGTTTTGCAAAGTAATTAGTCATGACCACTTTGTCAACTGGCCAAAAAATTATCGACTATCGAATAGAAACAATCGAATGTCTAACGAGAAATGCAACTACATTTTGTCAAAGTGCACTTTGCCTCATGTGCCCATATAAAATTTTATGGGGGAAAATTTACATTTTTCCCAAAATGCGAAAATTCAAAATGCAGTTGTAGTGTAGACAGCACATAAGGGCGAGGTTGTTTTAACAAATAAATTTGTTTCCGTTAAAAATAAAGTCTGCTAAATCTGCTTAAAATGTTGAATGTTTCCTCAGACAAACAATTAAATGAGCCGGAAATTGGTACCAGACTTTTGAAATTTTCCAAAAACATTTATTAATAACCTTTAAATGGTTTTCCAATAAACTCGACCCAAAAACTTTAGTCAATAGTGACCAATAGGTTATTAAAGCCGGTAAATTTAGTATTGGGCTGTCAATATACCTAAGCGAGCTAGATTATGATTAAAGGGCGCTGTCTATGGGTACAAAAACGGCCGCGAAATGAAAAACTCTATATAAAAAAAACTGCTAAGGAATTTTTGTGTGTAGCCGTTGCAAATTCGGTTTCTACCAATCGCGAAAAATGCTTACGTTTGCCAATACGTTTTGTTCAAGCGCTGTTAAGTGCTTTAAGTGCTGTTAACGCCTCTTTTTTACCGTGACGTGAACAAAATAGGTTTTTATTCTAATTTGTGCGGCGAAATTGAATGGCCAAATTGAAAATGAGCGCTTTTAAAAAAGATTCCTGCAGAAAGCGTCGGCTAATGACACTTTCTATGGTGGGCAAGCTGAATTTAATAAACGCCGTGAAAGTGAGGAGCGAGGTGCGGGACTTGGCGGATAAGAAACATCCGCCAGAGAACACCGGCGGACCGGAGCACGGTCTGCAACATCATGTGGAGTCTCCTGTCACCACAAACCACAAGCGAGGAGCTTAAAATCTATTGGGCCAGCATTCAAACTCTCCACACTCCAGTCCCCTCAATCAGTTCGATTTGATTCGCCTCAACTATGTCTTCGATCACTACTACCAGACCAGAAGGAAAATTATTGAACAGCCGCCGGTGCTCAATGATCGCGACAGTAAAACGGCCACAAACCAAATGCGCGAATTAATTACCAGTCGAGATGAACGAAATCTTTGCCGTGGCAGCCAAGTGCGAGATGTTCGTTAAGTGCCGCTGTTTGGGACTACATCGAACTGCATTTAATGCCATTGATTGTGCCCTACACAATTTTAAGGAAAATGTCGAAAGAGGCAGCTACCAACGTTCACTGCGCTAATACTGCAGATTGTCAAAAGTCATAATGATAAGAGCAATTTATTTATTATTAATTATATTTAATAATAAAAATATATTAAAATAGCACATTTAATATGTTATATTCATAATCCTGCAAGGTGTTGTTGTTTATAAGCTCGCGGGCATATTTTACAGCGCCAGAGCAAGGTTTATTTGAAACGTTTATCGACAGAGTAAATTGTGTTATCGTTTTATTAACATAGGCTTAGCAGACTCTGTTTAGAATCTGCGGAATATCAAGTTTTTCACAAGAAATTTTTTGGCGACCCGTGTATACCGCCCTTAAGCGCACAAAGTTTTATTTCAGGCTGGGAAAAGTTCGTGTGGAAATATGAGTTTCAATTGAGTACTTTTTTTTTATTTTTCAGTATTCGGTGTAATGCGTGGACTGGACTGTCCGAAATTCCGCTTGGACCCAGATTTCTTTTCGGATGAAGCACATATAATAAGTTCTTCCAATGGATCGTTAATAATTAATGGCACAAATAAAATGTACACTAACAATCAATACTGCATAGAAAAGATTCAAAACTCGACTTCTGCTAATAAAAAGGTAAGCTGTTAAAAATAATCATTTCCTATTATTAAGTACGATATATTTTTACTTCGGCCATAACCAGAAATGAGACGGAAATACTGTAAAAATAAAACGGAAACAGTTAGCAACAAACCTCATCATGTACCCAGTTTTTATAAACTATTCCAAAGATACACAGAGTATATTAAGTTTGTGCAAACATATGTTACATATAGAAGAAAGCATATCCAACCCTATAAAGTATATGTCGACGATTCGCCTTTATTCATTTCTTGTATTGAGTATTTCGTAGTGGATTATAATTTATTATTTTCGTATTATTGCTATAGCTTAGCAAGTCCCAGTTGTTGTGCTCTCGACCACGTCTGGCAGAATCATGGAGAATGAGTATTAGAGAACAAATTTGAACCTTTTCATCAACATCTGGTCCTTGCGGGGTAGAGGTCTGAATACACCTGTATACCACGTTCTTAGCAGAAATCAGTTATCAAGTAAAACCATAATTTAAGGTACAAGGACATTTCTTTATTTTTTAGTCGCTCACAAAATAGATCTCGGACACGTCCTTCCCGACTTTTGCACGTCCTCGTGCACAAGGTTTTAATTATTAGTAGAACATTGGTTTCATATCTTGCTCAAGTTTACTCCTTTAAATTTTTTATTTTTTAGCCAAACATTTGGTTTGGAACCATTCTCAACACCTCAACCAAACAACAGTCTTTAAACTTTTTTATACACTTGAAAACTGCATTATAATTTTGCCCAGAAGATTGCAACGCATAGAAGGAATCATCTCCGACCACATAAAGTATATATATTCTTGATCAGCTTGATCAGCTCTTGTCCGTCTGTCTGTTTCTATGCGAACTATTCCCTCAGTTTTGAAGCTATCGAACTGAAATTTTGCCTAGAGTCTTCTTTTGGCTGCACGGTGCTTATATGTATGTCGGAACCGCCCTGATCAGACTACTTATTGTAGCTTTTAGTGAGAAAAACTTATTTCTTTTCAATTTTAGCGTTCTTTAACTCGGTCATTATAAAAATTATATGTTTTCAAACTGCTCTGCGAAGTTCGGTCGAAATCGTTAGCCGTTATAGCGAGCTTTTTCAAGTGTATTCAAACTTCGGCTCAGACAAAGTTAGCTTCCCTTTCTCATTTTTTTCTTTTCACACACAACTTCTCCACTACACATCTTTTGTCTTCAAATGACGGTTTCACAGGATATCTTTCTCTTAGTGATCCACTCATCACCCTCAGCATCTTCGTGCTCTGCTGCAGAAACCCGACCATTTGGATATCTCTTTATCTCACTCACACATTCTTTTAACGATCCCATGACCCCTGCCACTTTGTCACCCGCGTCGCAAACGCTCATGTGGATGGATACGTATACGTTTTTTTACTTGTTAAAGATTTTAAAAGATATCGGTCACCAACAACTATCGCAAACGGACCCTTGTACTCGGGATCTAATTTTGTTTGATGCTGTTCTTTAATTATTTTTTTATTTATTTATTTTTTATTTATTTATTTAAAGTTGACAAAAAAAGGCTGTCAACAAAAATGTATATAAATGCCAATCAAAGAAATCTAATAAAATTACAAAATAAACTAATAACGACTCCGACACGGTGGGGGAATTTTATTTGCCCGTCCGGCCAGCTATGCCCCTATTCACAGCCAATTGTAGTCAGAGACGTTATTAGAGCTAACTAAACTAAAAACTTAAATAATATAGTGATCGAGAAGAGGGAGAGAGAGAGAAAGAGAGAGAAAAAACCAAAACCTATAGTTATGTAGGAACAAAGGCGAAAAAAATAAGATAATATATTAACACTTAAGCAAGACATGTTCACCAACCTTGTACTTTATAATTTTAGCCTTATTTTTATCAAGTCCATTTTTATCGAGCATTGCAATATTTAAAATGTTTTCTTTTACCTGTGCCCTTGAAAGTTCAACATTAAATATTTTTTTCATCAATGATTGGAATTAAGACTATAGGTCTTGCCTCTTATCCTATCAGTAACTCTAGAGGACTGAACTTTGTGACACGACTTACCATGGAATTCATTGCCGATTAAAGTTCATCTAAGGCATCTTGCCAAGAGCGCTTACTTGTCTCGATCGCTGTTAACATACTCTTCATTGTACTCATAACACGTTCAACTTGTCCATTTGCACGACTTGCTCTGCGAGCCACAGAACTCTCGAAAACAAGTGCTAGAAAAAACTTCTACCTTGGTCAGCAATTATAAGCATGCGTAAACCAAAGAGCGATAGAGCGATAGAGCGATACGGCCTTAATACAATTTTGTATCTAAATTCAAGGTATGATATAAATAAACAAAATTGGTAAACGCATCAATTTGAACTATGACATATTCTTTGAGATCATTTTTGCCACTTAATTGTGACGTAGGGTCACAATCGAGATTAACAAATAAACATAGCGATTGGATCGCCCTTGACCCACATCACAGATACGTTTTTTGGTAATGGACTGTGACCAAGACTGTGACCGTTGGGGTATGACGACTTGTCTTACCCAACAGTGAAGGCAGGCACGCGCCCAAGTTTTGGCGGGCGAAACCAAAACACAGAAACTAATAACGGTAAAGCGATAACGTCAGCCACATAGCTGTGGCGAGGCGCCGTCCTCGCACGAAGTCGGAGAGAGAGTAGCGATAAAAGAAAGCAGCATCGCTAAACTGCTGCGTAGTAACCGACGAAGACGCACACACCGACAGATCGACGCGACAGGCGTGGTGGCCTCTCGTTCTCTCCCTCCCTCTTTCGCCCCATGTGTCGAAGCGCTGCCTGCCGCCGAAGCCAGGCGTCATAGCTGTCTTCGACAGCTTTTTACTCTACGAGTAACGGGTATAAAAATGTTGAATAACTCCCACAATTATTAAGATATCGATTTCAAATTAAAAACTTTCGCAATTTCTATAAGCCCTGAAATTTTCATCAAGATCGGATGATACTTTTCGGCGGTCCCACCTCAGGTACACTGGAAGGCTATTAAACAATTGTTTCCATGAGTAACGGGTACATCGAAGTCGGTTAGAACCGACTTTAACTTACGCTCTTGTCTGTTCCTCTCGTACAGGACTCGCAATGACAAAAACCAATGCCGGTAAGTCTCTGTCAGGCTCTTTTATTAAGAATCCAGGCGTCGGGATACGTTCGGTGTACACCAGAGAACTGCAATGCGTAGTCATTAATGCGTACTACGCATGTAGTACAAATTGCGGGGGCGGCAGGGGACTTAGCAAAAATTGAAAATAAACTTGATCTGCCTGCAAGTATGAGAAATATTTGTCCCACACATGTCAAACCTCTATCTCTTACCATCTCTGAGATCTGTGCGTTCATACAGACGGACGGACAGACAGACAGACGGACATGGCTATATCGACTCGGCTGTTAATGCTGATCAAGAATATATATACTTTACAGGGACGGAAATGATTTCTTCTCCCTGCTTTGCACAAACTTAATATACCTTTGGTACAGAGTATTAAAATATGCAATATTAATGTCAAAATGAGAAAAATTGCGCTATCGCGGCAGTGAAACCAAAAATTTTCAAACGGGCTACGAATAAATTTAAGATATGTTTACATTAGTTCAATTTAATTGTTTCCCTATGAAAATATGAGAAATCAAATTTTTCTTTTTTTACCACTTTTAATTGTTTGGTTTTGGTGAACTGTTTCTGGAAGTTGCTTATATATATTATAGTACTTAGACATCGGCCGCAAATTATTATAGCATATTAAATAAGTTTGGCTACAGCATCCATTAAAGGCCAAGCCGAGATACAATTTATTATGGCAGCTGCAAATTGCACAATTTTACAAGATTTTGCTCCAGAGATATTTGGGTAATCTTGTCTTGACCATTTATACTTATTGAGTTTATGCAAAAGAATGTAATAGGGAGCATTTCTCTGCCTTTTATAAATTTTGAATAAAAAGTGCGTATACGCATTTTATTTTGCGTATACGCACAGAAATTAAGCGTAGTGTGTGTATGCCTCAAATATTAGAACGTAGTGTGCGTACTTTTGAGCGTAGTTGAAATACGCATACGCACTATGAAGTATACGTCCTTTTTTAAAAATGGGTATGGGATACGCATTGAAGCATTGACGCATTTGAAGCTATACGTATGCGTATACGATTTTGGTACATTTTGCAGTTCTCTGGTGTACACTCTCCGTAGGGAAGAGTTATTAGCGTTTGCCGGAGAATTGGGACTCGATTCCGAAGGTCGAGTCGACGATTTGAGGAAAAATTTCGCGAGCCTTATCAAGGCGAATAAGTTTCCTCAAGCCATCTGGACACGATTGGCCGAATGTAAGGCTCAACGAGCAGCGGCGGGATCGAATTCCGATTTATCGAAGTCTCCCGCGAAACTCGAACAAAGCGCCCCCACCGAGTCGACACTCGAAATAGACACTCTACAGATTCCGCCTACGTACGAGACGACAACAGGGAATACCCCTGTTCGCAATGACCCACCCACGCTTCCTAACCATAATTCTGCTTCGAACCACTCTGTAACCCAAACAGCAGATGTTTCTGCCACTCTCCTTCACCGTGGCAGTCAAAATTCGAAAGTGGAACATTAACAGCAATGTGGTTCCGCACCAGACGGCTCCAAGTGGGACAATTTTCGAAAAGAATTCCTTGAATTCTTTTTGCCTCCCAGATATTTTCAACGGTTGGATGACGACATCCGTACCCGCTATCAGAGGGAAGGTGAGAGGTTTAAGGACTTCGTGATACAGTTGAAAATACTCATGCGTCATGCTTATTACGACCCAGGGCGAGAGTTGGAGCGTATCTATGAGAATATGTCTCCTGAATAGCAGTTTTATATCAGGCGGACAGATTTCTTCTCGCTGTCCCATCAATATAGTTAGCAGTAGACTTCGAGAACATACAACACAGAAATTCGCATAGGCTAAGTTCGACGACCGCCCACGACATCAATCCGGCCAGATTTAACCACACGGCCCTACCACCACTCAGAACGGGCGACTATTCAGCCACAACTCCATCTCAGTCGGTGGTCAGGTCACAGAATCCATTCAGGAGACCGCCAGCTGAGGAGAACGTAAATTTCCAGCCAAAACGTCCCGAGTCCGACAAACGTGCAGAAGAAGTCACGAACAGGATGATTTCTCAGGATTCTGCCAGTCGGCCATGTTACAACTGCACGGAAGTGGGCCATATCATCCGCAAATGTCGGAAACCTAGACGGTTATTTTGTTGGGCGCGAAGGCATTAGTACGATCGAGTGTTGCAGACGCACCTGTTCGGGAAACGATGGCCGTCCCCAACCACAACCCGCTCGGGTGGGGTCGAACCAAGCCGAGCCCCAACATTAGAGAAATACCTAAAAACCCCGAAATGCAAAGAGTGATCGACGCTCAGGTAGACGAGTTATAGCAACAGGGCCTGATAGAACCCTCGCGAAGTCCCTATAGCGCTCCGGTCGTGCTGGTCCACAAGAAGACCGAGGAGTGGCGAATGTGTGTTGACTACCGTCAAGCTAGTTAGTCAAGTAAGTACGCCAATTCCATTCCAGACGCGTACCCGACACCTCAATAAATCATATCCAGGAACGACTGAGGAAAGCTCAGTTCATTTCCACCCTCGGCCTCAAGAGCCGATATTGGCAGATACCGATGGCCCCTGAGAGCCGACAATACACCGCTTTCACCGTGCCGGGCGGGCTTTCTACCAATGGCGCGTGATGATGTTCGGGTTACACTCGGCAAGCGCGAAGTTTCAACTACTTCAACAACTTCGGAAAACTACTCCGTCACGAAAAAAGGTGTGTTTGGCTATCGTATGGGCCATACGCAAATGGAGGTGTTACCTTGAAGGTTACCGATTCGAAGTGGTAACTGACCATTTGGCGCTCAAATAGTTTACTTCCATAGAGAGCCCGATAGGGCGCATTGCCCGCTGGGCCTTAGAGTTCCAGCAATACCAGTTCGACGTGCGCTTTCGGCGAGGGAGTTCAAACGTCGTGGCAGACGCGCTTTCGCGCCAGCCCCAAGACACGGACTGTAAATGGGTTATTCGTCAGGGTCAGCAAGTCAAGGATGAACCAGAAAAATTTTCCCAACTACGCCATGGAAAATGGACAGTTGTACCGACGGTTGGGATACCGAGCGGACGACGAAGACTACATCCCGTGGAAACTGTGCATACCTAATGACCATCGACAAAGGGTTTTGTCCGAGTGAGATGACGCCCAAACAGCGGGACACCATGGCGTTCGTAAAACCATCGCGCGGGCAGCCCAACGATATTATTGGCCAGGTATGTTCAGGGATATCGCGAGGTATGTCCGTAAGTGCATGCCAAAAATTCAAGTGCAGCCAACAGAAAGGTCCCGACAAGGCAACACGATGTTGCTAGTCTTTTTTGATTCGTTTTCGAAATGGGAGGAACTCATACCTCTTCGAAAAGCCACTACGTCCCATCTAATTCGATCCTGGGGCAATTCGGCCTCCCAAAGTCCTTCGTGTGCGACAACGGTTCCCAATTTACGAGCCGAGCTTTTAAGGTATTCATGAGTTAGATGGGGACAGAAATCCAGTTTATCCAGAACCCCACCGAGAGAGCCCATCGCACCGTCAAGACGATGATAGCTCAGTTCGTCGAAAGACAACAGAACAAGTGGCACGAGCTCCTACCTGAAATGACATTGGCCCTGAATTCAATAGTTTCAGATACGACTGGTTACAGCCCAGCTTTTCTCGTCCAGGCGACTACCCACAATGTTGTTCGACGAGGTGACCCCGGGATCAGGCTCCGCCGCACAAACTCCAGTTGAGAATGTGGAATGACTGAGGGAAGTGTTCACCATCGTCCAGAAAAACGCTTTGAAGGCCAGCGCCGAACAGAGTCGCCACTATAACCTGCGACGTCATGTTTGGAGGCCGAAGCTGGATTCCCTCGTACCACTGAAACAATATCATTTGTCGAAAGCCGCCGAAGGGTTCGCCGATAAGCTCGCTCCTAAGTTTGACGGTCCGTTTAAAGTCGTCAAGTTCGTGTCTCCAAACATAGTACGACTCCAAAGAAGCGGAACGAGACAACGTAGAACCACCAACGTCTCACAATTGAAAGAATTCCATCACGAAGACCACGAGACCGACGATCCTGATCCAACCGAGGGGGTGAACAGGACATGCTAGTCCCTCGCGCTGATTCAAACCACCCCACGCTCTCCCCATGCCTCCGAAACTCGTACAAAAGTTGTCTTCATAGCGTCGAATACTAACCTTCCCGAAAATTAGAGTTACCCTTTCTTCCCTCATCAGATGGAAAGAGAAGCTCGTTTCAGCCATTCCGACGACTCCGGAGACAAAACAGATGCGGCCGTACACGCACCAGAGCAGTCCGACGGGGAGTCCCCGCAGGCTTCAGAGGAAGGAGAATCCCTACTCGACCGGAAGGATGCTGGCCTAGCCGACGACTCGGATGTTGGCTCGAGTTGTGTCATAATCGAAGATAGTGAAGACGACGTGGAGTATTGAGAAGAACCCGACGCGGGACTTGCCCCCAATCGCTGACCTGGTCGTCTCCTAGAAGTTTCTCGCCTTCTTATTCTCCATGGATTCCGGTTCCCTGCAGACTCTTACTTGGCCATCCGCGAACGACCGACGCTCGTCCTGATAGAGGTGGAAGCTCGCTCGATCCCGTCAGAGGCCATCGTGGAAGCTTTGGCGATCACAAAACCACAAGCAAAAACGGCCTCGTCCGAAGCGGTGGACGCGCACCACGAGACTAACCCCCTTTCCTCGCTGTCTATAGTGGGCGTCGCCCGCTTGTCGGACCCAGTCGGGTGGCAGACGAACGTAGAAGGAACCGTCTCCACGCCGCGCTTATCTGTTGTCAGTTGTCCACCCCAGAGAGTAAGAAGCACGCGCCTTTGGAGAACGAGCCCGCCCTACCGTTACCTCAAGCAATACGTTCCCCAAGTAACGGAGCCTCGGAGTGCGGCTCCGATTTTTTGGAGGACATCTTAGAGTGCTGGGACCTAGATCGCATTTACGGCGAGTTAGACAAGCTCCAGGACGACGGCGAAGTAGATGCGGCGCCCACAGAATCCTCACTGGTACAGGCACCTCCAGGATGGGAGGTCGACACGCCGAACCAACTAAAGCCGATTGCCCTGAGAGAAGAGGTCCTGCAAGGCCTGCAGAACAACGGGCGAAGAAGGTCCGTTACCCAGGTTACCCGTCGTTTGGAGGCCCAACGGACTCAATACGTGTATTACCCTCCGCTCGGCGAAGTAAGAAGACTGTGTGACGTAGGGTCACAATCGAGCTTAACAAATAAAAATAGCGATTGGAGCGCCCTTGATCCACATCATAGATACGTTTTTTGGTAATGGACGGCCCAAGACTGTGACTGTTAGGGTATGACGACTTTCTTGCCCACCAGTGAAGGCAGGCACGCGCCCACGTTTTGGCGGGCGAAACCAAAACACAGAAACTAATAACGGTAAAGCGATAACGTCAGCCACATAGCTGTGGCGAGGCGCCGTCCGCGCACGAAGTCGGAGAGAGAGTAGCGGTAAAAGAAAGCAGCATCGCTAAACTGCTGCGTAGTAACCGACGAAGACGCACACACCGACAGATCGACGCGACAGGCGTGGTGGCCTCTCGTTCTCTCCCTCCCTCTTTCGCCCCATGCGTCGAAGCGCGACAGAGGCAGCGCCGCCGAAGCCAGGCATCATAACCGTCTTTGACACGCGCGCTGCTTGATCGCCATTGGACGCGTAATTTCTTTTCCATTCTCATATGGGTAGAAGCAGAGCAGAGGCAGCGTCACCAAGCTACGGCGCCCTAACTGTCCATGGCACGCGCTCTGGCTAATCGACATCGAATGTGTAGTACTCTCTCTTTCAAGACAAAGCGTAGAAGCGGCAGCGCAGTCGCAGGAGAGTGTGCGAATTGAAGCGTGGCAGCGCTGCCGACATTGAAAAGGGAAATTGTAGGCTTGGCGAAGCAGATTAAAAGAATTAGAATTCAAATCAATTCAATTCAATTCCATTTTTGACATTGAGAAACTGAGACCGTGACCAGTGAAAGTACAGTGCCCAAAAGTATAAAGAAAGTAAAATCAGTGACAAATAGAAGTTCCAATCATCATATCTAGACACCCTCGGTAAGTAGTAACACGCTAAGCAGAATTTCGTAGTTACACTTGTTAACAGTATTTTGGTGCGATTAATCAAACATTATTTCCGCCCTTTCTTCCCTATCAACCTTATGTGGGCATTAACCACATCCGTATCCTCACTTTCCTATTATCATCTACGTGGGCATTAACCACGCGCCTAACATTCTCACCCTTCCTTCCCTATCAACCTTGTGTGGGCATTAACCACATTCCTATCCTCATTTTCCAATTAACCTCTACGTGGGCATTAACCACACGCCTAACCTCCTCACCCTCTCTTTCCCTATCAACCCCACGTGAGCATTAAACACGTTCCTAGCCCTCATCATTTCTCTATTAACCTCTACGTGGGTATTGACCACATTTCCATCCTCAATTTCCTGTTAACCCTTACGTGAGTGTTAACCCCGTTCCTATTACCTATCCTTATCTTCCTATTTACCTGTCCTTATCTTCCTATTTAACGCGTGTGGGTATTAACCACACTTTCGATTCCTATTTGTCCCTACTCTCTTACTCACCCAGTGTAAACATTAACCACCCGTGGCCACCGCATTTGTAGTTTTAACTGTTCGAATCGATTTTCAGTGATCCTTCTCCCCGAATATATTTTCACTCTAGTGACATTCCCCTTATGAATTCTGGGCCCCGCTACCAACTCGTGGTATCGACCACGTGCGTCTCGTAGACTTTAGCCCCGCTCGTTATATCGACTTCCCTAGTCCCGCACTCACGTTTTAAGTAATTTAATTTAAGTTATAACCCTTCTAAAGATTCCCCCATCCGACGTTCGGGTATTTACCGGGTGTCGCTTCGTACTTCCCCTTTTGACCCCCTTTGATACGGGTATTAACCGTGCTCGTCACAACCCTGCCCTTCCTCCCGTGGGTATTAACCACGGTCGTTCTGACCTTTGACTATCTTGAACCATATGCGTCTCGTGTTAGCAGTGGTCCGGTTCGAATCCTACTGAGCTAGGTCTGACAAACATAAGAGAATCCTACGTCAGGATAAAGGTATAGTTGAAGGTAAATTATTATTTGCACACGTCCGGCAACTATCTACGTGTGCCACCTCTACCCTATTGGTGTCCCCGTGATTTAAAAATATTCTTGTAAATGACCTTTGGCCAGATTGAGTGAACCACCTTGGCTGAAAAACTTCGTTACATAATTAACCGCTTATATCAATGTGAATGGTATGCCAAGATATGTCAACTTTAGAAATTGGATGCAGTTCTATAGGGACCTTTCCTGATTGTGACTTGGAAAGCTTGCATGTAATGCAATTTTCTACGAACTTCCGTACATATTTAGACGTGCTTCCAAACCAATAATAGCCATAAACTTTATCTAAAGTTTTTCCCAACCTAAACGCATTTTGGCTTCATGTACATTGTTTGTCACTGACCATCTGAATGATTTTGGTACTACAAGTAAGCATCGCGTCCTACCATTTATTTGTATTTTTCGAAATTATATTTTAGCCCTCAACTCGTAAATTTGAGCAAAATTTTCTTGTGATTCTTTGTTGTGTAATTTTGAAACAATTGAGGATATTTCTGGGTCTCGCGCCAGTCATCCGTAATTTCTGCCAAATCTACACGTTTCTCAACAGCTTTGTCTATGGATTTTTGTTCAAAAGGTATTGGATTACGAGATAGAAAATCTACATGGGCCATACGATTTCCTTTTCTATATTCCACATTAAAGTCCATCATCAGTCCACCATCGATGAACTCTACACAGAACAAAAATAAAATCTATATCAATTTGATATGGGCTGGTTAATTTGATATTTTGTCAAATATCATTTTTTTCATATGATTTCCAAACTATAACGTTTCTTTTAAAGCATAAATAATATCAATTTGTCAAATGATATTAGAAAAGGTCAAAAGGATAACTATTTAATTTTCCAAACTCTCACAAGGGGAAAGGGATGTATAGATAATGAGAAAAAGAAAAGAGACTGCACGCAGATCAAGTTTATTTCAAATTTTTGCCACGCATACGCCCGCCCCCACAATAAAGAATGTTGAATAACTCCTACAATTTTTAAGATATCGATCAAATATCGATATCGATTTCGAATATCGATATCAAATTTAACACGTACATTTATATTCGCAATATCTATAAGCCCCGAAATTTTCATCAAAATCGGATGATAAATAGCCGAGTTAAAAAATGTTGCATAATTTTCGGCTGCCCCACCTTAAGCATACAGGAAGGTTATTAAACATTTCTTTATATGAGTAACGGGTACATCGAAGTCGGTTAGAGCCACTTTTTTCTGTGTAGGGGTTAAATCCATTTTATTACGACTTGATTTGAGCGAACTACAATTAGTATATACGACAAACTTATGGCCGTGCAGGTAGTGGCGGAGATGTTTTACTGCGTTAAAAACAGCAAGTGTCTCTAACTCATAGGAGTGATATTTCGATTCTGAAACCGATGTGCATTTATTATAATATTCGACCACCCTCAACTTGCATCAGTGTGTAGCTCAAGGGGATGTTGTGGATCGAAGATAATTAGTACTGATTCTTTAGTTAATGCAGAAATTATATTTTGTCGTATTTCTTCGTGTTTAGGCTTCCAAACGAAATTATTATTTTTAGAAGTTAGGAAATACAATGGTTTCATCTTTTCTGAAAACTGTGCGATAAATTGTCGAAAGTAAGACGCCAAACCTATTAACTGCCTTAACTGATTGTGATGGCAGTAACCCTACTCGTGTCTGTATTTTCCGTGGGTTTGGTCTTATTTCAACACCTTCAACTCTATATCCCAGATATTCTACACTTGACTTGAGAAAGGAGCATTTAGTAATATTAAAAGAGAATCCAGCCTTGACCAAGATTTCTAAGACCGTTTGTAATCTCTCAAAAGCTTCTTCTTTTGTGCTTGCAACAATCAAAAGATCATCGATATAAACAAAATCAAACTTATATGTCAGTTCGCCCAAATCTCTCATGATTGCACGCTGAAAAATCGCGGATGCGTTTTTCAACCTAAATGACATAGCTTGAAACTCATATTGGCCTCCTGTTGTGACAAACGCAGTATGCCCAATAGAGTCTCTATGTATTGGTATTTGATAAAATCAACTTGCCATATCTAAGCTGGAAATAAATTTACCAACACCCAATCTATTTATTTGGTCTGATATTAATGGCAAAGAAAATTTGTCGCCAATGGCATTAGTGTTTAGTTCACGATAATCGACACATAAGCGATCATTACCATTCTTTTTATACCCTTGCAAAGGGTATTATTATTTTGCCCAGAAGTTTGCAACGCATAGAAATATTCATTTCCGACCCCATAAACTATATATATTCTTGATCAGGGCGACGAGCTGAGTCGATTGAGCTTTGTCCGTCTGTCTGTCTGTCTGTCTGTCCGTCTGTCTGTCCGTCTGTCTGTCCGTCTGTTTCTACGCAAACTAGTCTCTCAGTTTTAAAGCTATCGAGCTGAAATTTTGCACAGAGTCTTCTTTTTACTGCACGCTGCTAATATGTCGGAATATTACGACCGGATCGGATGACTATATCTTATAGCTGCCTTAGGAACCATCGGTCAAAAAATTGGTCTTAGTGAGAAAAACTTTTTTGTTCTTAATGTTAGCATTCCCAAACACGGTCATTATTAATATTATATGCTTTCAAACAGATTTGCAAACTTTGGTCAAAATCGGATGACTATATCTTGTAGGTGCCGTATGACCGATCGGTCGGAAAATGGGTCTTACTGAGAAAACTTTTTTGTTTTCAAGTAAATCGTTCTTAAGGTCGGTGATTATTAATATTAAACGCTTTCAAACTAATTTGAAAAATTTGGTCGAAATCAGATGACTATATCTTCAGGCTGCCATTGGACTTATCGGTCGGAAAATGAGTCTTAGTGAGAAAAACTTTTTTGTTGTTTGTTGATATGTTTTCAAAAAGATTCGCGAAATTTGGTCGAAATTAGATGTTCATCTGACTGAAAATGGATTTTATAGCCTATTTCCACCAAAGAAATAAAGCTTCATTTCTTGAAATGACAAGAAATTAAGAAAATGATATCATTTCTTCCATACAAATTGTTGTTGCATTTTGCCCTTCATTTCCTTCATTTCTCAAAAATGATGGCATTCCCCACGAAGGAATTTGGTATTTTTTTAAAAAGTACTCGCTACTCTCTGGCACTACTCGTTACTCTCTGGAAATAGAAAGTGTCATCACCAATAAACTATTGATTTGAATTTAAAAATAAGGCGCAATTTTGTTTATAATATAATTTAGTCAAAATAAGTTGTTTATTTAGCTTTCTGCTGATTATTCAGGGCGGTAACAATGCGTTCGCCCAGGGTAATTGCTTTCCTGCCGGGTATGTCTTTTTTTGGGTAAATATTGCAAAAACTCCCCGTGAGTTTGAAAGTGGCGCCTGTTGTTTAAATCAAACCATTCAGCTGTTTTTGTCATCGTGGCATTGCGAATATCAAAATGATGAAGATTTGTCAATGGAAACAGCATCATTTTCATACTCTGTACCGAAGGTACATAGAGTATATTAAGTTTGTGCAAAAGTATGTAACAGGGAGATGGAATCATTTCCGACCCTATAAAGTATATATATTCTTGATCAGCATCAACAGCCGAGTCGATATAGCCATGTCCGTCTGTCCGTCTGTCTGTCTGTCCGTCTGTCCGTATGAACGAAGTGATCTCAGAGATGGTAAGAGATAGAGGTTTGACATGTATGGGACATATATTTCTTATACTTGCAGGCAGATCAAGTTTATTTTCAATTTTTGTCACGCCCCCGCAATTTGGAAAAAACGTCATAACTCCTACAGTTTTGATGATAGATGTTTCGTACTTTCTAGATATATCTAGTACTCAAAATTATTTATCGATTTGCTGAAGGAATGATAAAGATCGGATGAACGATACTCAAGTTATGAGCAAAAAACGGTCAGTTAACACCCCCCACCTACCCCACCCATAACCTAAGCATTGCGTTCAGCAGAAGCAATCTTAGTGAGAGAGAGAGAGAGAGACAGAGACTTAGAGAGCGCACTGCGTTGTGCGTTGTGTGTTAACTGGCCGTTTGACTCGTGACCAAATGCGAGCTGCGACATTAAGGGTGCAGAGTATGTTATAGTCGGGCTTGACCGACTTTCTTTCTTGTTAGAAATGAAAATGATAAGAAATGAAGCCAGTGGAAATAGGCTATTAGTTAAAAAAGTTTTTGATTTTTATCTAAGCGTTCTTAAACTCTGTGATTTCAAAAACAGCTTTTGCAAGGGTATAAAAACTTCGGCACAGACGAAGTTAGCTTGGCCTTCTCGTTTTAACCAACATTGGACTTGCGAATGGAGAGCAACTTGGTCGAATGACATTTGCCGCTAATAGTTCATTTATTTTTCCTCTCACCTGTTCTTTTTCTTCTATACTTAGTCTATATGAACATCTTTGTACGGTTTTATTTGTGTCAATAAGGCGGATTTCCAATTCACCAGATACAACTCGGCTTTTAGGAATTCCTTCAATAAACCTTTCAGAATACTGACATAGTATCTCTTTTAATTAAGTTCTGTCTATCTATCTATCTAATATTTAACATAGTCCATATTAGACGGGTTGAAAAGTGTGTTAACAGTTTTCGTTTTGAAATATCAAAGTTTTCAACGTCTAAAGTAACACCAAAGCCTTGGCTCAAAATTTCATGGCCAATCATAACAGCGTGTTTTTAAAAACCTATCCATTACTACATGAAATAAAATTTCCAAGGTGTAATGACTAATTTTTACAGTGGTAAGAATCTGAAGTGTGTTTCTTATTGCTTTTTCGCCAATACCTTTCAAAACAACTTCATTGTTGATTCTCTTTCCAGAAAATTTTTCCGCCAGCTTCTCCTTTATCAAGTTGCACTCGGAGCCTGAGTTGCTGGATCTTTGATTCACTTTTTGTGTACTTCGTTCTCCGAATTTTCGCAAACGGCTTTCCGCTATTTTGTGGAAAATTACCAAAAAAGTGACATTTTATCTGGAATAGGGGCTTCAGCTTTTTCTTCACAGGACCAGTAGACTGTTCTGCTTCGAATTGATCGCCTCGCTTTCCAAAAGAAGGTAAATGTTTAGTATAGGTCGGCCTAAAATTTTTAAAAAATGTCATCGACGTACCGCGAGTTATGAAGAAATTACGTGCAGAAAACAGTTGCGGTCACCCGCGGTTCTCTTGCAATTGAATTTCAAAGTTGGAATTTTTTTCATACAAAATATGTGTAGTCGCCTGTGCTTTTTGAATTATGTGTTTGATTTAAAATAAATTTCGCTCAAATTTGTCAAAGTCTGCTGAATATTGTTGAAAAATGGGCGTTAGTACGGGGTGCAAGTATTCCTGCTCAAGTTTTTTGAGTATGAGCTCGGATGAGCTATTGGACTTCTTATGTCAACACAATGTCATCCGTAAAGAAAAATTGTGTCCAAAATGCGGAACACATATTTCCAAGCTGTCAAACCGTCTGTCCGGTGATGTACAGATGCTTGGCTTACGTTGAACTAGACAAGAAGAAGAAGAAGCATGCCAGGAGACGTTGAACTAAACAGGAAGAAGAAGAAGCATGCCAGGAGACAGTGCGGTTACATCGGATCCGTACGGAAAAATACATTTTTCGAGGGTTAAAAAATTAGTATTCAGGACATTTGCCGCTTGGTGATGTGGGTGCGATTTCTCACTTTAGCCCCATACGGACATCCGACGTTCGTAATTTAGCTAACTTCGTCATATGTTTCGTCACCGTGGAACGTAAGAGTAGCGTGACCAGACTTAAGAAAAAGTTTCGCCGAAAATTGAAGTTTGTGGTATTTTTAGTTTTACTGGCGGTGGGTCACACTTCTCGATCATCTGTTTTTTGTTTTGATGCCAAGTGAAATTGTTTACAATTAAAAAATGGATAAATAATGGATAAAATTCTTTAATAATGCTATCCCAGTAGGCGTACATTTCCGGGTGTTGCAATTTGGAACTAGGCTCTTCCATTAGCCCCTTTTGGTATTCCATAATCTGGGAAATTGCACCCATCAATTTGTCGTTGCCCTCAGACTTCTCCGACAAATTGCGACGCCTTTTCTATAAGATGAATAAAGTAGATGCTTTGATTTGAAATATCACTTAAAGATTCAGTTACTTACGTAGGAGTAACTGCTGGATGTGGCCCCAACTTCAATGCTGTCTCCCAACTGAGTTGACGACAGCATGGACTCAGAAATGCAGTCTTCTATATCCACTGCAGAATTGTCCAGGCACTCAGCGGGAAACAAGGGGTTCGTTTGAAATGTCCTGTAAAATAATGAATCTTTCATTAAATTAATTTACAAAAATATTATTGATCGGCTTACCTGCGCATTGATGAGACATTCGGCAGAAACGACATTAATGCGCCGAATTCCCAATCAATTTTCACATCGTCCATAAATGAAGGGCTATCTATTGGCTCACCACCGGCACTACCAGTCTTCATCTGCTTTGCGCTTCTGCCATGATAGCGATAGCTCTCCCTCAAAGACTTAAAGCCTTTTCGGCAATCAGCCACTGTAACATATTGGTACAAATTTTAATCGAATTGATCAAAGTGTTAATTTTTCACATATGTATATGTACATACATACCTTCTTTTTGTAATATCGCGGCCACTTCTCCCCAAGCCTTGTTTACAAAGTTTAAGTCCGAATGCTTGGGGTGGGAAAGATCCCAAATGACTTCCCGCTCTTTCACCGCCAATATTAAAGAAATTTTTTCATCATGTGAAAACATTTCCAACCGACTCTTTCGATTTTGTTATTCTACCATGTTCATTTTTATTATTATTTTTCACTTTAGCTTAATGCACTCCAGCTGATCGATGAGCAGAGTGGCTTAACAAGATGCATTCTCAATGCTGCGTCAGCTGCTAATAGCACAATAAGGCCCACAGCCACTTTACATAGTCTCCACAAATGTGCTGTTAAGCGCTACATTGACTGTTAAGGGTGACATTCAAA
Organism: Lordiphosa magnipectinata; assembly: GCA_037044535.1. NCBI lineage: Eukaryota > Metazoa > Arthropoda > Insecta > Diptera > Drosophilidae > Lordiphosa > Lordiphosa magnipectinata. Next base: position 138,510 of record JBAMBO010004064.1, read on the forward strand.
TTCTGATCTCCGTACTTGCAAAAAGTTCAAGTGGCGAAGTTGTAACTTCTGCTTCTTCTTCCCTCAATTTTTGTATGAAACTCTCGCTACTTCGGATGTCCGTATGGGGCTTTTGGCCGAAAAAGGACCACTACTTTGGATATCTGGTAAAATTCGAGTTTCACAAAGTCTATAAAACGCACCCAGAGGGTATACATTTTCTTGGCTATTGGGCCCCTTAATGACCGCTATAAATGTAAATATTACATTACACATATTTTGTACTGGCATAAAACCCGTCGCGCTTCGCTGCGCCGCCATCAGTATAGCCTTTATCAGTGTGGAACCAATATCCCCCATCCACACATACCACCGACTTCCCACCCACTTCCCACCCATTAACCAATTAGTTTCCATGCACTTAGCACCCACATTTCACCCTCTTCCCACCCAGTTCCCATCCACTTCCTACCCACATCCCACCCACTAACCACCAACTTTCCACTCAGTACCCACCCATATCCCACCCACTAACCACCAACCTCCCACCCAGGTTCCACCTACATCCCACCCATTAACCACCAACTTCCCACCCACTTCCCATCCATTTCCCACCCACATACCATCCAACTGTAAGCAAAGTAGACGGCTGGTTTTGTATTTGGCATGCGTTTCTACTTGGTTTGTTTTTTTTTTTTAACAAACAGTTAGAAGAAACTATAAAGAGAAAAGAATGAGAAAGAGAGGAAGAAACACGCAGTCATACCTATGCATTTTGCACACAAACGCATGAACATTGTTCACCGTTTTTTTGTGCCCGTGTAACAAAATGAGACGAAATATTTCCGATTTTTTTGGGGAAGGGTTTTCGCGAATTTTCCATATTGGCCGACAGCCGCCGCCCCAAGTAAATCAATCCAATTTCGATACCCTTCATCTCCAAATCACAGCAACAACAATATATTTTGGTGCAATGAAACTGTCGGAAAATATTCCTGCCGAGCAAAGCAATGCTCCCATCATCAACAATTTAATGTTGGCCATGCTGGAAGAAAAGCGTAAATGGGAACAAAACTAGTTAGAACAAAAATATATTTTACTTGCAAAGCATCAGGGATCGCAAGCGAAACCACTCGCCACATTTGAGCCTACTTCATCCCAGCTAGCCGCAAGACAAGTTCTACCCCCAGATCTTCCAATCTTCAATGGCAATCCGGAGGATTGGCCTATGTTTCTCAGTATGTACGAGAGCAGCAATAAAGTAGCGGGTTATTCAAACGTAAAAAACATGATACGCCTCCAGAAGGGTCTTAAGGGTAAAGCATACGAGCTAGTACTCGACAAATTGTTAATCCCATCGCTGGTGCCGGAAGTTATCAGCGCCTTGAAGACGTTTTTTGGACGGCCTGAGCAAATCCTTGATCGATTGCTCGAGAAGATCAGAAAAATCACCTTCCCATAGGACAAACTAGAATCAATAATTTATTTTGCAATGGCAGTGCGCAATGCGTGCACCACTATGGAAGCCTGCAACTTGGCGTCTCACTTAATGCTCCTTAAGGAGCTAATTGAAAAGCTGACAACCCAGCAGAAGCCGAACTGGGCCATGCATCCTCGCGATGAACTCATCCCGGCAGTCAAAGCATTCAGCGATTGGTTGTTCAAAATAGCAGAAGCGGCATCCACCGTCATACCCGGCATAAATTCAAAGGCTAGCAGCGTGAATACTGACGCACAAACTCAATCAGAGCCAAAGCAAAACGCAGATTTTAATCGAGGCGCTGTTTCCAAGCCAGAAGCCAACAAAGCAGCTGCCACCAAGCTGCTGTGCGATAAGTTTAGGCTTCGATCCGTAGATGAGAGACATATACTAAGCGAAAAAAAGCGTTCCAGGTTAAAGGTCGCCGTCGTAAATGTTTCTCCAACCGAGATTGTGGTGTCAATAATTGCAAACCATCCACTGTTTCATAAAAACATACTGAAACCAGAAGTAGTCAGTCACATTATATGGCAACGGAGTGACTGTAAACATCTTCGCGAGTTTGGATGAAGGCTACTAATCGGTACCAACAACTGGGCTCTGGTCGTACCTCGCAAAATCCGTGGAGGAAGACGCAACGAACCCATCGAATTTAAATGCATGCTAGGATGGGGCATACGAGGTACAACCAATCTAAAATCCAACATTTCCATACATCATTGCAACTGCAATTGGAGTGATATTGACAAGGCAATAAAAGATAGCATCAGCATCGACCCAATCGTACTACGAGAGCTCTGCTCCGAAGACGACCACAAAGCAGTAAAAATACTGAAAAATACTTGTAAAAGATTAATGGTCACTATCAGCTCGGACTTCTGTGGCGTGAAATAGAAGCCACATGGCCGGAAAGCTATCCAACGGCACTAAAACGGCTCGAGTGTCTACGAGCAAAAGTCAATAAGGACCCACAACTGTATGAGCAAGTACAGAAACAAATCAACAATCTGCTTTCCAAGGGATATGCAACTGAGCTGACGCCCGATGAAATATCGAACAAAATGGATCGTGTCTGGTACCTACCAATTTTCATTGCTTTAAATCCAAATTAGCCAAATAAAGTAAGATTGCTTTGGGATCAAATGACAAATCGCTCAACGACTTTATGCTGAGCGGACCCGACTATTTGAACCCACTTACAGATGTTCTGATGGCATTTAGGGTTAGCCGCATAGCTGTTTGTGTAGATATCGCTGAGATGTTCCAACAAATCAACATCTAAGAAAGCGATATGCATGCCCAGCGATTCATATGGTTCAGCAAAAGCCATAAAGCGCCAAGAGCATTCGTCATGCAATCTATGACATTTGGAATAAGTTGCGCCCCTTGTATTGCTCACTATGTACGAGACAAAATCGGCAAAATATACGAACAGCAAGTTCGCAAGGTTGCACCAACAAAGCGCGAGGTTCTTCAAGTGCTAATGTCCGTTTTTGATCCCTTGGGCCTACTTTCGTGCTACACCATTGGCGTTAAGATGTTTCTGCAAGAAGTGTTGCGCGCAGGCATTGGATGGGACGAGGAATTACCGGCAGAACTTCTAAAGTTTTGGTACCAGTGGAAGAGCGTACTACTCCAAATAGCCACATTGGAATTCCCACGTCACTACACCAAACTGCTGCCAGAAGCAGACCATATCGACATTCACACGTTCGTCGATGCAAGCGAACATGCCTACGCAGCAGTCTGTTACCTCCGAGATCGAAAAGGATAACATAACGATCTTGTATTAGTAGCAGCCAAAAGTAAAGTTGCTCCTCTTAAACCTTTATCCATCCCACGAATTGAGCTTCTTGCCGCTGTAATCGGAGTGCGGCTAGGAAAAAAGGTGACACGAGGCCTCAGAGTCGATTCCAGCACATACTGGTCAGATTCTACAACTGGACCCCAGAAAATACCAACCTTTCGTCATGCATAGAGTAGGCGAAATTTTGGATAATACTAGCCCTAACCAGTGGCGCTGGGTTCCCACAAATTCTAACGTTGCAGACTTAGCCACCAAGTTTTTCAAAGCACCCGATGCATTCCAATGGATAAAAGGACCACGATTCCTGTGGCAGTGAGAGGACGAATCGCGCCAAGAAGATTTAATTCTCGATGCCGCTGCCCACCAGTCTGAATTGCGTAAGCACGTGTGCTTAACAACAAAACCACAATGTTTCGAAATCGCAATGGACTACTTTGCGGATTGGAGGCGCCTATGCAGAGCCATTGCAACATTTATGTTATACATCCGCAGACTGCACGCCAAGTGCACTGGAGAGAAGATGCCGAAGACGGTACCTCCTGATATTGTCAGTGCGGCTCAAGCATTGCTGTATAAGAAATTGCAGTCAGGAGCATATTCTGCCGAAATAAGTGTTCTCAAGTCAAAAGCAGCACTAAAAAAATCCAGCCTATTAATTGTTCTAAATGCTTACCTCGATGAAAAGGGCATCATCCGAGTCCAAGGTAGAGCAGATAAGCTGAATCCCAAAGATGACGCAATAGTGCTTCCCAAATCATCTGATGCACAAGACAACAATCAACCTAATTCGATGCAAATATTACATCCCCAGACTACGGGTTTTGTACAAATCAGTTTGAAAAGAGTGTCAAAAATTTAAAATTGGCTTGGCCATACCTCAAGTTCCACAAATGGCACCATTGCCGGCTCCCAGACTGCCCATTTTTCGAAAAACCCTATTCATTTACTGGGATAGATTATTTCGGTCCAATATTTGTCAACGTTGGATGACTCAAGGAGAAACGCTGGGTAGTCCTGTTTACGTGTCTCACCTTAAGAGCCATACATATAGAAGTGGCATATAAGATTGACGTGAGCTCATGCATAATGTGACTCAGGAACTTTATGGCACTCCGTGGAACCCATAGAGAGACTTTCTCCGATAATTTCACAAACTTCAAGGCGCCCGAAAAATCCGTTAAAGAGGAAGTGAAGCAAATTGACTTTGACCAAATCGTTATGAAATACGACGCGATTAAGTGGCGCTTTAACCCACCAGCTTCACCCCACATGGGAGGAGCGTGGGAGCGTCTGATTCGATCTGTAAGAACTGGTCTGAAGTCAATCTGCCCAAATAGCAACTTTCACGCTCTAATGGAAGCAGAATTTATTGTCGATTCCCGACCACTTACATATGTCTCGATAGCATCAACAGAGGATGATGCGCTATCCCTAATCACCTGCTTCTGGGATCTCCAAGTGGCTTCAATTCTATGGGTGAAGGAAATCCTGATCTCAGGCTAAGATGGCATCAGAGCCAAGTATTCGGAGACCGTTTCTGGAAACGATGGGTAAAGAGCCAACGCTTACACGACGCTGCAAATGGTTTACCAAAGCTTCACCACTAGCCATCGGAGACGTGGTAATTATCGTGGATGATGATCCGCCAAGAATCCTCTGGCCAAAAGGGCGCATCAAAGACCTTGTAACTGCAAAGGACGGTCAAGTACGCAGAGTCACTATACAGACATCAAGAGGAATCATGGTTCGCCCAGTGGCTAAAGTTGCAGTCCTGGACGTCGGGTTAAAAGATGGTGAAACCCAGAAAGATGTTCACTAGGGGGGGAATGTTACCGCCGAAATTTCAATTTAACCGCCAAATTTAAAAGCGACGCAACCCTAACACTAAAATTAAAATAGTGGCAACTTTAGCGATCGTCGAGTTTCAACTAACTCAAGATACACAAGCCGGGCGTCTAGACAAAGTTTTTATGCACGCTTCGCTTCTTGCTTACTCAATAGTATTAAATTCAATATTCAATAATATTAATTGTATTAAAGTATATAATTTGCTATGATAATAATTAAATGCGATTGCTTTAAGAAGTTATTTGATTTTTAATCATTCGCCTGTGCCTCAATCCGTGCCTCAACACTGCCATAGGACCGATCGGTCGGAAAATCAGTCTTAGTGAGAAAAACTTTTTTGTTTTCTATTTTGTCGTTCTTAAGCTCGGCGATTGTTAATTAAATATGTTTTCAATCAGATGTTTATCTGTAGGAAAATGGATTTTAGCTAGAAGAATTTTTAATTTTTTTGTAAGCGTTCTTTAACTCTGACATTTCAAAAACATCATTTGCAAGGGTATAAAAACTTCGGCACAGACAAAGTTAGCTTGGCCTTCTCGTTTTACTCTTGATCAGCCCTGTTTGTCTAGACGTCCGTCTGAATGACCACCAAGACCTCAGAGACTAAAAGAGCTTGAGCAACCAGATAAAATTTGTTTGAAATATTTTCCACGCCAATTCCCGGCACCGCAATAGAACATGTTGAATAGCTCCCACAAGATATCGATGTGGTGTCCTCTTTTCCAAAAGGTGGAAGACACGGTTGTTTCTAAATGAGATTATTGTTTCTTCACTGAGTTGCTTAAAATTAACAAATATTGGGTTATTATAACTTAAACTTTGCTTAACGATTTTCACTATGTGTCGCTCTTGAGATTCCGGCAGCGACTAACTAAGCTACGTCGCATTTGCCCGAGCTGCAGATCGACGCGCACACTCACACACATATCAACGGAGAGAGAGAGAGAGCGGATTAATAAGTGTGACCGCTTCTAGTTTTCTTGTTAATCCTAGTCTCTCCTGAACCATTTCCTACATTCGGCCCTCCCGACGTAGGATTCGCCCCGAATGCCTTCATAAATTCTTCCACCGTTGATGTCTTGTTTGGACCTTCCCCATTTCCGACCTTTTCAACATCGAACCGACCGTGTTGATTTTGACCACCTTGTATAGCCCAAGATACTTCCCTTTCAGTTTTAACTCTGTACCAACCTGTGTTCGTTTAATGGCCACTAAGTCGTTGATCTGGAACTTCATTTCAGCCTTTCTCTTGCTATCAAACTACCTCTTATTTTCTTTCTGTATTTTCAGAATGCTCTCTCTTGCCTCTTTGCGCAACTGTTCGCGCTCTTCAACTAGCTCAGAAATAGGATATTGCTGGACTAGTTCCTTAAGTTCTGAGTCACATGAGATACGCATGGCAACTCCGGTTAATAGATTAAATGGCGATACTTTAGTACTCCTCGGCTCCGAGTTATTTTTAACTAGCTGTACCCTGCCTGCGTGCTTATAGCAACATCCTGGATTTTCTTGACTCAACTTAGAAAGCAAAGGAACCACTATCCTGTGCATCCCCTCAACATGGCCATTCCTACGAGGTACACCAGTAGCAATCAATAAATATAGTATCTTTTCCCGATCGCAATACACTTTGAATAAGATCCATGGGTATGTCACCAAAGCTTTATTTTTATACCCTTGCAAAGGGTATTATTATTTTGCCCGGGAGTTTGCAACGCATTGAAATATTTATTTCCGACCCCATAAACTATATATATTCTTGATCAGGGCGACGAGCTGAGTCGATTAAGCTTTGTCCGTCCATCTGTCCGTCTGTCTGTTTCTACGTGTCTTATAGCTATCGAGCTGAAATTTTGCACAGAGCCTTCTTTTGACTGCACGCTGCTAATATGACGGAACCGCCCGGATCGGATGGCTATTTCTAGTAGCTGTCATAGGAACGATCGGTCGAAGATTCAATTTTACAACTTTCCTAGTAGGCGTGGGAACCTTTCTAGTAAAATAAACGTATGATATGTGGCAGTCGAGTTTGAGCTACGAGACTGAAAGGAACTTATTTGTTTGTTAATTTTTGTGCTTAAATGGTTGAAACCAATATTTAGACCAATAAAATCAATCAAAATGCCACGAGTGTGTTCAATGTCCCAGGAGCAACGACGGCAGGCGTCCCGTGATAGAGCTCGCATCCGTTACGAGCAAAATGCTAGTCGACTGGCCGCTATTCGCGAAGAAAATCTAGCATCTCGTCTAGTAGAGCGGGAGTGTGATGAAGACAAGAACTTGCAAGGGTACAAAAACTTCGGCACGGACTAAGTTAGCTTAGCCTTCTCGTTTTTTTTTTTTTTTTTTTGGTGGAAGTTGACGTACAGTGCGCAGTACGTTTAAGTTGCCCATGCGACACCAAGCCACTGCTTGTTACGCGCGATCCCTAGGCAAAATAGCAGCCCATCTCCCGCTCAACCGACCGAGAGGCGCAGCCACTAACGTGTGACACGAAATCGCGAAGGAAGAATATAAAGTAAGAACCCTTTGATCACTCATGATGTAAGCTTTGATAAGTTACTGATAGTTGATCGACGCTTCACAAATCCATGTTGATAGGGTGAAATAATGGAACTACATAAATTCTGCAGTTGAGATGTCATAATTCTCTCAAAAGCTTTAGGAACTGCAGACAACTTGGAAGTACCCCTATAATTCTCAACATCCGACTTATTACCTTTTTTATGGAGAGGAATGATATAAGATTCCTTCCACAACACAGGGAAAGAGGATGACTCAAGAGACAATTCAAATAATTTATGAATAGGCTTACAAAGTGCATCAGCACAAAACCTAAGTACACAAGCAGGTACTCCATCGGGACCCGGTGCATACACAGGTTTAACAGAGTTAAGATCGCAGAGGAGAGAGCTTTCAGTGAGTACAGGGCTAAGAATACAATTAGACCCATTCAACTGATAGGGGTATGGTTGATTCGCAAAGAAGCTAGAAGACGAGTAGGTTGACATAAAAAACTCCGCAAACAGATCGGCTATGGCCTGATCAGTGTTTACTTTCGCATTACCATACCGCACAGAAGAGGGCATAGTGGAAGATTTGCGATTAGAGTTAACAAACGTGTAAAACTGCTTAGGATTGTGCGAGAATTGAAGACTGCAGCGGTTAAGATAGTCTTTATAACATTGTGCGTTCAGCACATTAAATCTAGAACGAGCATCCACATAACGAGAGAATCAGATGATATTTTCTAATTCTACTTTTTGAAATACCTTGACTTCTTGTTTTTCAAATTTATTAGTTCTCTTGTGAACCAAGGCTGCCTATCAGGACAGCGAGGGAGCTCAAGTGTAAATTTGAGACCAATCGGTTTCAAAAATTAAATCGGTAAGTTTTAAAATATCTGTTTTTTGAAAACGAGTTTTAGCCGTCGAAATTACAAAAGCAGAGCACACCCGAGAGGGCAATTCAATGGTAAGTTCCAATGTAGGATGAAAAAGGTCCTCAGGAAGAACCAACGGGTCAATTCTACATGCAACATTGCCGGGGGGATCCAACAAAAAAATTAAGTCAAGAGATCTGTTTATCGAGATGCGAATAGGATTAACTTGTGACAAAGACAACTCAAATAGGCCATCGATAAAATCATGGGACTTCGAAGGTAAATGCGCATTTGATTAATTGTTCGTGGACCACATAACTTCAGGCAAGTTAAAGTCTCCAAGAACAACCAATATGTCACAGTTTGATAATAACAGAGAGATCGACTCAATGGCAGAGAGGTGAGAGGAGTAAATTGTGGTATCGGAATGTGGAGGAATATAGGAACAAGTAATAGATACGAAAAAAGTAGAAAAAGTTATTTTAACACTTATAAATTCGATGTCATGGGGAATTAAAGTATGTGTCAACTCCGACGAAAGGCCGGAATCCACAGCAATTAAAACCCCACCCCCAACGCGGGAAGAGCGATCGCATCTATAAGTGTTGTATTTAGCGGGAAAAACTGTTGAATCAGAGATGTCAGATTTTAGCCACGTCTCGGTGACAACTAGAACATGAAAATCGAAAGATATACTGTCTACAAAGAGTTTAGCTAATTTAGAATTAAGACCTCCTGGACGGACATTTCAGACACTACATCTGATCTAGCTAAACTGGGATCACAGATGTCACTGTCTGTAGTGGTAAAATCTCCACTAATAATTATTCTCCGCGCTGGAGCCGGAGTATTAAAGGATATTAGACGCTGTATGCTAGGAGCAGATGGGCCCTGAGCCTGATCAGGGACAGGCACACAGGCTCCTGAGGCACACCCGAGCGAATGTTTTTTTTGTGCGTGGGAGACTCATTCATCACTTTTAAACTGGCGATTTGTGATTCCAGCGTCACAAACTCGTCAGAAACTTTACGAAGATTAGCAAATACGCGCTAATGACCATCTCTAGTCTGCCTCATAAACAATCTTATGTTCATTTCTATTTCAAGCAGAAAAAAAAGAAAAAATCACAAAACACACAGTAACTGTAATTCAGACAAGTAGTCATAGCGCGGGCGAACACAATAGCGAGCGCGAGGGAGATGAGTGGGAGCGCGAGGGAGTTAAGCTACACCAACACCAACAACAACAAGAGAGCGCGATCGGTTGACCAAAAAGCCAGGCAAATACAATAAAACAAAACGAAAGAACAAATCTAAATGCACAGCAACAGGAATGCAGGATTTGTTTTTGCGTTTAGTTCGCAAGCTAATAGCAACCAAATTAATGAAACCTATTGTAAATATATTAGCCCGAGAACTCAAAACCACAAGACAAACAAGTAGAATCGATTTTGACACTGGCAAGGAAATTAAAAGAAGCGCTGGTTAAAAAATCACACGTCCGTCTTCAAAGAGAATGCGAATGTCGCCCTTATGTCAAAAAGCCTTCTTGTCTACCGGTCTTTGCATTAATAAGAATACACTCATCGCAACTACCAACAAATCGCGCTACCTTCTCTTTTAGTTTTTGATAAAATATGATTTTTCAACCAACTCTAGTGTATTTTTGGCAGAAAAATGACCCTGCTTATGAGCGCTCTGGATTATTTCATTCTACATAAGCGATTGAACTACTATTAGTTCTTTGTTGGGATCTTTGAACAAAATCTCGTAGGATATGAAATAATCTTCATATCCCTCACTTTCAACAACACTTCTGACCACCTTAGTCCAATCATCTAATAACTGAGCCTCTTTCAAACGATGCAACACACTTTCAGATATCACATTGCATGACACTCTGCTCAAGGAATCTACATGCCGCATCTTCGAACCTGACCTGTGCTCTATTTGACAATCAAAGTCCTGGAGATACATCTCCCAACGTGACACTCTTAGAGGTATCTCCTTCTTCTTCATGGTCATTGCAAAGGCGTTACAATCAGTAACAACTTTGAACTTCTTTTCTAGAGCATACACGCGCCATTTTGTCAAAGCTCCTATCACTGCCATAACTTCAAGCTCATATGAGTGATATTTTTCCTCGCAAGGTTTAGTTTTGCGACTCATATAGAGTACCGGATGCAACTTATTGGGCGTGTTCAGCAGAATAATTGATCCCTGAGCAGGTATCAGAAAAAAATTATACATCGAAAAGCATCTGCTGAACGCAGTGCTACATTTTCCCAGAAAGTCGCTCAACACAAAAAATCGGCTCGCCGCACGCCTTAAGCGTTAGCACTTTTTCAGAAGCGTTAGAAGGCGTTATTTGAAGTAGCGCTTGCCCTTTATTGCCAAGGCGTTAGAACTTTCTTACGTTGACAGCTGATTTCGTCGCCATGGAGAATGTATGTAAGTTAACTGCAAATATTTTCAAAAATGTTTATTAATTTATTTTATTCATTTACAGCAGATGAGAAAAGGTGGAGTTGTAGGGACACCAAACTCCTCCTTACTTTGTATCAGGAGAAAAAGGATGATTTCCGTGACCCAAAGAAAAAGAAGAAGTCGACTTGGATGCAAATCGTGGCCAAAATGGAAGACCACGGTGTTTTTGGGCAAACTCCTGACAAACTTGACCGGAAATTTCGAAACCTGAAGAAAACCTACGACAGCATAAAACTGCGAAATAAAAGCACTGGCCACGGAACCACCAAATGGGAGTTTTTCGACGAAATGGAACCCATTCTAGGTAATGACCTGGCAGTAGCAGGTTGTCGTACCCTAAGCTCATTTGTAACAGAGGAGGAGAATATTGAGCAGCTATTGTCATGGGAAGACTTTGGGCTTGCTCCTACCTTAAGTGACGGGCGTCACAGCAGCTCGATGGTAGAAGAAGATGACGTTATCGCAGTTGAATCCAGCAGCGCTCCGGTGGAAGCGCAATTGGGCTGTCCCATCCGTAATAAACGGAAACGGAAGGCTGCTGTAGAAAAGGAGCGCTACTACGCCAACAAAAAGGCTATTGAAGTGGAGGAGGCCCGTACTGAAGAGCTAAGCAAGCTACGAGAGGTTCTGCAGGAGTCCAACAAGTTGCAAGCTGAGCGCAACCAGCTTCTAAAGGAGTATCTTTCCCAAGCACCCCAAAAAGACTAATAGTAGTTATATTTAAGTTAGTCTATAATGAGAACTGAATCTCTTAAAATGTTCCTTCACCAAATGTGCCGCTAAATAATAAAAATACATAAAAATATAAGTGACTAATTCGCTGAATTGATACATATGTATAGAATTAGGTGCGTCAACAAGTCTTGCAATTTCCACGCAATTTCCTTTAATAATACATGATTTATTTTTCTATGCACATATGTAGGTTAATACAACATATCTTTTATGAAATCCCGTTTTCGCGATCCCTCTAGTGAGGCTGTCTGTTGAGGCTCATCTTCATCACGGCGCGATGCTTCTGGTTCAGTACTTGGTTCTTCATATCTGTCATCCCATTCCTCAAATTCACCGTTGACTAAAATAAAATTATGAAGCATGCAACTGGTCATTACGATATAATTGGCAAAGCAGGGCGACTTAACATCAAGATATTTAAGTCTTCGAAATTTTCCTTTTAATAATCCAAATGCGCGCTCAATAACTGATCTTATGGAAGAAAATCTGATATTATAATTAATTTGTGCTTCAGTGAGATGACCATTATCTCGAAAAGGTGTAAGCAGATGTACACTAAGCGGATAAGCTGAATCGCCTATCAAATGCATGTTGGAGGATACGAGCGGATGATCTTCATTTGAAATTTTTGAATAGAGAATACTAGATTTATAGACTCGAGCATCATGCATTCTTCCTGGTTGACCAACAAAAACATCAATAAACTTACAGGTGCTGTCACAAACGCCCTGAAGGATAATAGAATGGATTTGCTTTCTGTTATAAAAATCGTGTGCATTTCCCACTGGCTGCTTTATTGGGATATGGCAGCCGTCGATAGCACCTATTACACCTGGAACGCCTCGAGATTTCTCCTTAAATATGCCAGCAGTAGTTGCTTGTTGGGCACAACCGGGCCATTTAATATAGGTGGATGCTAATCCAGCGAGTATATGCACGATGTACCCAAAAATTTGGTGTCCAGAACTTTTGGCTATGTTGAATCGGTCACCTACAGACAGAAACGACTCTTGTTTGGCCAAAAGCCAAATGGTAAACAAGAGTTTTTTCTCAAGAACCACGTTGGCAATGGGCTCCTCAGTAGATGCAGCGCGTGTTGCAACTACTTGGAGAAGGGACTGAAATTGTAAAATGAATTAGTCTAAGTATTTTTGGGCACACTGGATTAAGTACCCCAAACGTAGTCCGAGACATCCTGAAGTATTCCTTAAATTGGTCCATTCGGTAGTGGTTAACCGTAATTTCATAAAAATATTGTGAGCGTACGCGAGGTTTTTTCGGTTTTTTGAATTGACGCCTGTGCAAACTATTCCCCTCTACTAAGTCGATCAAGGCCTTGTTTAACGAGGTCGCAATAATATCCTCAAAAAACTCTAATTCAAAAAACTCGTTCGACGGAAAACTCATTTTAAAAATATGTGGCCAACAAAGTGAGAAAAAAATTACCATATTGGTATCGATAACAAGCCTATCGATAGACAACCACAGCTGGTGGTAGCAGTATCACTTTAAAGTAGCGTACTATTTCTTCGCTACTTGCTCCTGTATCGTGATACGTCAAATTGGCTATCATGATACCGTATCACACGAGTTCAGCAGAAGGATCAGTGAAAATTTATACTTGATCAGGGAGCAAGTTGTTCTGCTGAACAAGCCCATTGTCTTCTGGATCCCTCTGCAACAACACAGCTCCAAATCCATATTTGGAAGCATCTGTGTGTATCTCTGTTCCCAATGACGGATTGTATAACTTCAGCACTGGCCCAATAATCAACGCTGCTTTCAAGCTTTCAAATGCTATTAGCTGTTTCTCTTTAAACTCGAATTTCGATTCCTTACGCAAAAGATCCGACAAGGGTTTTGCAATAGCAGCATAGCCCTCTACAAATCTTCGAAAGTATGACGTCAATCCTAGAAATCGCTGAATACCTATTTTGTCACGAGTAATCGGAAACTCAGCCACTGCTTTTGTTTTCTCCTCACCTGGCTTGATACTAACATTTTCCACAATGTACCCCAAGAATTGAACTCTCTTTTTCAAAATCTGACACTTGCTCCAATTGCCACATCCAAAACTCTTTGAAACTTCTATAAGCCGTCTTCCACATCTTTACTGACAATTATCACATCATCCATATACAAAACAGTATCACCGTTTCTAACCAAATCACGCAAAACCGCCTTGATAAATCTAGTAAACACAGCTGGAGAGTTTGAGATACCGAAATGTACGTACAAAAACTCGTACTGGCCACTCTGAGTAACAAAGGATGTGTATTTCTGAGATTCTGGAGAGACAGGGACATTGAAGAATCCATTTATCAAATCTAAAGTAGTAAAAACCCTTCCTCCTTGCAACTTTTCTATCACACAATCCAAGTTTGCCTTTGGGAAATTATCCCGAAATATCTTTTCAATTAAGTCCCAATAATCGCAGCATACCCATTTTTACCCGTTCTTTTTATCGGCAAGTACCACCGGCGCTGCATATTCGGACGGGCTAGGCCTTATAATTTTCTCTTCAAGCCATCATCTACAGTCTTCTGATCACAATAAGCCAACCGCCTTGGATAATGAAATACAGGCACCTCGTCTGTCAACAAAATATTAATTTCTACCGGTGCATTTGGATTCATTTCCGGCTTATATGTGTCAATTACGCGCTTCACTTCTGTGGCGACACTCTTACACAGATGTTCCAAGTCCAATAAAGAGCTTGGTTCAACTTCTTCTATGCTCAACATACACACATTCTTAAACTCGTTCAGCAATAATTCACAAGAACCTGGATTCGACTGGCCAACTTCTACACTTCCGTTTTGACCAACGCCTACTCTAGGCAAAAACTCTGTTCTTCTTCGTATTAAACACAACTCAGCCCCTGTATCTACAAGTCCTTTGAATAAAACCTTAGAACATAAAACTGATTTTAGCTCAAGACGGGAAGAAGTAATCATGCTTGATGGCTTTGCCACTATCTTCTCCTTCCGAACCACATTTGTATTCCTTTCTTTTGGGACCCGAATTTCCACCTTACATTGTGCTGCTCTGTGTCCTGGTTGGTCGCAATTAAAACACTTAAAATCTTTCTTAGTGCAATCCTTTTTTAAATGCGTAGAGTCCCAAAATTTTGATAAGCTTACTGCCTCCTTGCCGTTACCACTTGTACCTTTACCAGCTTGTAATTTAAATTTGCTCGACAGCTTAATCGAACCGCGTGCTTTCTTATATACCTCAATCTGCAACTTCAGCTCTTTGAGATTTTTTGCTTGGAACATCAATGCTTTATTAACCCTAGCATTTGGGAAACCTTCTACAAAATATTCGATTAAGCTTTCCTCTTCTAATTCACTTGGCTTAGCTATTTCCATTAACGAATACAAAAACTCGTGCAACGATTCTCCCTTACGTTGCTGTCTCTTACCTAACCTGCGATGTACTTCTGCTGAGGACAATTTTACTCCAAACTCATCTAACAATGCAGCTTTTCGGCTTTTCCAATCTAGAATATCCCTATGGCCCCGCACAAACATTTTGGCCGCCCCACATAGCAACTATTTTCCATGCACGAAGAACTTTAACTGATTCCATTCTACCGTCAATGCACAATCTTCTAGTTCTCCTATCCACAGATTGATGTCCGGGGAATTCGATCCAGAAAATTGCGATACACTACCCTCCACATCTTTAAGTGTGAACCAAGATCTAGGTTTTTTATCAACTCCTGTGCCCTCATGCCAATGCCCATTTGGATCCTGCGATCTAGCAGATCCCTCCGAAGATACTGATTCATAATCCTACCCTGCATTATTACCCGTCTCTAACTCTCCCTTTTCCTGAAAGCCATGATGAGCAAGTAACCTTTTCTGTAGTTCTGCTTTGAGTCCGGTCGTATAAAATTGCAACGTGAACAATTTTAAACGGAGCTCGTCAACGCGTAATGCCAGGATCTCTTTTCTCTCCATTTTACCGAGCAACGATTAGCAGCAGAAATAAATTTATACAAACAAAACTTTGTACTTAAATCTAATTCCCCTCAAACCGGCCCCTGTTAACGTAACAGCGTACAGTTCTGTTGTTTTCCAACACTATGTCTAAAATTCTACGAAAATGTTAATTTTTTAGTTTGCATTCCCTGTTAAACCCCTGTTCTGAGAAGCGCGGAAAATAAATTTTTATGACGCACTCCATATAAAAAAAGCAGTGGCGGAAACTTTCCGCGGCGGAATTCCGTTTCTGTATTCTGAGACGCGCTAAATAAATAGACAATTGGCCTATCGATAGTTGACGTATCGATAGCGGTGTGGGTCGTGAGTGGATTGAATGAATAGCTGATGCCATGGCGGAAATATAAGCAGCTCATTTTTTTGACGTCAAAATCGACAATGCACGGAAAACATGAACCCAAAATAAAACGCACCGAGAGATTCAATCGTGAGGAAACTATTAGCTAAGGGCCACAAATCAGCCCAAGAAAGTTATGAAATCAGCAGTGGAGTGCCATACCCCTAAAATCGTCTCCTATGCCAACGGACGCAAGCGTCCGCACTCGGTGGATGCCAAACAAACAGGTGGTGACATCCAAACCCGGTCATCCAGTTTACCACCACCGCGGACCAGCTAAAAATAGAGTTGGATAGCGATGCGACTACTGTGCGCAGCATTGCCAGCTCCAGCGGTGTGGGCGTGGCTGTCAAACGTGAACGCCAGGAGCAGGATTTTGAATTTACGGCAAATAAAACAATAATTTTGTATGAAAACTACAAATATATTTTCCAATCTTTAGCATTGCGTTTCACTTGAGAGCCAAAATGATGGCACAGCCCAAATCCATGATTTGCAGATACTCCGAGCCGCCGTCCTGGAGACGATAGCAGCATTCCTACAAAGAAATGCATATTCAACCAACTTTGAATCAAGCATCAAAAGTGCTACCCCCCATATTGTCGCATATCTGGGCATTCGTCAGGGCCGCATGAAGCACCATGTTCTCCACAAACTGCTTCAGCTGACCCACACTGTATGCGGATGACCCAATCTCTTGTACACACTTCTCCAAACGATTACAGTTGCCCGAACGGCAGACTTTCAAATAATCCTTCAAGTATAAGTCCGGGATTATGCCCGACATCTCAAACAGATCAGCCTTGTTGACGACATGCTCGACCCCATTAAGACGATGGCAGGACGCATATCATCTCCCAATATCCGTAAAATAGACTTGTAGGCCTCCTCCTCGATCTGCACCTACTCCAAGTGTGTCTCAAACGGGCAATAATTTGATCCTCGCCCAACGCCTTGAACCGGAATTTGATGCCGCTACCTCTATCAACATACATATCTGTGTTCCTGTTGCCCAGCTTAATTAAACTATTTTTGAAAAAAAAAAACTCTTTCAACTTTTGTTTGTAAAACAAAACAAAACAGCTGATCCCCAGTGTGGCCGTTTCTGTATTTGGTCTCTTTGACTTATATATGGGCTCACTAATAATTTATGTGGATGCTAAATTTATTATGTGCAATTTAGCGAGCTAAATTTTCCGCGCTTCTCAGAACAGGCCTTAACACATTGAAAATTTCTGCTTCTCCGTTTGATTTTCAGCCAACGCTCTGTTTCAAATTTCGGTTGACTCTGCCAGCGTCTTAGCTAAGATCTAGCTTCCTTCTACACAATGTTTTGCCGTCTCACTGGTGTCCACTGCTCTGTACCAATTGATCGTCTACGTCTGCTGCCAAAACTCTGTGCACCAGCCCTTGCTTACACGATTTTGCACGCACGCTCCGTTGATTCAACCAGCTCCAGCCCAATTGATCCCCTTCGTCTGCTGCCAAAACTCCGTGCACTTCCTTACACGAATTTGCACGCACGCTCCGTTGACGCAACCAGCTCCAGCCCAATTGATTCTCTTCGTCTGCTGCCAAGCTTTGTGTATCAGCTCTTGCCTACACAACTTTGCACGCACACTCCGATAAATAAATCGCCTTCCGTCTCTCTCTTATCTGAGCTCTCTTTTAACAGCCAATGCAAAAATAACACGCCACTGCAACTGTCTTTGCAAACGCCACTGTCTCTGCCACACTCTATTTTTTGCGCTCTGCCTTAGCGCCACGCTGCTTCCAAACGCCACTTCGATTCTGATGAAATTTTCGCCACGCCGCCGTCACAATTATGCTGTCTCTTTCGCACTTACGCCTTGCATACAGTTTTCTGCTACTTTTTAACGTTTTTCAATGGCTTTCTTTTGCGAATTGTTCATTTTCTCCAGCAGACTCCATTTAACGCACAGCACAAGTTCATTTTGTTAATCATTTGCCAAATTTTTGTTTTAAGTTTAGTCTCAGTTGAATGGTGGTCAAATCTCGGTTGAGCCCCCAAATTGTGGTGTCCTCTTTTCCAAAAGATCGAAGACACGGTTGTTTTTAAATGAGATTATTGTTTATTCCGTGAGTTGCTTAAAATTAACAAATATTGGGCTATTATAACTTAAACTTTGCTTAACGATTTTCACTATGTGTCGCTCTTGAGATTCCGGCAGCGACTAACTAAGCTACGTCGCATTTGCCCGCGCTGCAGATCGATACGCACACTCACACACATATCAACGGAGAGAGAGAGAGAGCGGATTAATAAGTGTGACCGCTTCTTGTTTTCTTGATAATCCCAGTCTCTCCTGTACCATTTCCTACAATATCTGTAATCTCTCAAATTTTTATAAAGATCGGTTAATAAATGAAGTACTTCAGTGCCAGAGTGTCCTCGAGAAATATTCATCGCACTTTACCGCACTTCAGGAAATTCGATGGATTGGACAGTGGAGCGTGGTGAGAAGAACATCAGCAACCAATGCACCCTGGGAGATCTACTACAGCGGACTTGTTTCCAAGCATGAGTTTGGTGCGGCTTTGCAGTCAGCGCAAGACTTCGTCGCACTGTCATCAGTTTCACTCCAGTCTGAATGTGGCTAGTCGTTAAGGCTAACGCCCCAACGGAAGACAAGGGCACTTCGGTAAAAGACGAATTCTATGAGCGCCTGGAACAACTATATGAGCGCTGCTCCGATCACGACATAAACATCGTGCTTGGCGATTTTAATGCCAAAATAGGGAGAGGACTTTTTGTCTCGACAGTCGGCCTATTTAGCGAAAAATGTCGAGAAGCTGCAAAGCTTATTTGCCCACGTTTTAAAAAAGGAGACCCTTCGCCAACTACCGTGGGATCAGTCTGCTTTCCATCGCATACAAGATTCTGTCGTGCATTATTTGTGAACGTCTTAAGCCGCTTATTATCACACTGATTGGACCTTAGCTCCACCTCATACCAGATATTCACATTACGACAAACTCTGCAGAAGGCTTATGAGAGAATTATAAAAACCTACCATCTTTTGGTTTATTATAAATCAGCTTCGACACACCGATAAGGTCAAGGTTCTTTAAAGCCCTGTCTACTTTTGGTTTACCAGCAAAGTATACACAATATCGGCAAAAAGAACGGGCGGTAAGCAGGGTGTTTTCAGAGATTGAGAAGCAGTCTAAGCTGATAGGCTTAGCGGTAAACAAGGACAAGACGAAGTACCTAGTATCCACGGACAAGAAGTCTACGCGTCTTGGACAGTTTGTTTCTATGGGGGAGTACAACTTTGAGGTGGTAGAGGATTTTGTCTACCTTGGGACGATGATTACCGGCGACAACAACATCAGCCTGGAGATCCGAAAAATAATTACTCCTGGAAACCGATGCTACTACGGGCTCAATAGGGAGTTCAAGAGCAGAGCCTTTTCTCGAAGAACAAAAACTGCGCTATACAAGTCGCTTATCATCCCAGTCCTACAATATGTCGCAGAAGCATGGACAATGACAGCATCGGACGAGGAAGCGATTTGCGTGTTCGAGGTAGAAATTCTTCAGTGGATTTATGGAGCTTTAAAAGTTGGCGATGGATTCCGCACTCGAATGAATCACGAGCTGTATGAGCTTTTTAAGAACGCCAGTCTGGTCAAGCGCATAAAGCAACAGCGGCAGCGCTGATTAGGACATGTAACCCGGATGGATAAAGAAGCTCCAGTAAAAAAGGCGCACAAAGCGAATGCGGCTGACTTTGGAGGACAACTGTGTTTTTTCCGAGAGAGCGTTGCAAAATTGAAAACAAACTTGATTCGTCTATAAGTAAAAGGAGTTTTTGTCCCATGTATGTCAAACCCCTATCTCTTACCATCTCTGAGATCTGTGCGTTCATTCAGACTGAAAGACAGACAGACAGACGACTTGGCTGTTGATGCTGATCAAGAATATATATACTTTATAGGGTCGGAAATAATTCCTTCTCCCTACATACTACATACTTTTGCACAAACCTAATATACTCTGAGTACCTTTGGTACAGAGTTTAACAATATGATAAACTCTGGCATATTTCAGACCGTTATGTTTAATGGTCTCCATGCAAAACGAGCAAATCTTATCAATGGACTCCATGTATTTGGGAAATCTATGAGCTCCAGGTATCCCTATAAACTGTTATAAGCAATGACTGCATCAGATGAGGAAGTGATTTGATTAAATGAGCGAGAAATTCTTCGGAGGATTTGTGGACCTTCAAAAGTTGGCAATGGATTCCGCATTCGAATGAATCACTAATTGTATGAGCTCTACAAGTACACCAGTCTGGTCAAGCTAATCGCACTCTCGTTGAAGACGGACGTGTGTTTTTTTAACCTGCGCTTCTTTTAATTTCCTTGCCAGTGTCAAAATCGATTCTACTTGTTTGTCTTGTGGTTTTGAGTTCTCGGGCTAATATATTTACAATAGGTTTCATTAATTTGGTTGCTATTAGCTTGCGAACTAAACGCAAAAGCAAATCCTGCATTCCTGTTGCTGTGCATTTAGATTTGTTCTTTCGTTTTGTTTTATTGTATTTGCCTGGCTTTTTGGTCAACCGATCGCGCTCTCTTGTTGTTGTTGGTGTTGGTGTAGCTTAACTCCCTCCCACTCATCTCTCTCGCGCTTGCGATCGCGTACACCCGCGCTCTGACTACTTGTGTGTATTACAGTTACTGTGTGTTTTGTGAACTTAGTTTTTGTTTTTTCTCTGCTTGAAATAGTTGTAAGCTGTTTCTGGTTACTCCTGGTGATTTTGGTCTGTATACATTTGATTAATGAGTTATTTAGCTATTTAAAAAATGAGTTATCCGGTCTGCTTTAATAAAAAGTGCAAGTTGTTGTCTGCCGCCAGCGATACCTTTATCGTGTGTTGGCTTTGTGACCATGTTATACATATCAAATGTGCTGGTTACACTGCCAGGGTTAAAGACTGCATTGTGTTAGACAGTGGACTGACTTGGAGTTGTGGGTCTTGCCGTGAAATAGAAATGGACATGAGATTGTTTATGAGGCAGACTAGAGATGGTCACTAGCGCGTGTTTGCTAATCTTCGTAAAGTTTCTGACGAGTTTGTGACGCTGGAATCACAAATCGCCAGTTTAAAAGTGATGAATGAGTCTCCCACGCACAAAAAAAACATTCGCTCGGGTGTGCCTCAGGAGCCTGTGTGCCTGTCCCTGATCAGGCTCAGGGCCCATCTTCTCCTAGCATACAGCGTCTAATAATACTCCGGCTCCAGCGCGGAGAATAATTGTTACTAGAGATTTTACCACTACAGACAGTGGCATCTCTGATCCCAGTTTAGGTATATGAGATGTAGTGTCCGAAATGTCCGTCCAGGAGGTCCATCATCTAACCCTTCTGGCGCCTCTACCTCTACTGTTGCATCATAAAACTAGTGTCCTTCCTTCTGCTTGCCTATCAAAATGTACGTGGTCTTAGTTATAAATTAGCTTAACTCTTTGTAGACAGTATATCTTTCGATTTTCATGTTCTAGTCTTCACCGAGACTAAATACAATAGACGCGATCGCTCTTCCCGCGTTGGGGGTGGGGTTTTAATTGCTGTGGCAAAAATTACCATGACATCGAATTAATAAGTGTTAAAATAACTTTTTCTACTTTTTCCGTATTTATTACTTGTTCCTATATTCCTCCACATTCCGATACCACAATTTACTCCTCTCACCTCTCTGCCATTGAGTCGATCTCTCTGTTATTATCAAACAGTGACCTATTGGTTGTTCTTGGAAACTTTAACTTGCCTGAAGTTGTGTGGTCCACGAGCAATGAATCAAATGCTTTGCGGCTGCAGAGAACGACTTTCTTCTGCACCGGAATGTGTGGGACTCAGTTCGCCAAATTATACGCATATTAGAACCAGCGGAGGCTTCCGCAACTAAACTTCAAGCCGAAAATATAGTTTTGGGTGATTTTTATTCCATTTGGATACACAGCAAATTGGAAATATCTAAAACTTCGTACTCTCTAGCGAAAAAGTTTGTTCATAGAAAAACTAGGGAAATCCTTTCTTGAAAACAGTGCTTTTTTATTTGGCATATTTTTGGACCCTAGATATAACGTAGCGCTAAGTACTGAGCAAAAAATCCTTGTAACAATCTTTTACAAAATATTTATGCACAAATATCGTCGGTTGCTGATCAATCACTGCTTAATGATGAATGCAGTTCTAATACTAGTTCATCTGAAAGCGGCAACAAAGTTAAGGCATATATGATATTGAATGAAAAGAAACTTGGTGACAAAAACACTTCAATTGTGTCAGTTGTGTGTTGTATATTGCATTAAGACTTTTCTCGCAATGAAACGTGTTCGAAACCATGAAAACATTCTCAACTGGTGGTCGTCCAAAAAGTTCCCAGAATTGTATGAGATTTCAAAAGTCGTGCTTTCTGTTCCAGTTACAAAGGTTAGCGTGGAACGCCTATTCACTGGCGTAATTTATAATGAATCCGCTAAGAAGTTGTATGGACTCAACCACATTGAATGCAATTATGTTACTGCGAGCAAATCACAAGAATGCTGAACTTATAAAATTCAAAGTTAAATTCTAAAACTAATAGTATTTAATATAATATATATGAGTATATAATGTAATCATAAGTTCTTATTTGTTAACTACGTACAAAAATACAAAATATTAAATATTTTACTTTAAATGAGAAACCATTCATTTTGTGTTGGATTCTGATTCGTTTTATTATACAGGAATAAAATGATTTAGATTTATCTCAGAATTAAATTTTTCCAATATTAATAATAAGTAGTACTTATACCGGTACGTACCGGTATACCGAAATAAAAATCCAGGTACCGTATCGAAACCGAAACTCGAAATTAATTGAAAACCGAAATAGAACCTTTAACCGAAACATCCATTTCGGTACGTTCCGGAACCGAAATTCGTTTCGGGATTAAGCCCTGGTATGTACAAATAAACAAACGAAAACTAAGTCCGCAAAACAAAAAAAACGGCAACACTCCAAAAATGAACAAAACAAGTGATTTACCTGTGGACAAAGATCCGCAAACTGGAAATAGGTTCCGTATTCTTGGCAAACAGCTTGACGCAGAGTGCGATGAAAAGGCTCCAATTGCCCCAAAACCAAGGCCTCCACCAATCTACATAAGAGATAACAACTGCGCGACCCTAGTTACAAAGCTTATCCCACTAATAGGCAACAACAACTTTTATGTGACATCAGTCAGCAAAGGCAAAATACGCGAAACGAAGCTCCAAGTCAACACCGAGGAAAACTATTGCACTGTCGACAAATACTTAAGAACTGAAAATAAAAACTATTACACCTACCAACTAAAAAGCTGCGAAGGCCTACAAGTGGTAATCAAAGACATTGAATCAAGTGCGCCATCAACGGAATTCGGCACTGCTTTAGAAGAAAAGGGATTTAAGATCAAGTCCGTAATAAACCTTATGAACAGAGACAAAATACCCCAGCCACTATTCAAAGTTGAGCCAAGTCCGAAAGACAACAAATATTTTGTGCACCCATGTTGTGTAGCATGCGGAGAGCTGCACAACACTGCCACATGTCCTGCGAGCAAGGAGGACCCGTCTGTTAAAAAGTGCAGTAACTGTGGAGGCAACCACACTGCAAATTACAGAGGTTGCCTAGTCTACAAAGACTTGAAGAGCAGGATTAATACGCACTGAATTTGCACGTTCCAATGGAAACCTAAATCAGTTTACACCCTCGCAATCGACTCCTGGAGTTTTCTTTACCAAAGCTACTAGATCGTCGTTTGTCCCAACGAGTACTACCCAAGGCATTTCTTTTGCAAGTGCATTGAAACTAGGAATGGATAGACCCACATCCCCAGCCACAGTCTCATGCGATACACGAACTGATCCGGCTCTGCCAACAATTAATAAACAAGCTGAAAAACCATCAAACTATAGTAACTTAGAAACCATGTTTTTATCGTTGCAGCAAACACTGAAGGAATTGATTGGATCTATGCAAAACGCAATGCTAGAACAAATGAGGAATCAAGGCATCCTCATTCAAATGCTCGCCTCGCAACAATCCAAATAATGGCTCTCCTAAGAGTTTCACTCTGGAATGCAAATGGCATTCATCGCCACAAAGTGGAGTTATCAAAATTTCTCATAGACAATGAAATCGGACAGATATAACTTTCAATTACCAGGGTATGCATTTTATGGCACAAATCACCCAGATGGTAAAGCCCATGGCGGAACTGGCATCCTAGTCAGAAACCGAATTAAGCATTACCCACTATCGGGATTTTCGGAAAACTACCTACAAGCCACATCAATATGTGTAGAATCTAAAAGAGGCAATATCACCTTGTCGGCGGTTTATTGTCCGCCACGCTTCTCAATATCAGAAAATATATTTCTAGATTTCTTTAATACATTAGGTGAGTGCTTTTTAGCCGCGGGTGACTATAACTCGAAACATCCGCACTGGGGCTCTAGACTGACTAATCCAAAAGGGAAGCAACTGAATAGCGTACTTATGCGCGCATCAAACAAACTCGACTATGTATCTCCGGGTAGGCCTACATATTGGCCAGCAGACCCCTAGAAAATACCCGACCTTATAGACTTTGCCATAACAAGAAAAGTTTCACAAAATTTGGTAACTACAGAAGCACTCGCAGATTTGTCGTCAGACCATTCTCCGATTATTTTTACCCTTCTGGAGTGTCCTCAGATCAGAGAGTATCCTCGGAGATGGACATAACATAAGACAAACTGGCTCAAATACAAAAAATATATTAGCAGTCACATTGAACTGAGCCCAACCATAAACAGCGAAGAAGACATTGAAAATTTAGTCCAAGCCCTGAGCTCAATCATTACTGCTGCAGCTCATCAGTCGAGCCCACTAACAACATCAACAACAACACCTAAGCAAGATCGTAGAATAAAGAACAGCTTTATAGACCGTCTGGTCACTGAAAAGCAGCGTGCAAGAAGAGAATGGCAAAGAAATCGGTCGCCTGCTGCAAGGACTCGCCTGAGACATGCAGAACGCGTACTTCACAAAGCACTCGAAGCTGAGGAGCAGCTAGCCCATAGCCGTTACATCGAAAAACTATCGCCTACAAGCACCAAATTCCCCCTATGGAGAGCACACGCAAGCATAAAGCCCCCTGCAAAGGTATACACGCCTTTGAGGGATCAGAGAGGAAAATGGGCCCGCAGCAACGAAGAAAAGGCAAATGTCTTTGCACTTTACTTAAGAAATGTTTTCCAGCCGAATCCACCAACCAATGCATATGCACTGCTACTGATTCCCACTGCCGCACAGACTACCCAATCAAAGTTCATACGCTTGAAATAAAAAACGTTATAACAGAACTCAATCCCAAAAAAGCACCAGGACATGATCTAAAATGATTATGGATCTTCCAAGTCCTGCGATGTGGATACTTTCCAATTCAGTGGAAGATATCGACAATCATAATGATTCAGAAACCAGGAAAGGATAAAACACAAGCGTCATCATATAGACCCATTAGCCTTGTACCTTGCTTATCAAAAGTATTTGAGAAGATCTTACTTCGCAAAATTGATACCCATGCACAAAATTTAATTCCTTCACATCAATTTGCGTTCCGAGCAAAACACGGGACCATTGAGCAAGTCAACCGTTTAACTTCAGATATTCGGACTGCGTATGAGCACCACAAATACTGCTCTGCCATTTTCTAGATTTTGCCCAAGCGTTTCACCGCCTTTGGTTGGACGGGCTTATATTATATATAAAATTAGGTCAAAATGAGTACACAACGGAAGAGTTCACCATTGGAGCCGGAGTACCACAGGGTAGCGTTCTCGGTCCTTTTCTATATGTATTGTACACTGCCGACATCCCAACAGACCCCCGACTATTCTAAGCAATTCTAAGCAGATCACGATGTCCAATTATCGCATCCAGACTTTTGGCAAGCCACCTATCTCACGTGGAGGAGTGGCTGGCCAACTGGCGCATAAAAATTATCAAGCAAAAGTGTAAACACGTGACGTTCACACTCAACAGAATCACCTGTCCCCAGATATGCCTAAACGCGACTATGATACCACAAAATAAACGATGTTGTTTACCTTGGTGTCCACCTCCACAGAAGGCTTACTTGGCGCAAACACATAGACTCGGAAAAACTTCAAATAAGACTGAAGGCCAACAGCCTTTACTGGTTAATTAACTCCCGTTCCCCTCTAAAACTGGAATATAAAGTCTTACTGTACAAAAGCATCATAAAGCCTTTCTGGACTTATGGCTCACAGCTATGGGGAAATGCCTGTGCGAGTAGTGTGGACATCCTTCAAAGATCACAATCAAGAATTCTTAGAACACTCACTGGAGCGCCATGGTACATTCGCAACGAGTGTATCCACAACGACCTGAGGATCCCATTGGTCGAAACTGAAATACAGCAACTAAAGCGCAAATATTCTGAAAAGCTTCTAGCCCACCCTAATGAACTTGCACAGTCTCTCACCATACAAGCAACGCATTCTCGCCTCCGAACTAAAGACCTACCAGCCCAGCGACTGAATTAAAAGGCCGTACAACATAAACTAGCTCCAATTGGGGATGGTTGTACAATAATTTCTAGATTAAGATTTGAAAAATTATTGTTAGTCTCATTAAGAGAAGATACAATAAATACTCAAAAAAGCTAAAAAAAAAATTTAAAAAACTTGGCTGCATTTCAGTCTTTGTGTAAAGATAATCTATTAAGCCTTAACAGTTCCAAGTGTAAGGTTATGCCATTTTACAGGAGCTTGCCACAGTTCTTTACTTATATGCTTGATTATGTCCCACTTGAGTGCTTATATGATTCAGCCAATGAGGTAAATGATCTAGGGATAATTCTTGATCACCTACTTGAATTTGACTCTCATGTTACTGCTACTGTTTGTAAGGCCAGGAGTGTTCTAGGGTTTATTAAGCGCAGGTCGAAGAAATTTTTTGATCCCTATCGACGAAGATTTTGTACACTTCTCATGTCCGTCCGATTCTCGAGAATGGATCATGATAGAATTGAATCTGTGCAAAAGCAGTTTTGATTGTTTGCTTTTCGTGGTTTAAACTGGAATCCTGAGGTCCGATTACCATCGTACTCTAGTAGTCTTCTTTTGATTAATCTTCCCTCCCTTATTACCCGTAGAGTTATGCTTGGAGTAATCTTTATACATAGACTAATTAATGGTGAAATCGACGAAACTGAGTTGGTTGGGCAAATTGACCTCAACGTTCCGACTCGTAATTTTATCCCCCTATCACTAAATCGTTGTAATACTAACTTTGCCTTGCATGAACCGTTTCGTGTCCTCTGTGCTGATTACAGTAAACTCTACCGAATAATTAACTCTGAAGCTTCTCTTCCTGCCATAAAAATTTATATTTTAACTTATTTAGCCCGTAGTTAACATTACTTTATGTTCTTCCTTCGCGATTTTGTGTAAAATGTTAGTGGCTGCGCCTCTCGGTCGGTTGAGCGGGAGGTGGGCTGCTATTTTGCCTGAGGCTTGCGAGTAACAAGCTTTGGCTTAGTGTCGCATGGGCCACTTGAACGTACTGCGCATTGTACGTCAACGTGCATCAAAAAAAATAAAAACGATCGCGTTGCAGTCCCTTGCTTACACCGAAAAAAATGATCATTCCATTCCGGGATTTCCGTGATCGATTCATTCCGAAATGGTAGTAAAAATGGGTTGGTCCTGGAATGGCACAAACTATTCCCGACGGGAATAATTTAAGTACAGATAATTTTTTTTAACTTTGATCCCGGTTTAAGCCTGGCTTAACTTAAGCTCATCCTCATTTTCGAACATAACCTAGTCCCATAAGAGATAACATTCTAGTTCGATAGAGATTTATTTATGCCCGATCTCCGAACTCAATTTTGTTCCATAAGACATAATATTCTAGTTCGGAAGAGATTGATTTGTGCCCGATATCCGAACATAACTTTGTTCCATATGAGACAACTTTCTAGTTCGGTACAGATTGATTTTTTTTTATTTATATATATTTTCTGATATTTTCAGGCAATAAAGATATTGTTTTCGCATTTAATTAAATAAAATATTATCCGCTATAATATTCGTTCTCGCTTAGCCAGTTATCCACTTTTGATTGGGCAGGAATCGAATCGTCTTCATTGGCAAGCTGGAAGTAGAAAAAAATGTTGAGATTAAATTGATAAATAATGCAGATAGCTATACATGTTTAGAAGTTCCGAACAATTTACCTACGAAATTGAGGGAGATATGGCGTATTTCATAATTTGGGGTGGCATGCGGAGTTACAAAACACAAAAACATTCTTAGGGCCGTTTTCTCATGCTGGTGTTTTTTGCAAATCTATGTGGATTTGCTGCATTTGCTTTGCTCATGTTCAATGCTAACCATCTAGATGAATTTCGTAGCAATCTACTTCACCCTCATTGATTTTAAAACCATCTACATGCTTATGCAAATTAAGTATTTTTGTGAATCCGCGCATATGGTCACACTGGAAAATATTTGAAAACAAAAAACAACTGCTGCTAAAAACAGTAAAGTCTGAATTGTTATTAAGTAAACTGTTACGTGGGCCTGCGACTACCAAAACCGCCCACGCTATGCCCTACAACGGCAAAAGCCGACAGCCAGACAAAGCCTAAAAGGGACAGCTTAGCGACAGCCAGCGGAACCTGCGTTTAGTAAAGATTGAAAACTAAAAGCGATCGGATCGAGTACGGGTACGAAGCAATCTGATGCAATAAAATTGCATGTCGCGCTGGTGCCTATAAAGCGATAAGCCCTTAATTCAATTTAAACAAACTGTCGGAAAAATAAAACTCTACATTAAAGTGTTGCGGCGGCAGCATCGCAAAAATTAAATAAATGCCAATTACTTAAAACTGCACAAAACAAAAAAAAAATATATATACAATCCGGACCTACAACAATTACCAAAAGTTCAACTAAATTCAACGCAACGGCAGAGGCCCATAAAATAAAATGACAGGGGAAGCAAGACCAGAAGGTCAATGTCCGCTTAGGGCGATCCGTAGCAGCGACAATCTGAACGAGCTGAAAGATAGATGCAACTATCAGGCACGCAGCAATTTCAGCAACGCATACTGCAAGCCGCCACCTACGCACAATCTCAGCTTAGCAACAGTGGCCAATGCATGCCCAGTGGTACCCCGCACCCCGCTAAGATCAATGCGCTAGTCCACAAATGCATCGCTGAAGCGGCGAGCACCGCTTAAAAGAACGGGACGCATCGGCACACTTTCTTCGAGCTGAGCTTGATGGGTCCAGAAGAGGGAGGGGGATAGTGTTGCGCTAGGAATAGTTCGTTTGATTTTATTTGGATTTTTGGTTGAGTTGAGCGTTCTCTGTACGCATACAAGAAAAAAATGATAAATTTGGCTGCTCCGGTGCTGTAAAGCATAGTTTTTTTTGTTGTGTGTGATGTGTATCCGCGATTTGATAAAACCGAGTGGATTCGAGTTATGTTATTTTTTTTTTCTTTAAGCAACCTTTTTAGCCTGGTGAAGCATGCTGGCGCCAACATCGACTACCAGGTAAGCGTTAAGAAGCTCTAAACGACATATAAAAAAAAAAATAAACACCAACCACAAATTTTTATCACTCTCGAATTCACAAACATTTTTAGTGAGCATGCCAAGACACCAACGCCTTCAGCGCAAAATTATCTGTCAGATACCATTTCGGAAAGAAAAAATGCAATAGTATTTCTGATAACGAAATCTAACCTTTGTTTTACTTTCAATATTTTTTTTATTAGTACATTTAATTTCGTATAAAAAAATTTAATTTTAATTTAATTGCATCTTATCCTTTTTTTTGCCTTTTTTTCATGGAAGCCTTTCTTATAGGTTACTTTTTTTTTATATACTCTGTACCCGAAGGTACATAGAGTATATTAAGTTTGTGCAAAAGTATTTAACAGGGAGAAGGAATCGTTTCCGACCCTATAAAGTATATATATTATTGATCAGCATCAACAGCCGATTCGATATAGCCATGTCCGTCTGTCCGTCCGTCCGTCTGTCCGTCTGTCTGTCCGTATGAACGTAGAGATCTCAGAGATGGTAAGAGATAGAGGTTTGACATGTATGGGACATATATTTCTTATACTTGCAGGCAGATCAAGTTTATTTTCAATTTTTGACACGCCCCCTCCCGCCCCCGCAATTTGGAAAAACGTCATATCTTCTACAGTTTTGAAGATAGATCGTTCGTACCTTCTAGAGATACCTTGTAAACAAAATTATTTATCGATTTGCTGAAGGAATGAAAAAAATCGGATGAACGATACTCAAGTTATGAGCAAAAAACGGCCAGTAAACAACCAACACCACCCCACCCACCACCGCAGCATTCTATTGAATGGCAATCTTAGTGAGAGAAAGAGAGAGAGAGAGTGAAACTTAGAGATGAGCGAGTATAACTCGTGAGCAAATGCGAGCTGCGACGTTAAGGGTACAGAGTATGTTATAGTCGGGCTTGACCGACTTTCTTTCTTGTTTTATAAGTAAATATATATATGTTATACTTGTTAGGTTTAGTGATGAAGTCTTTGAATAATAAAAGGATTGTATATTGAATAATTCTCCAAATGAAGAACATGAATTGGTAAATCTACACATATTGGGGTGGGTATGTTGATGGAAGTCGATGATGGTAAGTATCCTTCATAAAAGGATGACTGTGACTGTAGGTAGTCTCATGGACATTTAGACGAACAACGGACTGAAGAAAGGGGGTCATGAAGTAAAGGCCAATCATGGCCCATGGTCACAATGCATTGGCAGAGTGAGAAGGGGTGGTCAAAAGGCTTAGCTGTCAGAACACCATACAAGTTGACTGGGGTGAGCGTGAAAGTTGGGAATATGGAGTGAATGTAGCAGTTATGAAAGAGTATGTATGGAGAGTGTATGAGTGTATGTATGAAGGGAAGTATGCTTGTGGAGCGGAGTGTCTGAGTGAACGTGGGGTTAGCTTGTGGACAGCATCGACAATTTTCCTTTTCTTTTTTTACGGACTTTTTCCATCTTCTTTACATGGCCCATCTTTTTCTTTACTCTATCCATTTTTGTTTGTTTGAAGAATTGGTACGATTCTACTTTATTGAATATGTTTCTGCATGAGATTAGCCCTTCAAAGAAAGAACCCCACCAAATACGGCGAGCTTCAGCCGGGCTACCACCGTGCCAGAGGGAGGCGTGCTGATTCTACATGCAGGGAAGGAACATATCAATTGGCGCCCAACGTTTGTGTGCAAAGGACGGACTTTAAATTTAAATATTTTTTTTGTGATTGGGGACTTTACGTAACTCTAAGATGCTTTTTTTGCTGCTAGTAACTAGAGAGAAAGCTACTAGTGCTGTGAGGCAGAAATTTGGCAAGTAAATTTGAGCCCCCGGAAAAGCTAACCGCTCCGAGATACCAGATCAAAGGTCAGGGTCGGATGAGTTAGTGATCTGGGTGGTAGTAGCCAATATTGCAGAGCTTAAAGTGCAGGTGGGTTAACCCAATTGCGTCGGCTACGTGAATCTTGGCAACACTGAGGATGAAAGCAGTTTAAGTAGAAGAAGGGCAACACAAGGGGTCCGCTACTCCTAGGAGGCAGTGAGCTGCTTCCAGGATGAGGCGACGCCCAGCTGAGGCCCGTTTTAGCATAGACTGTGGGGAGGGGGAGGACAGGAATTTTTTTTCGGACAGACATGAGATCAAGGAAGAAACAAATTAAAATGCAGTCTCAGCGGAGAGAATACAAAGTAAGACCATTATCTGTCGAAGCATACCCACCCCAATAGTTAAATGAATTAATTAAAGAAAAAAAAAAAAAAAAAACAAGGAATAATAAGAGAGTTGCTTTTATATAGAAAAGTTTATATACAAATATTGTTTTTTTTTTGCTTTTTAATATATACATTATTTATTTATGTATGTATATCACTATATTTTATACAGGATAAAATTTGTATATAATTCTTACTCCTTTTATCATTTATATTTTTGTCGATAATATTTAATTTTTCAGAATTTTTATACAGATTTGTCGTGGGCGATTTAAAATATTTTTTTGCTAGCGTTTTTTTTTTTGCCCATATTTATATATATTTTTTTTGGTAATATTTAGTTTGTTCTAGGTTGGATTGGAATATATAATATATATATATTCTTTACATATATTTTTTTTTTTAGGTGTGGGTCTGAAAATTAGGTACACTAGCAGTAGGAAGTACAGAGGTAGTTTTCTATTAGAGGGTTTTTTTTGTGGTTTTGAGTAGGTGAATGGAACGCGCAGCGAGAGGAGTGTTGCCGATACAAGGTCGCCGTCTGACCCGCAGTAACAAACGGGCGCTCAGTGCAGAAGATCCATTAGGCCAACTGGTGGAGCTGAGCGACAAAACCCCGATGAGTTACCAACGCCAAAAGGAAACTTACCAAAGGCAACCCAACGCAACGGAATCTCTAAGCTTTTCCAGCAAGCTGGACCAATTAGGCACGCTAACAGACTTCCACAGCAGTGCTATGGAAGACGAAGAGGGAGCAGTTGGAGGTGAACTTGGTGAGTCGCAGCCGGCAGGCCAGGCAGGGCCAAGCACAGAGGGCTTGTAAGGAAATATAAGCCAGATGGTTGCAGGGGTGTTTGCTCAGAACCAGGCCGTAATACGGGTCTTAGCTGATCTTCGCTCAGAAGTAGACCATATGACCAGTAGAATGAAAGACCTGGAGTTGTCTATAGCCAGATCAGAAGGCGGAAATGCACAGACCTTTACACCAGCAGCGCAGCAGACACAGAAAACTCGACGAGTAGGCTTTTTGGAAGACACTGGGAAAGGTGAAGCAGCAGCAACCACGCAAGCAGCAGCCACTCAAGCGGCATTTACTGCGAGTCGGGGTCCCACCGAAATCGATCGAAGCCGACATATACCCTTGGACCGATGGAATTTGAAGTTCGATGGATCAGGCAAAGGGATGACCGTAGAGAGCTTCATATTCAGAGTAGGGCGGATGAAGGAGCAATATTTAGTGACCGACAAGCAGCTTTATAATGAGTTCCATTTTCTTCTGGCGGGAGCCGCTGCCAAATGGTACTGGCAGATTTTGGAGGATCACCGGACTAACTTCCGTTTTGGTTACGAGGATCTAAGAAGAGAGCTGGTGTCTACCTTATCTACCGCGGATTCGGACTATGCCACTATTAAGGCGATAATGGAGAGGAAGCAACAACCCGGAGAACCATTTGAGGAGTTTTACTCAGATGTTCATAATCTCAACTTTAGGCTAGTGGAACGGGTTCCTGAAGCCAAGTTTGCGGAGATAATTTAGGACAATCTAAATTCCCAGCTCGGAGGCCTGCTTTATGGGTCAAGAATTGTCACTCTGGGGCATTTAAGGAGGGAAGGCGCTAGAGCTGAAAAGTGGCTGAAAGAGCATCGAGGAAAGGGAGGAGGACGCAGTCTGGCCGAGCTAGAAGTGGTTCCGAGGGAAAGAGAGGACGCTATCGATGTGGAAGCTATCCAGAGGGGCACAAGGGGCCATTGAGACCAACGGCCTGCACGACAGCAACCAACCGGAGGGAATGGCAGTTTTCGGCCAAATACTGGTAGAGAAGGCGCTGCTTCGGGTCCACCTAGACCGAGCATAGCTGGAGGAGAGGCCTTCTGCTCGTCGCCTTTCCACTTGTACCTATGCTTTGTGTGCGGATTGCCGGGCGATTTTGACCGAAAACAGCAGAATGATTCATCAAAGGAGCCATGTAAATCTGCATTTCATGATGCCAATTGCCTGTGGTAAAATGAACTCCTATTTCGCAGTAGATGCGACGTTTTTACAGAAAGGTCTGCCAGGAGCAACGGGAGCTTCTGCGCAGGCAAACGTGAACCCGAAACACCACCAATAGAACCGATAGTACCTCCTCCGCGGCAGACAGCTCCAGAGAAAAGTCTGCATCAACGCCAACAGGAATACGAGGAGGCAAGGGCGCGAATATTTGGAGAGGAGCCAGAGAGTCAAAAAACCCGGAACTACAAAAAGATCGAGCAATTGAGCAAAGAGAGAAAGATGAGGAATCCCTGGAAAAAGCAGTGGTGGCTGCAGTTGTTTCACTAGAACAGGACAATCGCTTATTCGCAAAAACCAAAGTCGATGGAGTCGAAGTTGTGGCCCTATTAGATACCGGAGCAAGTGCAAGCTGCATTGGGCATGGAGCCGAGGAGTTTCTGAAGGGTCGAGAGAAACGTGTGCGGCGGTTAAAGAAACAGGAAGTACGCACAGCAGACGGCGGAGCAACAATGGTACAAGGCATTATTTCCCTTCCGGTATCTTGGGAAGGAGAAGAGAGGGAATTGGATTTCCTTATTGTGCCAGCGCTACAGCAACCGTTTTATTTTGGCATAGAGTTTCGGAGAAAGTTTGATTTGGCTGTGGTTGGCGAGAAAGGCGGTCGGGTAAAAGGGGAAATAGTGAAAGAATCTATCCACGTGAGCGAGCTGTCAGTTTTGGATGATCCTGATCCCCCCGTAACAGCATATACACCCCACGAGTTGACGTCAGAACAGTTGGTGCGGTTGGAGCAAATAAAATGCGCATTTCCCTCATCTGGGGCCTTAGGATTGGGAAAGACGTCTTTGGAGCAGCACGTTATTGAGGTCCACAATGAACAGCTTCCAATCAAACAGAGGCATTATCCGATATCGCCAGCGAAACAAAAATTAGTATATGCGGAATTAGACAGAATGCTAGAACTGGGAGTGATTGAAGAAAGCAACAGCAGTTGGAGCTCCCCAGTTACGCTAGTCCAAAAGGGTCCCAAAAATCGACTTTGTCTTGATGCGCGCAAGGTTAATGAACGAACAGTTAAGGATGCGTATCCATTGCCGCATATCGAGGGACTTTTAAGTCGACTCCAGGAGACATATTTCATATCGGCAAATGATCTTAAAGATGCGTTTTGGCAGGTCCCATTACTGTCCCTGGACGTCCTCTCTACCATTTTACAGTGATGCCGTTCGGGCTGCGTAACTCAGCTCAGAGGATGTGTCGCCTGATGGATAAGGTGATTCCAGCAGTCTTAAGAGAGCACGTATTCGTCTACCTCGACGACCTATTGGTGTGCTCAAAAACCTTTGAAGAACATTTATCCTTGCTCAAAAAAGTTGCTGAGTGCCTGGCGCGCGCCCATCTCACCATTAATGTGGAGAAAAGCAAGTTTTGCTACCGACAGGCGAAGTATTTGGGATTCGTAGTGGGCGAGGGAAAAATCAAGAAGGATGAGAGCAAAGTTAGCGCAGTGCGTGAATTTCCAGAACCTAAGACGGCTAAACAGTTAAGACGTTTTCTGCGAATGGCCGGCTGGTACCGGAGATTCGTGAAGGACTACGCCAGCATAGCAGCTCCATTTCATGACAGTCTGGCTAAGGATCGAATCCGCAATTTTTCTTTGACAGAAGACGGTCGTCAGGCGTTTGCAGCTCTAAAGGCAGCCCTAATCACGGCTCCAGTATTGGTCACAGCTGACTTTAAGAGACCTTTCGTAATCCAATGCGATGCCTCTACTATAGGAGTTGGAGGGGTACTTTTTCAAGAGGACGACGAGGGAAATGAGCGACCCTTAGCGTTCATGTCAGCTAAGCTCAACAAGGCTCAACGCAATTATAGCATAACTGAGATCGAGTGCTTTGCGGCCATCTTAAGCGTACACCGTTTTCGTGCGTATGTAGAAGGGATGCCCTTTAAGGTGATTACAGACCACGATAGCCTCAAATGGTTAATGAACCAAAAGGACCTCACAGGGCGATTGGCTCGTCGGAGCCTTAAACTGCAGGCTTTTGACTTTAATATAGAAATTACCACAGAGAAACAGAAAGAGTTGCCAGATGTTTGCGTATCTGACGGATACGTGTATAAACGGGTCGGATTTAGGACTGGCTATAGCATTCATGACGATCTGTTGTGGAAGCTATGGGTACCATCGGAGCTGCGTGCGGATATTCTTAATCAAGCACATTATGCATCATCCGCAGGACATGGTGGTGTTCATAAGACGCTGGTGCGGCTTCGGCAGAAATATTACTGGCCAGGGATGGCAACTGAGGTACATGAAGTTACTCAAAACTGCGAGATCTGTAAGAGCACTAAAACAGCCAATAGAAGCAGTCGGCCTCCAATGGGAAAGCAGCAGATCACAGAAAGGCCACTTCAACGATTATACATGGACTTCATGGGACCATATCCTAGGACGCGGTGTGGAAATTCTGTTATTTTTGTTTGTTTGGACCATTTTACGAAATACGTGTGGTTGCAGCCTCTTAGAAGTGCAGTGGCAGGAAAAATGGTGGAATTCCTGGAGCAGGGAATCTTCCATCAATTCGGAGTGCCTGAATATATCCATTCGGATAATGGGAAACAATTTGTCTCTCAATCGTTTGCGGATTTGGTGGCTCGGTACGGCATACAACATATACGGACTGGTTTTTATTCGCCTCAGGCAAACGCTGCAGAACGAGTAAATAGATCTGTCCTTCAAATTCTTCGGACAGCAGTGCAGAAGGATCAGCGCACATGGGACTTGCATCTAAGTCGGGTAGCGTGGGCATTACGGAGCGGACATCATTCTGCTATTGACACGGAACTATATCACGCAATGTTTGGTACGCGAATGGTTCAACACGCAAAAGCCTACCCAATAATGCGACAGATAGGAGGAATTGCTGCAGCTGACCAAGAAGTTATGGAACCAGCAGACAAATTGGAACTCCTCCGCAGCAAAATCCAGCGAGAGTTAGAATGCGCCCATAAGAGAGATGAGAAGACATATAACACGCGTAGTCGCACAGTCGAGTTTTCGGTAGGGCAGGTCGTCTACAGAAAAAACTTTAAACAAAGCAACTTAGCGGAAGGCTTTAATGCTAAGCTGGGCCCAAACCGAGTTCGATGCGTAGTAGTAAGAAGGAAAGGCAACGCTCTGTACGAATTGGCCAACGGTGCTGGAAAAACGATGGGAATTTACCATGCGAAGGATCTGTACGTTGCATAATGTTGGTATCTCAGGGTCGCAGGTCGAAGCCACAGGTGGGTGTACAGGACTAGGACAAGAAACAGGCCACGTATGAATTCTTATTGCGGACACGTTCCATGTACGAGTCATCGACGGGTCCGAGCCTGTTACGTGGGCCTGCGATTACCAAAACCGCCCTCGCTATGCCCTACAACGGCAAAAGCCGACAGCTAAACAAAGCCTAAAAGGGACCGCTTAGCGACAGCCAGCGGAACCTGCGTTTAGTAAAGATTGAAAACTATAAGCGATCGGATCGAGTACGGGTACGAAGCAATCTAATGCGACAAAATTGAATGTCGCGCTGGTGCCTATAAAGCGATAAGCCCTTAATTCAATTTAAACAAACTGTCGGAAAAATAAAACTCTACATTAAAGTGTTGCGGCGGCAGCATCACAAAAATAAAATAAATGCCAATTACCTAAAACTGCACAAAACAAAAAAAAAATATATATACAATCCGGACCTACAACAATTACCAAAAGTTCAACTAAATCCAACGCAACGGCAGAGGCCCATAATATAAAAAGACAGGGGAAGCAAGACCAGAAGGTCAATGTCCGCTTAGGGCGATCCGTAGCAGCGACAATCTGAACGAACTGAAAGATAGATGCATCTATCAGGCACGCAGCAATTTCAGCAACGCATACTGTAAGCCGCCACCTACGCACAATCTCAGCTTAGCAACAGTGGCCAATGCATGCCCAGTGGTACCCCGCACCCGGCTAAGATCAATGCGCTAGTCCACAAACGCATCGCTGAAGCGGCGAGCACCGCTTAAAAGAACGGGACGCATTTGGAACAGACCGCGGCGAGGGAGGCTGAGACGAACGAGAGCGACTTCGGCACACTTTCTTCGAGCTGAGCTTGATGGGTCCAGAAGAGGGAGGGGGATAGTGTTGCGCTAGGAATAGTTCGTTTGATTTTATTTGGATTTTTGGTTGAGTTGAGCGTTCTCTGTACGCATACAAGAAAAAAATGATAAATTTGGCTGCTCCGGTGCTGTAAAGCATAGTTTTTTTTGTTGTGTGTGATGTGTATCCGCGATTTGATAAAACCGAGTGGATTCGAGTTATGTTATTTTTTTTTTCTTTAAGCAACCTTTTTAGCCTGGTGAAGCATGCTGGCGCCAACATCGACTACCAGGTAAGCGTTAAGAAGCTCTAAACGACATATAAAAAAAAAAATAAACACCAACCACAAATTTTTATCACTCTCGAATTCACAAACATTTTTATTGAGCATGCCAAGACACCAACGCCTTTAGCGCAAAATTATCTGTCAGATACCATTTCGGAAAGAAAAAATGCAATAGTATTTCTGATAACGAAATCTAACCTTTGTTTTACTTTCAATATTTTTTTTATTAGTACTTTTAATTTCGTATAAAAAAATTTAATTTTAATTTAATTGCATCTTATCCTTTTTTTTGCCTTTTTTCATGGAAGCCTTTCTTATAGGTTACTTTTTTTTATAAGTAAATATATATATGTTATACTTGTTAGGTCTTAGTCTCATGGACATTTAGACGAACAACGGACTGAAGAAAGGGGGTCATGAAGTAAAGGCCAATAATGGCCCATGGTCACAATGCATTGGCAGAGTGAGAAGGGGTGGTCAAAAGGCTTAGCTGTCAGAACACCATACAAGTTGACTGGGGTGAGCGTGAAAGTTGGGAATATGGAGTGAATGTAGCAGTTATGAAAGAGTATGTATGGAGAGTGTATGAGTGTATGTATGAAGGGAAGTATGCTTGTGGAGCGGAGTGTCTGAGTGAATGTGGGGTCAGCTTGTGGACAGCATCGACAATTTTCCTTTTCTTTTTTTACGGACTTTTTCCATGTTCTTTACATGGCCCATCTTTTTCTTTACTCTATCCATTTTTGTTTGTTTGAGTAATTGGCACGATTCTACATTATTGAATATGTTTCTGGATGAGATTAGCCCTTCAAAGAAAGAACCCCACCAAATACGGCGAGCTTCAGCCGGGCTACCACCGTGCCAGAAGGAGGCGTGCTGATTCTACATGCAGGGAAGGAACATATCAAAACCAAAAATGGAAAATATTGGATGTGCCTTTAATATATAAGAACACCTCCAGACATTGCTGAAATTACAGATGCACATTCTGATTCCCCTAGTTCATTGCTTAAGCTAAGTTTACATATCCAAATAATTTGGCTAAATTTGGATAAAAATAGGCATGATTAAAGATTTTACAGGATTAACAAGTAAGAGCGCTGTAGTCGAGTTTCCCGACTACAAAATACCCTGTTCAATTGAGACACACATACAAACACACTCACATACACAAACGCATACACACATACGAGCGCACACAAACACACACACGCGCGCTCACACGAGGCCTGCGCAGGCAGCGCTGCCTGCATGAAGTGAGCGCCTACCCCACAGACAGACGGACAGACGGACATGGCTATATCGACTCGGCTGTTGATCCTGATCAAGAATATATATACTTTATAGGGTCGGAGAAGCTTCCTTCTGGCTGTTACATACATTTGCACAACTTCATGATCCCCTTTTCCCATTTTTAATGGGAATAGGGTATAAAAACTTAAACTGTGGTTCCATACACAAATCATTTGATCAAATATGGCCGGAAAGTTCCACAATTTGGCATATACAGCCCAATTTTCATGAAAATTTTTCCAAATTATTTGCCTGTGTGAACACAGCTTTCGACCTACTGCTTAATATCCCATCATAGTAACAAGACGTTCCAAAAGAAAAACCTTCTACTCTGTAAAATTCTTGCTTTAATTTTTAAAATGGGCGCGAAGAGAAAATTCAGCCGAGTGCAGAGGTGTTGCCAACCTAGTATTAGACCACTCCAGCCCTCCCGGTGTGACCGTGGCGCAAATGCCCGAATTTATAATCAGCCTACATGAGACAACCAATTGCACAAAAGCCATCTAGTTGCAAAATCTAGATGGATTTCGATTTGAGCAAAAACATGAACATGAGAAAACGGCCCTTAATATGGCAGCAACTTTGATACTCATATAAAAATCCACTCACTTCAGTCTGTTTCCCAATTTTGATACACATATAAAAATCTACTCACTTCAGTCTGTTTCTCCAAGAACAGCTTCTGTCTAATAGTTCCATTGAACTTAAGTTCATTGTTTTTAACTATAGTTCAATATTTGAACTGTAGTAGTAAGTCTTGGTAAAAGGCCACCACTAGAGGCACGTGAGCAGTGACCATCACTAGAATCTACATACTTTATAACACTAAACGAACACTTAGAAATAAGGAGGAAAACGAATTAGCGTCAGTGCGAGAGTGGGCCGAATAAAGTTAACCGAAGGCAGTAAATCCTAAAAGAAAACCAAAATTTTGGTGGATTGAGGAGTTGTCAAGACTTTTCAGGATCAGGTCTGCGTATCAAAAAGCGCGTCGATATCGAACTCCAGAATGCTTTCAAGCTACAGATTTAGCAAACAAAAACTTTCTTCAAAATGTCTACAAGGCAAAAACAGAAAGTTTTCAAAGCAGAATGGATGATCTGAATAAAAACTCAAATCTCACAGAAGCTTGGGCCCTTATGAGAACTTTGAAAGGATCTCATGAAAGAGTTGCCAGTCAATGGGATAACGCAAATAATGAAAACTATCTTGAATATTTAAAAAGTCAAGTACCTGTTGGAGTAACTCCAACATACGGCTACTCTGCAATCGAGAATAGTCTAATAATCCCATTTGATGAATCGGACCTTAACTCGGTTCTATGCAAGAAAAAATCGACAGCAGGAGGTGAGGACAAAATTACATATGACATGTTAAGGGCATTAATGGCAGAATGGAAGGTAATAAAGATTGTTCCGATACCAAAACCCAGCAAGGATTTGACAGATATAAAAAACTTTCAACCGATATCGTTGTTTTCGGTCCTTGCCAAGACCCTAAATATGATGATTAAGGAAAAAATTGTAGAATTTTGGGACTTAAATAAAACGTTTCCGAATAATACCTATGCATACAGGAAAAATAGGTCAGCAGCAATGTGTCTAAGCCATATTCTTTTTAATATCAATGAATTAAAGAAACGGAAGATGAAGACTCTGGTACTTACTGTTGATATAAGCAATGCATACAATTGTGTTAAGCTGAGTATTCTGGATGAGATTCTGCGAAAGGAAGGGATTCCACTGCATTACTGCAGATGGATAAAATCCTTTCTCATGAACAGAACAATCAAAATGGGTCGTAGTGAATTGACTATTGCAGATGGTCTTCCACAGGGAAGTTGTTTTTCACCAATCCTCTTTAATATGTACACTAATGACATTCACAAGCTTGGAGATGCTAACACAAGCATCTTTCAGTTTGCGGATGATTTCTGCTTTGTAACTCACGCAAGAACTTCACATGAAGTAATTGAAAAACTGCAAACGACGGTAAACACCTTTGAAAATGTATGCCAAAGCTTAAATCTCTCGTTTAACAAGGAAAAGGTTGAAGTTATGTCAATAGATAGAGGGAGGCTACCACCAAGTCGGTTAATTATTAACAATGTACCCATCGAGTATGCAAGAAAATTCAAGTTTTTGGGGAGAATAATTGCTGCAAATCTCTCATGTAAAGAGCACGTTGATTATACAAATGACAGGATTAAGCCTGCCACCAATCTGATAGCTAGAGCCACCATGATAAAAAGTGGTCTCACACCAAAGATGGCCACAAATTTCTATAGGGCTTTTGTTAGATCCAAAATGGAGTATACTTTTACAAGTGCCAATAGCAACAAAAATCTTGATAAAAAATTGAAATCGGTGCAGTCAAATGTATTAAGGAGATGTGCAGGTCTTCCATCAAATACGGCTCAGCATGTTATCTACTCTCTGGTAGGGGAGTTGCCTCCTCAAGAGAGAAGAGAACTGCTTACAGCCAGAGAAATTCTTAAAACAAAGATGCATAATGATGATCTGTATAGTAGGATTTCTGCTAGCTCAACCAAATCATCATACAGCCAAATTTTTCATAAATTTAAAGGCATCTTTGATGCTACAAATACCAGCACAAAGGTTTGTAAAGCATCAGAATATGTAGTGCCATACAAATATTTTTAATCAATCAAAAGAAAATCTCTCATCTATTCAAATAAGGAGTATCTATAATGAACAAATTTCATTTAAGGCAACAAGGCTTTACTGCAGTTGCAACAGATGCCTCGGTATCGGCAAATATGCTTGGGTTAGGCGTAGTTTTTGATGGAAATAAAGAAAAACTTAAGTTCAAGATCAATAAGAATTTGTCATCAACTTATAGTGAGCTAATTGCCATCTTTATGGTATGTATACAGTTGAAAAGACTGGGCTTAAGCAAACTTGCATTCCTAACTGACTCCAAAAACGCAGTTAAGCTTTTAAAGAAAAATTAACCTACTGAAAATTTTCTTGTAGCCAAAATTCATAATCAGCTGTGCATATTGGGCATCTCCCACTTTCAAGTGGTGTGGATTCCTGGTCATGTTGGAATAGAGATTAATGAAAGAGCAGATGCTGCGGCCAAGGAAGCTGTTCTGACAGGGGAGGAAATTCATTTTCCATACTCTACTGCTGAAGCTCTGCGTATAATTAAAAAAAGAGTTCTGCATCAATGGGGTAATCATTACAAGGAGCAATCACAAATAAAGGGAAAAAATATCATCGAAATCTTTCCAAACACACCTAGTACTCCATGGCATCATAGTGTTGACATGGAGGCTGGAAATATTGAATCCATTCATCACTCGCTGTTCAATTGTCCAAAGCATAACCAAAAATGTAAAATACTTAATCAATTAAAATATTAAATTAAATCAATTAAATTAAATCAAAATACTAATATCAATGTAAATGATATTCTAAAACCAAATAACAATTAAATTTTTGCAGATTTAACTAAGTTTATACTAGAATGTAATATAGACGTGTAGGTCACTTTAAAGTATTTCTTTTTTATGTTTTTTGCTGTTAAAATAATTATGAGGTTTTTTCACGCGTTTACACGAGCAGGCCCTTTTTATACTCTGTACCGAAGGTACATAGAGTATATTAAGTTTGTGCAAAAGTATGTAACAGGGAGAAGGAATCATTTCCGACCCTATAAAGTATATATATTCTTGATCAGCATCAACAGCCGAGTCGATATAGCCATGTCCGTCCGTCCGTCCGTCCGTCCGTCCGTCCGTCCGTCCGTATGAACGAAGAGATCTCAGAGATGGTAAGAGATAGAGGTTTGACGTGTATGGGGCATATATTTCTTATACTTGCAGGTAGATCAAGTTTATTTTCAATTTTTGCCACGCCCTCTCCCGCCCCCGCAATTTGAAAAAAACGTCATATCTCCTACAGTTTTGAAGATAGATCGTTCGTAC
The DNA here is from genome assembly GCA_037044535.1 of Lordiphosa magnipectinata. Lineage (NCBI taxonomy): Eukaryota > Metazoa > Arthropoda > Insecta > Diptera > Drosophilidae > Lordiphosa > Lordiphosa magnipectinata. Next base: position 182,103 of record JBAMBO010004064.1, read on the forward strand.
CTTCTAGAGATACCTTGTAAAATGTAAATTATTTATCGATTTGCTGAAGGAATGATAAAGATCGGATGAACGATACTCAAGTTATGAGCAAAAAACGGCCAATAAACACCCAGCACCACCCCACCCACCACCGCAGCATTCTATTGAACGTCAATCTTAGTGAGAGAGAGAGAGAGTGAGTGAAACTTAGAGATGAGCGCGTATAACTCGTGAGCAAATGCGAGCTGAGACGTTAAGGGTACAGAGTATGTTATAGTCGGGCTTGACCGACTTTCTTTCTTGTTTTGTATTGGACCTTGTGTATATCGCCAAACGAGCCACCACGATGGCTGAATAAGTTTTTTTTAAATGAAAACTTCGCCAGCCCTGGACTATCGATAACGATAGTTCACTTCCAAGTCTGTCTAATAAATTATTGCGTACTACAAAACTCAGAAGTGGGATTAATCCAAAAAAAAGCCCTACATTAATAAAAACACCGTCAGAAAGACAAATTGTGCAAAAAAAGAAAAAAAGGATACAGATATTTTTCATATTCCACGTGACACATAAAAAAAAAATGCAAGCAATTGGTGCGGAAGACTATTCAATTGGAGAACTGCGCAAATGGCTAAGTAAACTAGACTTACCGACAAGTGGTATCAAAGCCAACTTGGCGGCACAAAGCGAATGAAATTGAACGGGATCGTGCTGACGAAGAAGCTGAGACAAAAAATTCGACAAGTAACAGTGAAATGATGAAATTTAAACTAGACTTGTTGAAATTAGAAAATTAAACTTGGAAGAGAGCTGAAATGGAGAGAGCCAAGAGAGAAGAGACAGAGAGCGCTGTGCTGGCTGCCAATTGCAACGCCAGCAACATGTTGCAGAGCACGATGAAGGAAATGTTGCCGACTTTCAATGGCAAGAGTGACATAAGCATTTGGATTACTCAAGTTAAGGCCATAGAATGTATAAACTGGAGGATAACTAACACGAATTCTGATTATGTCAAAATTAAAGGACGAAACTCAAACATGGCTTCATTCAAAAGAGATGGCCTTGACTGTGCCAATCGAAGAGCTGCTGGAAATGATGACTCAAACATTTTGTGTTAAGAAGAATAAAAAGTTGTTACGCCCCAAATTCGAAGGGCGCCAATGGAGGGTTGCAGAGGATTTTGGGTCTTACTTCTCCGACAAGATGATGTTAGTCTCACGGATTCGGATCAAGAGGAGCTGATCGACAATGTTATCGAGGGCATACCAGATGTGCATTGCTTCACACATCCGTCGGCACTTCTACAGGCTTTTGAGAAAATAACGTTAGGCAAGGCATCTAATCCAAGTCGTGTACAAACGGGTTCTAATGAAAAACCAGATGCCCATACCAACAACCGATGCTTCAATTGCAATGCAGTGGGCCATTTTGCAGTAGAGAGCCACAAACCAAAACGGGAAATTGGAGCTTGCTATGGATGTGGAAGTCTGGAGCACCGCGTAGCTCATTGCAGCGAAAACAAGAAAAATGATAATGAATATGTAAGTTATTTTAATATAATGCTGTACTGGGTAGAGATTTTATGAACCTATGTAAATTTAAAATTGTAAGTGAAGAACTGGAAGAAAATATTATTGCAGATAGTAGTTGTGAAAACAATGAAGGTTTAAAAGATCGAAAGAGTGATTTGAAAATGAATGATACAGGAATAGAACGAGTGTCCAAATGATAGATTTACAGAAAACGAGTTTCCAAACGATAGGTTAAATGAAAAAGAGTGTCCAACAGCAAATGAGAGTTCAAATGATAAGTTGAAGCAAAATGATAGTTCAAATGATAAGTTGAAGGAAAATGATTGTCCAACTGATAAGTATAAAGAAAAGTACAGCTTGTTGAGAAGAAATATAGAAGGCTCTAAATAAGAGAATATATCAATAAGGAGCGAATGCAACATGTGAATGCGCTTAGCAGAAATAAACAGATTCTTATGATGAGTTCAAACACGATTGAGGAAAACTTGATCATTTGTCAGAGTAGAAGAGAGAAGTATGATAAACTGAAGAAACTGAGGGAAATTTTGCAAGAAACTGAACATAAGCAATATGAAATGAGAAATGGAGTGATTTATAAGAAGAAAGACCGCAATTTGCTGTTGCTTTGTGTACCTAAGGAAATGGAAAGCCATGTACCTTACAAGTATCATGACGAAATGGGACACGTAGGGATAGATAAAATGACTGATATAATAGCGAAAAGTTACTGGTTCCCTAATATCAGAGCAAAAGCTAAGCAACATATAGGTAATTGTCTAAAATGCAAAACACAAAATAAAAAACACGTTCTTGCTGTCATAGATGCTTTAACGAAATTTGTAAGGCTTTACGATACAAAAACCACAAACACAAAAGAAGTTATCAGTGCACTTCAGGACTATTTTAGAGCATATAGCAAACCAGGGTGTATTACTTCCGATAGAGGAAGTAGTTTCACTACAAATGACTTTGAATCCTTCTTGAAACAAAATGAAATTCAACATATTAAAATATCTACAGGATCACCCCAAGCTTATGGACAAGTGGAAAGGGTCAATAGAAGCATTGGGCCTATGATGGCCAAACTAGTAGATTTTGAAAAAGGATTACACTGGACCTGACGTTAGAGCACGTTGAGTATGCGCTAAACAACACTATTCAAAAGACGATCAGGGAATATCCAAGTAAAATGTTATTTGGGGTCTCGCAAAAGATTAAAGTGGCAGATATATTTAAAGAAAAGTTAAAGAAATAAATAATCAAGAATACATAAGAAATTTACCAGAAATTCGTGAAAAATCATATACACATCAGTTAAAAGTACAATCGTACAATAAAGAAGTTGTAGATATGAAAAGAGAGGAACCAAATAAATACATAGAAGAAGATTTAGTCATGATTAAGAACTTTGACACTAATTCTTGAATATCTTAAAAACTAAAACCTAAGTTTAAGGGACCTTATAAAGAAACTAAGGTATTCTGAAATGACAAGTACATTCTAGAAGAAGTGGACGGATTTCAGCAATCAAGAATCCCTTACAAAGGTGTATGGGCAGTGGCGAATATGAAACCATGGCTAGGAAATAATAACAAATTATAAACATGAAAAAATATCATTTGTAAATAATATTTTAAGATTATTATTATTATTTGAAGAGTTGATTTACGCTTACAAAGTCTAAGCCAACAGTTTGAAGCCATGGCTACCGAGGCCTTCGGCTAATATATTTAAGCTTTTCGTTTTTGTATTTTGTCTTATTGTCTATTTTAAAGTAATTAGATCATTTTTTTCCAAGTTATTCTAGTAGTTTACATTCTTAGTTATCTATGTGCTAATGATACCAATTAAATTAAGGTTTACATAATGATTTGTTATATATAATTATATTGTTCTGCTTAATATTGTAGTTCTTAACTTATTTTATAACTGGTTCGAAATAAGTGGACTGTAAATTAATTATTCATAGATTATTCTTCAGCCAATCAACGAATTGTTTTATTTATTTTTTCCATTCTGGCTAACACGTGTTGAGTTAACATTCATAGCATTTTTCATTGGGGAGAGACAAGGGCTGCAAGCATTATCGATTGCACTATCGATAACAGTTGAGCCTACGTATGGGCTTTTCTTATCGATAGTTTGATTTATATATTTATAAGTGACAAGTGAACGAACTAAAATGACTCACAGCATTGCGGCGGGGCATATTAGTTAACTGCTCCCCCCTTCGAAACATGGCCGTCCTCGGGCATGCTTAAGTCATTAATCATGGATGTTATCTTCCGCGATTCTCGTCTCTTCCTAAGATATCGTAGTAGGAGGGCGAGACCATTAACTGCTACCAGAAGACCGATTCCCAAACGAAATACCATCACCGTCCCAGACTCGGACGAGTTCTTCTCCCTGACCTCCTCGATGCATTAGAGATTCCGCTCATTCAATCGGTGCAAGTACGGAAGGCTCAATATCGCTTCGTGTCCTGTGATGTTAAGTAGAGGTGACAAAGCAGTCTGAGGGCTGCCCCTCTGGATGTTGTTGTGGTTCATATACTTCGAACCATTTATGAGGGCGTAGGCGTTGAAGGTGCCGAGGTGGGCACCTGCCACTGAAACCCCTGAGCTGTTGTCGGTGCTCACGGTTGCTGGACGGTTATTGATTATTATGACCCCATCATCGACAATTGTTATCGGGAATAAATGACTGGGCTGAGTCAGGCGATGTGCCACGACTCCGGCATGTAAGGACTGAGCGCATGAGGCCTCGATGTTGTTAGCTAATTGTAGGACAGTGCCGTTATGCTCCACAGGGAATATGGTGATTCCTTTACAAACTAACTTAATTCTGGGATAGCTTAAGATAAAGTGGATGGCGTCCTTAGACTGAAAAATCTTAATACTAGATACTTCTACAATATTGGTAACAGCGGTGTTGGTGAGTTGGTCAGTTAAGATAGACTTCAAATCAGTGTGGTCAATAATAGCGGGTTTCCAATGCTCGCTTTTGCGAGAGTGATTGTGAGCATTAAATTGTCTAATTCAGTAATTAAGATTCTGTTCCTTGTTAGCAATATTTCAAATAGGTGTGATGTGTCAATGTGATCCTTTCTTGTGGATTTCAAAAATTATTCACTGAGTCGGTCAATGGTTTACCTGCCTTTGGAGTTCTGAGTTTGGCTGTCGCCGTTACCAGTAGTTGTAATAACGTCAGAATAATCCTACGAATATAAAGTTCTTATCTTAGAAACGTCGGTTTTGGTAGAAGCTGTGTTCTTAGCGCAAGTTGTCCTTGTGGACCACCCTCCCCTTGATCAGGACCGTTGTCCCGAGGTCCGCTTGGACTTTATTTTCGGTACAGAGTGGTGTCAACTTATTCCCTAGTCTTCTATTTGTTTTTACCAAAACTTTTTCTCCTACCTCAAAAACCCTATTTTGTCTGTCCGGGTTGTTCCTGCCTAGTTGGAGTTCCTGTGCCTTTTGAATCTTCTTCTGTGTTGTGGCGAGCTCAGGGGTGGACATGCGTAGCACGTCGATTGGTCTCTTGTCTGTTACTGAGTGGACTGAGCGGTTATATTCTGTTGTGGCTAACAGGATGAGTTCAACTGTGTCTTCAATACCCTTTTGTAGCTTTAAGCATCTTGCAATTTCTATGAGTGTGCTATGGAAGCGTTCTACCTGTCCATTTGATGTACTATGCAGAGGCGGGGCGTTTGCGATGCTTACTTGGAAGTGATTGTACAATAATGATTTTATTGTCTCGGAGTTAAACGCAGCTTCGTTGTCACAGTAGACAGATTTTGCATTGGGAAAAATATTCATTAATTGCATTAAGGGTGGCTTAACGTCCTGAATGGTCCGGGAAGCAATCGGTTGTACCATTGCGAATTTGGAAAACTTGTAGATGCAAGTCAGAAAGTGTTTCCTATCTGTTGAAAAGATATCTATGTGTAGCAACTCCCCAACGCAAGAGGGTAGCGGTGCTTCGCCAAGTTCTTGTTTCCTTGGTTGCCTGTTGTACTTTGCTTTGGCACAGACCTTACAATTTACCACCACTTCCTTGGCCAGCCTCGCCATCTTTGGGAAATAGAAGTCTAGCATGACCTGTTTCATGTTCTCTTGGCAATACCTATGGGCCCTATTGTGTTCGGACACAATTATCTCCCTTGCCTCTTCTTGGTTAAAAATGTCGGTTACAAAATTCTTGCAGTGCCAAAATTTGGTTGCAGGAAATTGCCTGATGGGGCTACCTTGGAGACATGCGAGTTTGTGAAGGTCGCAGTGTATTGCATTAACCACTTCGGGGCTTATTACCGCCTTCACAACGTCGAAGAGCAAGTCAGTATCCTTGAATAAGATCTTGTGACGCCTTTTTTCCTTGAACAGGATAAAGGTTTGTTTCAATGGAAACTGGGCCTGTTCCAGCACGATCTGGTTTCGGAAACAGTTTAAGGGCTTATCTGTTGACTCGATTGAGTGCGTCAAAGAAAGCTCACTGTGAGCCGTGGCCCTGTCAGAATCGGGGCACTGGTCCTCCAGAGCGTTTATATTCTGCCGCGAAAGTGCATCTGCGACATAGTTCTCTTTGCCAGGTTTGTAGATGACATTGGCGTTGTGTTCGTCAATGAAAGCCTTCCAACGCTTGATTTTTGCATTGGGGTTCCTATCGGAAACGGCGAATGTGAGGGGCTGGTGATCCGTAAAAATATTCAGATCTTTCACTCCATAAAGGTAGTGCCGTAACTTTCCTAATGCCCACACTATGGCCAGAAGCTCCCTTTCATTGGTAGCGTAGTTTATTTCCCTGTCCTTCAATGTTCGTGAGATCATTGTGATGGGGCGGCCGTTTTGGGATAAAACCGCTCCTATACCGAATGACGAGGCGTCCGTCGCTAGATCGAAAGGCCTTTTATAGTCAGGGTATAGGAGTAAAACATCTTCTGATGCCAGTATGTTTTTTAGTTTGTTGAAAGCTAGCCGCTGGGCCTCGCTGAAATCAACGGGGACATTTTTTGATCTATACTTGCTGACAGATCCATTCGGTCCTTTCAAGATGTTCGATATTGGCCTTGCTATTGCTGCAAAATCCTTTACAAAACATCTGTAGTAGCTCGCCAGTCCTAGAAAGGATCTGACGTCAAACAAGTGTTTTGGCTCCGGATATTCCTGAATGGTCCTCACCTTTTCAGGGTCCGTTCTCGCGCCATCCTTGGTGACTATGAAACCTAAGTAGTTCACGCTATTCTTAAAAAATTGCGGTTTTTCCAGCGCTACCCTCATGTTGGCCTCATATAGCTTCTTCAAAACCCAGTCAACATGCTTGACATGGTCTGCCTCATTCTCGGAGAAAATAATGATGTCGTCGACATAGACATAAATAGACTTGCCGATTTGATCCCGCAGCACATCGCCGATTGCCCTTTGAAAGATACTGCCAGCATTTTTCAATCCGAAAGGAAGTCGGCAGAATTCGTACTTTCCCCCGTTTACAGAGAATGCGGTTTTTTCACGATCGCGCTCCGCGAGAACGATTTGGTGATACCCTGCCTTTAGGTCCAGGGTCGTGAAAAATCTGGCCCTACCCAGGTTTGCCAGGATCATGGGGATGCTAGGCATGGGGTATGAGTCGGAGACTGTCTTTTCATTAAGCTTCCGGAAGTCATTTACAAAACGTTTGTTTTGGTTGCCCAAATCGTCGGTGCCTTTTTTGTCAACCACCCACACGGGGTTGTTGTAAGGAGATCTGGAATTTCTGATAATGCCGTTTTTTAGAAGATTTGCAACTTCTGACTTGACAAAATCAGCTATACCCATTGGGTAAGGATATAGTTTGGAATAAATTGGTGCATTGTCTGTCGTTCGTATTGTAGCGACAATGGCCGTGTTGTACGGCAACGCCTCGTTAGGGTCTGCGAATGCCCTTTTGTTACCCTGAAGCATTTTCAGGAAACATTCTTTTATTTCGGGAGGCGCATCAGTGATAAGGGGTTGTGTAAAATTTACATTGGTGCACCTGTGGTACTGTATGGTTTCTAATTGGTTACCAATCTGTATCTTATTGATACTGTAACGAAGATCGACCCCCACTTGCTTCATAAAGTCGAGGCCAATGATTCCATCAAACGTCGTTAAATCGTTTAATAGAAAGAAGGTGGCGTTTTTTCCGAACATCGGTAAAATGCATTTTTTTGTTATTTGGGTGGAGCCGTGAATTGAATTTGCGGCAAATGGTGACTCGACCGGAACTACGCCTTTCAGCCGTTTCGAGCTTCTGATGTAATTTTTGGCGGACCCCGGATCGAGTAGAAATTTGAAGGCTCTCCCTTCTATTTCCCGCTGTATAAAGGACAGCTGGGACCTTCCCCTAAAAAATGAACGGAGTCACTTTGGTAACCGCATTCGCTTCGTGCGTCAATGTCTGATGCTGCCAGAGTAGCCACTTCGGCATATTCAGGCATGGCCTGATCGGTACCCTGGGCTATGTGGTCTATTCTTTGACGTCTTTGACCAGACATGCGCTCTGATGTATTGTTTCGTTTGCCTGCCTGGTCCGACCTGTGGTTATTAGAAGCCGCACCTTGTGTCTTGTGGTACGCCGTGGCTTGGCGAAATTTAGAGGACCCAGGCTCCACCTCCATAGGCTCGCCGGCGGCCTGATTCTGGGGCTTATCCTGGGACCGTTGGAAATTGCCCTGACTACCTTGGTGCCCATGGCTGCCCTGCGATTTGTTAAAATACGGATTTTTACCTTGACCGTTTTTTGGACCCGCTTTTTGATCAACCTGCCTCTGCTGGGGCTGCGTACGCTGCTCTGCCCTTTGTGCCTTGTCCTGAGCACTTCTGGCATAAGTTTCGGCAAACGTGCTCCTTTCCTCAGTGGACTCTAGCTCCTGGGCCTTTGCCAACGCGGACGGTAGATCTTTAGGTTCTGCTGCGAACAGAGTGCGCATGAGAGGCCGTTTTAGTCCAGATATGAAAACCCGAAGGGCATCCTCTCTGAATTTTTTACACATGCCACCCGCTATTGTCCTATCGCAAGACATTTGGACCTTGTTTGTTAGCAAGGTAAGCTTCTTTGCAACTTCATCATAGAATTGCAGGGTGGTCAACTCTCCTTGTCTTAAGGTACTCAGATCCTGATCTATAGCGTGGATTGGCCTTTTATCAAAATATGTGAAGTCCAACCTATCTATTATAGCCTCAAAGTTCATAGGTGTGCTGTATGACGCTAACATGGCATTTGCTGGCTCTCTCACTTTACTCCTAATGATCACCACCGCCTGGTAATGGCGTGAACTGCCTGAATAAGGTTGATAAAGTTTGTAAGCGGCGTGCGCAGCTTGCCGCCAAGAAACATATGTCTCTGTGGTCCCGAAGAACTCGGGAATACATTTGACCGCATCTAAGGGTTCGTCGCAACTTACGCCAGGAACGATCTCTACGTCTTTGTAGGGTTCTACCACTGGCGTGGAAATATCAACTTTGCTCACTCTTTCAGTGAGATCATTAATTTTATCGTTCAGATCAGCAACTACCTGTTGCCATTCGACCGCCTGCGCAGCGAGCGCGTTTTCTACCGCAACCTGCATTGCAATTCTGAACAGTTCAGGATCCATGTCTTTTTCTTTACTTACTCTTGTCTTTTTTAATAAGTTTATCAAAATGCTATCGCCAGAGTCGTAAGAGCCTGCCGTATCCTTCCCCAGACTTCTCGAACACTGTCGTCCGAGTCGTACTCTTCCCCAAGGCGGTCACTGTCAGAGGGGCTATTCATACGTTAGGCACAAAAACTACACCGTTTTACTTGACCAGCACACCACAAAAATTCTTTGCTGAGAAAAGATCACTAAGACACATAACCAGGAATGAATTCAACGTTCTAAATATATTCTACCCACACTTTTATGAAATAAGTAATACTCCTGACTTCTTATTATTTTTTACCCAGATTTGAGTCAACTTAAACAACCATCTCACTTACATGATTTTTATTTTCAGCAACATGTCGATCGTAGATCCTTGGTTTTGTTCTTAATACTTCTTCGCTGCCCGAATAGCTGGGTGCTAACTCGGTGACAATACGCTGCCCGGAGGGCACCTGCGGCTCCGGTGACAATGTTTCTGATTCGTTAACCCACCACCACTAATTTATGCTGGAGTCTTTTGCGTTTTGTTGTTGTTTTAGCAACCGACCTTGTCGTAATTGCTTGCACTTTATTCACTTTATTCGGGTGTGAATTCTTATTGTTGTTGGGCGCCAATTAATTATTCATAGAATATTCTTCAGCCAATCAACGAATTGTTTTATTTATTTTTTCCATTCTGGCTAACACGTGTTGAGTTAACCTTCATAGCATTTTTCATTGGGGAGAGACAAGGGCTGCAAGCATTATCGATTGCACTATCGATAACAGTTGAGCCTACGTATGGGCTTTTCTTATCGATAGTTTGATTTACATATTTATAAGTGACAAGTGAACGAACTAAAATGACTCACAGCATTGCGGCGGGGCATATTAGTTAACTTGTATTAATCGTTTTCCGGTTGAGGTTAGAACTTTATTTGTGATACAATGTACATATGAAATTTGAGACGTGCTGCAGGCGGGACTGTATAAATGCAACTAAACTAAGATAAGGAATCAATGTGTTAGCGAAGCTTGGTCTTGCGATCTTTGCCTCCCACACTGTTGTCATGCGTGTGCATTAACTGTTGATCATTGGTGTTCAGGTCCCCTGAACGCGTGTTCAGAACAAGGGGAGAACGGCCACCTTAGTGATTGGGCGCTTGTAGATTCCTTTGGCTGTCCGGATGCTGACCACTCGGACCTTGTCGTCTTCGCCAGCATGGACTTCGTCGATACGGCCCATCAGCCACTTGGTTGGCGGGAGATGCGGGTCCTTGATGACAACAAGTGAGCCAACCTGGATATTGGGATGCTCCAGTTGCCACTTGTTCCTGGGTTGAAGCGTGGTCAAGTATTCGGTGTGCCACCGCTTCCAAAAGCCTTGCACCATGGCCTGTAGCTGTCGCCAACGATGCAAACTGTTGATGTCTGTATCCAAAACAGACGGTTGAGGTATGGCTGTGTGTGCCTCACCTTTCAAAAAGTGCGATGGGGTGAGGGGATCCAAACTTGTGTCACCTGATGAGCAAAGCGGTCGAGAATTGAGTATCCCCTCTATTTGAACCAGAACTGTGGAATATTCCTCAAAAGTTAGTATACTGCCACCAACGACTCGGCGAAGGTGCAGCTTTATGGATCTTACGCAAGATTCCCAAATGCCGCCAAAGTGCGGAGCAAATGGGGGAATGAAGTGCCATTTTATGCCTCGTCCAGCTATAATGTTTGCCAAATCTTCATCTTGACATTGGGACCTGGCCAGTCGTCTCATCTCGTCGAGCTCTCGATGGGCCCCTTGGAATGTTGTCCCGTTGTCGGAATACAGATCCGAGATTGGACCTCGGCGTGACCAGAAACGTTCCAAGGCGGCGATGAAGGCTGAAGTCGCCAGATCGCTCATCATTTCAATATGTATGGCCTTGGCTGATAGGCAAACAAAAATAGCGAACCAAGCCTTCCCGAATTTGGGTGTTCGTCCTTTTGTCCATATGATCGATACTGGGCCTGCGTAGTCCAGTCCAGTGTGAAGAAAACATCTAATGGGCTGTACTCTGAGTACATGATTTGCGCACTGGTTGCGCGTCTCTGCATGAAACAGGGTTTGTCAATGCGTCCTTCACTACGCATTAACCCGTGGGCATCTATGAATGGGGTGTATCGAATCAACCTTGATTTGACTCGAAGCGGACATCCTTTGCTAAGCGATTCATACTCTTTGGGGAAGGCACTCTTTTGGACGTACTTTAGCAGCTTGTTTCGAGCATCTTAGATCTCGAATGCGGTCAAAAAGTTTGGTGTCACTTGATCAGTTGTAGTTGCTCTGATCCGCCGTTGCAAACAATGGACAAATCGAAAACAGTAGCTGAGCACTCTCAGCAGGCGAGTCCATGACAAGAATCGGTTTAGTAAGCGCTCAAAAAACTCTTCTTCTCTGGTAGTGTGTAGAACGATTTGGGGTTTTGCTTTCTTCTCGATGGCAGCAAACGAATCAGGCGACTGCATAAATTTGGCTTTCACAGGTGGCCAAGTCGAGCGTGACTGGGATAGCCATTGTGGTTCATTCCACCAGAGTTGGTGCGTCTCAAGTTTAGACGGTAGTAAGCCTCTAGATGCACAGTCAGTAGGATTGTCCTCCGATCGGACATGTTGCCAACCGCTGCGTGTGCACACCTCCAGAATTTCAGCTGCTCGGTTGCATACGAACGTATTCTAGGTGCGAGGTGGTGCTGATAGCCAATGAAGAACTATTTCCGAGTCCGTCCAACAAAAGGAACTGGAAATAGAAATCGTTAGTGCTTGTTTGACCAGTAAAAGCAATTTGGTTAGCAAGTGCGCGGCGTTCAATTCTAATCGCGGAATCGATATGGGCTTTAACGGCGCGGTAGTCAATTCCGATTTTGACTCTACTATAGAGGACGGCGCCATAGGCGTGGGATGACGCGTCAGCGAATCCATGCAATTCAATTTCTTGATATGGCGACGCGATGTAGCGTGGTATACGACAGTTGGTGAGCGTTGCGAGCTCTTTACGAAATAATTGCCAGCGAGTATTTAAACCATATGTGAGTGGTTCGTCACAGCTTAGCGCGCAGAGCCAACTTTCTTGAAACAGGATTTTGAGCATTACTGTAGCAGGAGCATAGATTCCAAGGGGGTCATATATTTTTGCAAGCTCCGACAAAAGGATTCGTTTGGTTGGTACCTCCTTGGATTCGGAACCTTTGAGATTGATGGACAAATCGTAGGATTCCAATGAAATCCGTGAATTTTCACAACTTCAGTATCGTCTTTTGAATCGCTGGCAATGGGTACGGGTTGATATTCACAAATATCCTTGGGTAGCGTTCTCAGCAGCGACCAGCAATTTGAGCTCCATTTGCGAAGAATGCATTTTGCTTCTCCCAGCAGCTGAATAAGTTCATCCTTGAGGGCGATGAGTTCATCTGTGGAGTCGCAACCAGTGGGAATGTCATCGACATAGGCATCCCGTGATAGAGCAATAGCAGCCAATGGGTAGGTGCTGCGATTATCATCTACGAGTTGCTTCAACACTCTCAAATCTAAAAAAGGTGATGGAGCCAATCCATATGTGACAGTTAAGAATCGATAGTGTTGAAGGGGTGCGCTTTCATCAAAGCGCCAAACAATGCGTTGGTAATTGGTGTGCTTGGGTGACACCAGTATTCCTCTAAACATTTTCTCTATATCGGCACAGAGAACATATCGATGTTGACGGAATCGAATACAAACTCCAAACAAATCTTGTTGAATGGGTGGGCCTATGTGTAAGCAGTCATTGAGGGAATATCCTAGGTCATCTTTTCCAGACCCGTCGAACACAACTCGACACCTGGTGGTCGAACTTGTGGGTTTCAAAACAGCGTGGTGGGCCAAATAGACGCAAGTTTCTGGGTCTTCGTCTATTTGCTCATCTTTGAGGAGCTCCATGTGTCCTCTGCGTAAGTAGCCTTCCATGAAGTCATCGTATTCTTGTTTGAGTGATAGCGATCTTCTTAATTGACGCTCCAACGATCCAAAGCGTTTGATGGCTTGTGGCAAAGTTGGTCTAATTGGTGGGGACCCATCTTTGAATGGGTATTGAATTATATAAGCACCATATTTGTTGCGTGAATGGGTTGCAGCGAAGTGATGTTCAACTGGATCACTTGCCTCTATGGTAGCCTTGGGCGGCTTAACGTTGTAAATCTCCAAGAAAGATCGAACCAAGACATCTAAATCTTCTTGAGCATGGAATGACAGTGCGGGCTGTGTGGCATCATTGGCAGCGAAATAGGTACCTGCAATGACCCAACCAAATTTTGTATAAAAAGCAAGAGGGCAATCTTTACCAAATGATTTTTGTTCTCCTGTGTAGAGATTCCAAAGTTGATCCGAGCCGAGTATGACATCTATTGCACTCGTCTGGTGGAGAGTAGGATCTGCCAGCTCCATCTTACAAATCTGCGTCCAAAGTGGTGAGAACGTGTTAATCGCTTGCGCTGGAATCGATGACGTTAGTACACTCATGATTAACGCAGTGACTTCAACAGAGTCGTTTGATATTCGCGAAAATAGTTGAATCTTGGCGCGCCCTCTAGTGACTCCAGCACTATTAGCGGCAAGACCTGCAACTGAGATTCGGGCGTGTGTTCGTGGAACACCAATTCGTTGTATGAATGCTTCTGTTGCCAATCTGACGGTTGAACCTGTATCGAGCAGCATCCGACAGGTAGTCCTATTACCCCATGCGTCGATCACAGTAGCTAGTATAGTTGGCAAGAGTGTCTGAGCTGTGGTGACGTAAGCAGCGTCCAAAGTGTGATGGCTAACAACAGCAGGAGCAGCGTCTGCAATCCTAGCGCTCGAGGTGAGATGGCTGGCGTCCGTACTCTGTGTTAGGTGAACATGTCCATGAGAAGCGGGTGGCTGCTCAACATGAACCACTGTGTGGTGCCTCGCCTTGCAAAGGCGACAATTAAAGTTGGAGTTACAATTATTGACTATGTGTTTTCCACTGAGGCAATTAAAACACAACTTGTTTTGATTTACGAATTTTCTGCGAGAATTTACATCAAGATCTCAAAACTGTGTGCAGCTATTAATAGTGTGACCCTCGTTGCAATATTGGCATTGCAGATCAGCTGTTTTCTGCACAGTGGTATGATGAACCGTAGATTGGCGTCGACTATGGGTGTTGCGTGGTGTAGCTACCTGGCATGACTCCGAAGCGTCACAACGACCCGTAAGAAAAGTAAGGAAATCATCTATGGTCACAACTTCGGCTTTTGACACACTGCTTTCTGCCCATAGCTCGCGTGTCTCGTTGTCCAATTTCAGTATCATAATGTGTATGAGCCATGGATTTCGCTGCTCACATTCTAGTGCACTCAACATTCGAACAACCTAATCAGCGCCATCAACAAGCTTACGTAACGTGCCCATGCTGGACCCACTCGTGCCGGGCAGGGTAAGAAAATTGGTTATGAAAGAACGAATGATTAGCGGTTTTTTGTTGTACCTTTGCTCTAGCTTTTCCCATGCCTTGTCATAGTTGTCGTTGGTAACTGCGACATCTTATCTGCTGATAAGACTTTAGGTAGTGAAACTTCTGGCACTTGCTTAAGGTTGACTTTTTGTCCACCGAACCTAAGAACAAGTCGCTAAATGGAGGCCAGTCCTCATAACTACCAGTGAATGTGGGGATTTTAATTCTCTCAAAATGTAAGCCTGAATTGTCATCTTTCTCCTTAACGGTTTTCAATAACTGAGCTTGGTCAGACGATCGAGTTGCTCTCCCCCTGCAGGAGGTGGGTTGGCATCACATGCCCGTAACCCTCTTGTAGCCACTGCTAGCAAGCTATATGTCTCGCAATATTTATCTTCGTACTCGCCAAAGTCGATATTGGGATCGACAAATTCGGGATCGTCCTGGTGTCGGCACAGCTCCTCGGTCAGCTCAAAAAAAAGCTCAAAACTTGCTTTTAATCTATATAGGCGATGCTCCAAAGCTTCCTCCGATTCCTTGGCCTAGATGGCCTTGGCCGCGTTAGTGTAAGCCCGCGTGATTTGCGACTTACAAAAACCACGTTGTTGAAGAACACACTTCATCTCTATTACGTAACTTATATGTACTGGCAAGCGAAACAAATTATCACAAATCGGAATTCAAACTACAATTAGGCTGGGATCCTGCTGATCCTGTCCATTATCCGGCTCGAAGGACCAAATTTGACGTATTGTTCGAAATAAGTGGACTGTAGTAATCGTTTTCCGGTTGAGGTTAGAACTCTATTTGTGATACAATGTACATATGAAATTTGAGACGTGCTGCAGGCGGGACTGTATAAATGCAACTAAACTAAGATAAGGAATCAATGTGTTAGCGAAGCTTGGTCTTGCGATCTTTGCCTCCCACACTGTTGTCATGCGTGTGCATTAACTGTTGATCAGTGGGGAGCAAACGATGCGTGCACAAACAAATAGGTGGGTGAAGAGCAGACAATGAAATTACAGCACTTGGCACAAGAATAGGTATAAAGGACATCTAATTCCTAAACAATAACCTATGAAACATGTTACATTCTTTGAGATATTTTATAATTGCTATTATGGTTTCAGAGGTTGGGTTGGTTATAAGTGGTATTGCTGAAGATTGGGAAAGATATTGTAATCTGTTTTGGCTGAAAGTTGGACAAAAAGTAAGCAGATGATCGAGAGTAATATTATTGTTTGTGTTACAGAAAGAACATAGGGCAGATTTTATTTTTTCCATATAGTGTGCATGTGTTAAGTTCGTATGTCCCAGACGGAGACGTATAATCTTAATTTCATATTTTCGAGAGATCATTAATTTATTCTTGTGGTTGAGATAGTTTTTTAGATTAATTTTATCTAAATTGATTGATTGATACCAGTTGAATGTATCTGCGCACCTTTTTAGTTGGTATTCATAATAGCATTTTTTAATTAAATTTTTTATGTCTGCATTGTTGTTGTTTGGGGTATATGCTAGTGGAAAGTGTCTAGAGTCCTTTGCTGATTTATCAGCGAGCTCATTCCCTGTTATATTAATGTGGCTGGGGATCCACAGAAGGGTAAATTTTTGATATTGTCTTATTAATAGGTCTCTTATTTCGACTACATAATAAGAGTGGTTGCTAACGTTTTTTACTGCATTAAGGGATGAGAGGGAGTCCGAACAAATTATATTTTTTCCTCGTCCTGTTTTTAAGAGTAAAATTGCTTAGTGTATGGCTATTAATTCTGAAGAAAACACCGTTGAGTACGTGGGAAGAAGTCCCATTTTTAAACCGTCAGTATCTGTGGATATCGCATAACCTGTGCATTCGTTGATTTGTATTTATGAACACTATTTTGTTATTATGCTCTGATTTAAACTGAAGAAATTGATTTCGATAGACTTCTGGAGGCGTTGTGCTCTTATTGAATTTACTAAATGTAGTGTTTACGGCATTTGCGTTGAGGGCCCAGGGTGGGTCTTTGTGTTTAATTTTTTTTGGAGGTCTTAAAACAATGTCGATTGATTTATTCAATGTAAGAACATTATCTAGGATAGAATGATTTTTCCCTGATTTGGGAGGGTTGTAATTTTTTAATATATTATGAAGAGGGGAGTCGAAACTGCTCAGTATGCGGTGGAAGAGATTAGTAGTAAGGAGATCCTTTCTGAGATCAAGGGGTGCGACATTTGCTTCAAATAGTAGGTTGGGCGTTGGCGTCGTTCGAAATGCTCCCAGTGATATCCTGACTGCAGAATTTAAGATCATTTTGATTTTTTTTGAGACAGCTTGGAGCGACTGTTCCATACATTGGCAAAGTAAAGTCTAATTTTGAAATAATAAGAGATTTAATAAGTGATACTAATGTAATTGTGCTGCATCCGAACTTTGGGGTTGAAAGACATTTAATGATATCGAGGCGCTTAGAAAGGGAACTAGTAAGAAAGTCAATATGTGAGTTCCACTTATGTTTCTTGTTAAATGAATTATGAATTTGAAAATTGCTGGTGGACACTATACATGAGCAACTGTGTTTGTTGCAGATGTGCATATGCTTACATTTGGCGGGAGCAAGGCTGCAACCAGAGTAAAGGCACCAATCGAAAATATTGCTAAATAAAGAGTCTAGATTTATTGATTCATTTTTGGTTTTATCCAAATTAATCAAAAGATTAAAATCATCGGCGTATGCACTTATGTGTATTTCTTTGTGTAGGTCAATAATTTCTGTAATTTTTTGATACGCAATGACAAACAGAACATCGGAGAGCGGTTAACTATAATCTATAGTTAATTTTTTTAACCACTAAAATATTAACAATAAAGATACGCATAATATGCAAAATATTCAAAAATATGTGACATGTATTATAAACAGGGAATCAAACCGAATCGTCTTACGGTTCCGGTTCCGGTTCTAGTACGTACCGAAACTTATGTTTCGGTAAAAGGTTCTGTTTTGGTTCTAGCATTATTTCGGTATTCGGTTCCGTATTGGTACCTTGATTTTTATTTCGGTATACCGGTACACACCGGTATGAACCGTTAAAATTTAAAGAAATTTTTAGCCTAAGACCTGACAAAGTGGATAAGCAATCTAGACGCACACAAAAACGGATGTATTCGATTTACATCAATTTTCAATTGCATTTGTAGCTTGTTTTCATAAAATATTTTCAAGTTTGTATTTATTACATGAATAAAATTATATTTTTTTGTATCGGCTATTGTTTCAGCGTCCATCCGATTTTTCAGCGGAGCTAACGCTCACTTTGGTAGTTGGAACAGCAGGAAGATCTTTTGATAGCTCATACAATTCCGAAAGCTTTGTCGACTTTTATCTTTGTTATCGATTTAAGCTCAGAAAACCTTGTTTAATGCCATTTAACTGATTTGTGAAGATACTGAACTATTTGTATTGTCCCAATTCGTTTCATATAAATACATATCGTTCAGTTACTTTAAGACTGTCACGACTTTTAAGTTAATGATGCAGAAATATTCGCCATATTGTGTTTTATATGGTGTACAATTTTTGTAGATATAATTTATTCTCGGGAAATTTGTTAATTCATTTTACAGGTTCATTTTCATGATCCAACAAGTGCGACATATCTGAGTTGTCCTACAGACGATATCGGTACAGGTCCTTCGGCTTACTGTTCAGACGTTATATTTTCGAATTGGATTGAATATAAAACGAGAAGGCCAATCTAACTTCGTCTGTGCCGAAGTTTTTATACCCTTGCAAATGCAAATGTCACAGTTTCAGAACGCTTACATAAAAATCAAAAATTTTTGTAACTACAACCCATTTTCCTACAGATAAACGTCTGACTTCGAACAAATTTCGCGAATCTTTTTGAAAACATCAAATTAACAATCGCCGAGTTTAAGAACGATAAAATTTAAAACAAAAAAGTTTTTCTCCCTAAGACTTAATTTCCGACCGATCAGTCCTATGGTAGCCTTAAGATATAGTCATCCGATTTCGACCAAATTTTGCGAATCTATTTGAAAGCATATAAAATAAGTCATCAGCGAGTTTAAGCACGCTAACAAATATAAACAAAAAAATTTTTTTACCAAGACTCATGTTCGACCGATCGGTCCTATGGCAACCATAAGATATAGTCACCCGATATCGATCAACTTTTTCAAATTAGTTTGAAAGCGTTTGATATTAATAATCACCGACCTCAAGAACGATTTACTTGAAAACAAAAAGGTTTTTTTTCACTAAGACCCATTTTCCGACCGATCGGTCCTATGGCAGCTATAAGATATAGTCATCCGATTTTAAGCAAAATTTGCAAATCTGTTTGAAAGCATATAATATTAATAATAGCAGAGCTTGAGGACGCTAACAGTGAAAACAAAAAAGTTTTTCTCAGTAATACCCATTTTCCGACCGATGCTTTCTATGACAGCTATTAGATATAGTCATCCGATCTTGACCAAAATTTGCAAATCTGTTTGAAAGCATAAAATATTAATAATGACCGAATTTAATAGCGCTAACATTGAAAACAAAAAAGTTTTTCTCATAAAGACCCGTTTTTTGACCGATGGTTCCTATGACAGCTATAAGATATAGTCATCCGATCCGGTTGGTTCCGACATATTAGTAGCGTGCAGTAAAAAGAATACTCTGTGCAAAATTTCAGCTCGATAGCTTTAAAACTGAGAGACTAGTTTGCGTAGAAACAGACGGACAGACAGACGGACAGACAGACGGACGGACAAAGCTCAATCGACTCAACTCGTCGCCCTGATCAAGAATATATATAGTTTATGGGGTCGGAAATGAATATTTCTATGCGTTGCAAACTTCTGGGCAAAATTATAGTACCCTTTGCAAGGGTATAAAAAGGTGTATTTTCCATAGAGAATACAAAATCGATTACAAGTACGAGAAATGTAACTCGACTTCGTTTCCACTTTCAGATATAGTGTCAGAGCTAGTTTCCACACTAAGTTGGACTTGAACAGACATGGATAAAATTCTTAAATAAATATCCGCCAAAATAGTTACCCTGGTAATTTTGTGCTATTATAATGTGGGTCCGATAAAATGCCAGGATAACTTTCTCAAAATAAGTGCTCGCTGTGCAGTCTAGTTGTTACGCTCAGAACCGAAACTGTACCGGTACAATTTTAAGGTTCTTTTCGATCTTTTCGTTACCAAGAATAAAGGTTCTCGAATACCGGAATACAACAAATTCAGAATATGGGTTCCAGTTCCGGTTCTGGTTCAGAGTTTTAATCGGTTCTTTTCGGTATACGGTTCCGGTTCTGGTACCGGTTTGATTCCCTGATTATAAATGTATAAAAATTACGAAATGTGCAAAAATTCTCATTTGAGTAAAGATTATTATAAAGAATAGATAGATGGCAAATATAGACGGTTAAATAGAAGATGTACACCGAACGAAAACAATCGCGAAAGTTGATCCTTTTTCATTTGGTCCAAAAAAACAAAAAAATTTGGAAAATTTCGCTTTGAGTATTTAAAAAAGCGCAGGCGTTGGCAAATGAATGGTGTACATTGATTGATCTAAAATATTGGGAAATTTCTACATTTTTCATAAGACCTAAGATTATTATGAAGATCTTATAGACGGCAAGTGTACACGGGTAAATGTAGGACAAGTAGAACAAATGGTCCAAAAAATCGCGAAATTTATAAAATTCACATTTGAGCTTAGATTATCATTAAGACGGGTAAACCGGCGGGCAAATAGGAGGAGTATATAAAATAGTCATGAAAATCGCGAAATTTGCAAAATTTTCAAAGCACCTGAGAAAAGCTAGGCAATTGAAGACGAGTATATGTAGAGGAGTATAACCTATGTTATTTCAAAATATCTTCAACATGTCTAGTAGACATTCATTTCTCAAGCGTAGTACGGAGACGCTGATAATTTTTGCGGAGCGGAAATTGTTTCATAATTTCCAGAGCCGCTCAGAGAATGTAGTGTGACCAGGCAACAGACAGAAATCAGCTGTTGTGTGGATAAAAAATAAGCGGTCTAATTCAAATAAAATAAAAGAGTGTATAAAATTGAAAATGGAAGTCACTAGGGGAAATTCAGTTGTCTGTGCTAATGCCATGGTCTATTTCATGGAAGCATTTTGTGTGGGGCGGTAGAAGCCCTTTATTTTGGACTGCGGGAGCAGAACTTAGCGACTTAGACATACTGCTATAACGACAACACAAAACGAATCTGGAGATTAAAATTGCTGGGCCGCATATTAAACCAGAGGCAATGTTCATAGCCACAGCCAGCTCCATAGACTGGAGGCGGATCATACTCGCCGGGCGTACTAGAGGAGGATAAACTAGGTGAATACGGATTTAAAGGTGGCCACAACAGTAGCAACGGAAGTTACCACAGTAAGCCGAAGCAGCCACCACTAAAATGGGCTGTGAAGACTTCAGCTGTAGGGCCGTTCCGTGGGCTGTGGAGACTGCGAAGGTTTAGACTCGGGTGGAATGCAAACGTTGGGCAAATGGCATGCCGGGAGAAGTATAAAGAGAAGGATTCTCCGCCACAAGTGATGCAGCTGCGGGTATCGAAATGCTTTTTGTTAGTCAAATCCCATAAAATGGATTGAGACTCGACCGCTTTGATTAACGCCGCATGTTCGTCTTCCGTAAAGTTCTCCAAATGACTTTTGTAGTGTTTTTTTTTTTGCATCCATTTTTATACTCTGTACCGAAGGTACATAGAGTATATTAAGTTTGTGCAAAAGTATGTAACAGAGAGAAGGAATCGTTTCCGACCCTATAAAGTATATATATATTGATCAGCATCAACAGCCGATTCGATATAGCCATGTCCGTCTGTCCGTCTGTCTGTCTGTCCGTCCGTATGAACGAAGAGATCTCAGAGATGGTAAGAGATAGAGGTTTGACATGTATGGGGCATATATTTCTTCTAATTCCAGGCAGATCAAGTTTATTTCAAATTTTTGCCACGCCCCCTCCCGCCCCCGCAATTTGGAAAAAACGTCATATCTCCTACAGTTTTGAAGATAGATCGTTCGTAGATCGATACCTTGTAAACAAAATTATTTATCGATTTGCTGAAGAAATGATAAAGATCGGATGAACGATACTCAAGTTATGAGCAAAAAACGGCCAGTAAACACCCCACACCCGCCCCACCCACCACCACAGCATTCTATTGAACGGCAATCTTAGTGAGAGAGAGAGAGAGAGAGAGAGAGTGAAACTTAGAGATGAGCGCGTATAACTCGTGAGCAAATGCGAGCCGCGACGTTAAGGGTACAGAGTATGTTATAGTCGGGCTTGACCAACTTTCTTTCTTATTTTTAATTGCGGTCACGAAATCTGACAATTATCAAACAAGTTTCATAATTTGCAGACTCCCTTCGAGAATTTATCAGCTGTTTTCAAAAAAACGAGTTGGCAGGTCCACGCTAATTCTCGTAGCGAATTGTTAATTGCTCCGTACTCGCTCTGAGAATTTTCGTGAGCGGATTTCCTGAGCTATGTAATTAGATATGCTCCGGAAAAATTGTCAGCGTCTCCGTACCACGCTCCAATGCCAAAGTTCGAATTTGCGGAGCCAACCCACCAACAAGCGCTAAGTGTTGCCGCCTCTACGGCACAGATTCGTCCACTTGCTGAGGCCGCTTTTCTTCGCAATGTGTCTTTTACCCAAGAGTCCTACAACAGTTTCATTGATCTACAGGATAAGCTGCATCAGAACATTTTTCGTAAGCGTACCCTGCTGGCCATTCGCACCTACAACTCAGACACGTAACAGGAACCCTTCAGCTACAAGGATCTGGCGCCAGATGAAATCAAATTCAAACCGCTTAACCAAACTCAGGAGATGACTGGCCAGGAGTTGATGAACTTCAATGCCACACATGTCCAGGTTATGCAATATTTGCCCAATATTCGTGAGTCTTCCGTATATCCACTGATCTATGATGCTAATAGTGTAGTTCTTTGTCCGTAGTTCACTGCCGCCCATCATTAATGGTGATCATTCGAAGATTAAGACCAAGAACGTATTTATCGAGTGCACAGCCACGGATCTAACCAAGGCCAAGGTGGTAGTGGACACCATTGTCTGTTTCTTCTCCGAACATTGTGCCCAGAAGTTTACAGTTGGCCCTTGTTATGTGTTCCAATCAGAAGGTAGCATCGTCTCTTATCCAGAGCTAACCGTACGGAAGTGGGAAAATTTTGGAGAAGCGTGCCAACGCCTATACTGGTTAGCAGTCAGCCAGCTTGGAAGCCAGCCCATTTATGCCAATATAGGAGTTGGCACGCTTCACCGAAGTTTGCTCTCCCTTACGGCTAGCTCTGGATAAGAGACGATGCTACCGTCTGGTTGGACCACAGAATAAGGCTTAACAGTAAACTTCTGGGCAAAATGCACAGAGAAGAAACAGACAATGGTGTCCAGTACCACCTCGACCTTGGTTAGATCCGTGGCTGTGCACTCGATAAATACGTTCTTGGTCTTAAGCAAGATCTTCGAATGATCTCCATTAATTATGGGCGGCAGTGAAAGAACTATACGCTTAGCATCATAGATCACTGGATAGACGGATGAGTCACGAATGATGGGCAAATATTGCTTAAGCTGGGCATGTGATCCAGAGGAGGCACACATCAGCTGTTCGCTGTATCGATAAAAAACTGCCATTCACACCTATTAATCGATAACAAGCCGCCGATAAATTTCGATTTCGAGCGATGGAGCCGACGATTTGAGACTTATTTAAAGCCATTACGCCCAAAACTTTAAATACCTGGCAGAAAATACGGCTACCTAAACTGACCTTCAATGTATGAGCACACACTTTACATCGCAGATAGAAGAACTTAAGGTCGAAAATGCAATGTTAAAAGAACAGTTGGCAAAATTGCAGTCAGAAAGAGATTTTACGAACAAGGATATAGTGCGAATGGTGGACGCGAGCAAGGAAACAATCGTCATTATCAATGGTCTAACTACTCAAGGATCCCCCCAAAACTGAGGTAAAGAAATTTAGCCAGGAAAAATTTAGAAAATGTTGAGATAAGAGATGCAAGGATCATTAGAAGCAGAAATGGAAAAGAAATGGTTATACCTACGCTCGAATCTAAAGAGGTGGTAGTTAAATTATTTAAAAATTTTAAGAAATTAGCTGGCACCAGAATACATGAATTTACATGAATTAAGGCTTTAAATGTTTTTCGTCGAACATTTTTAGTTGAGTTATTTTCCAAGCTCATCAATAGATGGCGCCACTACTTTGCCCATTTGCTTGCCGGTTTGTTATATGGCAGCTATCCGATATATTCATCAGATTTGGATCAAACTCGTCAAAATCGTGTGGAAGCCGATAATATACATAACTGGAAAGCTTAATGACGCATTGAAACGCATGACGCGTACCATTGAAAACAAAAAAGTTTTTCTCACTAGAACTATTTTTTCAACCGATTGTTCCCATGGCAGCCATATGCTATAGTCATCCGAATTGAATCAAACTTGGCAGAATTGTTAAGCGTAGGATCTACAGCAGGAAAAATTTTTTTTATTTATTTCATTTGCTTAGACGTGCTATTAGGGTCTTAAAAACATTCCGTACAACTTTCAAGCAGATCTGACAATATGTTTTACAAACCTAATTTTTTTTTTCTGACCCTCGTATATGAATAAAATGTTCATCGACACTCGTATTTTTAAAAATTCCATGTTTTTTTTTTATCAAAAAACTTCAAAAAAAAGTCATAAAACGTTTGTAATTTTCCAAAAAGTTGATTATAAAAATACATTTTACTTGGAAATTTTAGGTGATTTTTATACTCTGTACCGAAGGTACATAGAGTATATTAAGTTTGTGCAAAAGTATGTAACAGGGAGAAGGAATCGTTTCCGACCCTATAAAGTATATATATTCTTGATCAGCATCAACAGCCGAGTCGATATAGCCATGTCCGTCTGTCCGTCTGTCCGTCTGTCCGTCTGTCTGTCTGTCTGTCTGTCTGTCCGTCTGTCTGTCTGTCCGTCCGTATGAACGAAGAGATCTCAGAGATGGTAAGAGATAGAGGTTTGACATGTATGGGGCATATATTTTTTATACTTGCAGGCAGATCAAGTTTATTTTCAATTTTTGCCACGCCCCCTCCCGCCCCCGCAATTTGGAAAAAACGTCATATCTCCTACAGTTTTGAAGATAGATCGTTCGTACCTTCTAGAGATACCTTGTAAACAAAATTATTTATCGATTTGCTGAAGAAATGATAAAGATCGGATGAACGATACTCAAGTTATGAGCAAAAAACGGCCAGTAAACACCCAGCACCACCCCACCCACCACCGCAGCATTCTATTGAACGGCAATCTTAGTGAGAGAGAGAGAGAGAGAGAGAGAGTGAAACTAAGAGATGAGCGCGTATAGCTCGTGAGCAAATGCGAGCTGAGACGTTAAGGGTACAGAGTATGTTATAGTCGGGCTTGACCGACTTTCTTTCTTGTTTTTATTATGTCTTGACGCACCTTAACCCAAATTTCTCGGGAACCAATCAACCGATTTGGATGAATTTTTTTCCTGTCATAACTAAAACACAAATGCAAAAATTGGGCGATTTTCGAAATTTTGACTCTGCAACCCTACAGCTCCGATGTTTTTGAACCTATCCCAAATTGATAACCACATCAATTCTGAGCACATTTTTTTTATTTTATACATTTCTGATAAGCTGTTCCCGAGAAAAATCCAGATATCATATCATATCATTTCTTGTTTGTGTGTAATTCAATTTTTAGCGATACATAACAAATGACTAACATGAATATTTGCAGCAGAATATAAACATTTGGGAACACTACCGCGTCAGTTTTCTGCATTGCTTCATTCAGGGTTTTTGGATGCAAAGCGTTGGCCATGTGTCGTCTCCAAAGTTTTATTTCGGGAATTCCCTCAGCAGTTGAGCAGGTAACAAAAGTAGAGTAGCGTTCCAAAATTGTTTTTGCATTGCTGTCATCCTCCGAGCTCCAATTTTGACTATATTTTTGAATGCAGCTAAAGCCAAGGAACACTGATTTATGGTTAGATAGCCTGTGTTTAATCTGTGACAGTGCAGAATCCAAAAATGGCAGAAATATTGCAACCCTAAAATGCATCTCTGATGCATTGGACTTTGACTGGTCGGAGCTGATAAGCGTCAATTTTCCTTGCAGAACGCTGAAACTTCAGAAAATATGTTTTCAAACACAGTTTCAGCATTTTTTCGCATATCTTCCAGTTCGGCTGTAACGGTCTTTGTATATTTCATCGCTGTTTCCAGGTCCGCTGATTAAGTTTGAAGATGTCGGCTAAGTGGCAATGTGACTGCGAGTATGGCTGCTATGCTTCTAATTGCACACTGAAACTCTGGGGTTTTAATTAATGTACCCAATTGATGTGCCAACGATGCACTCGTATTGTCATCCCATTCTGCAATTTCGCCTAGAGAAACAACTGCTGTCTGAAGTTCCAGAAACACCAGTACAGACTCGTGACGCTGAACCCACCGGGTTGGACACAGCTTCTTCAATTTTGTCGCTGAAGAAGTTGTTTCCAAAAGTTCAATGTTTTTTGTTAAGACTGATTGCCGCTTTGGAGTATTAAAAAATGAGCATATACTACTTAGTGATCTCATGCAGTTGCGAATTGATGGAATACTGCAAGCATCAGAAATGGCCAAGTTTAATGAATGTGCAGCACAATGGACATATATAGCATGTTCGAGCACATTTCGAACATATTTTTGAGCTCCTTTAAAACGTCCACTCATTGCAGCAGCGCCGTCATATCCTTGGCCAACCATCTTTTGAGTTTCGATATTTAGATGTTTCATCGTGTTGATAATTACTTCTGCCAAAGCTTTTCCAGTTACGTCAATGACAGGCACAAAGCAAAGGAAGTCTTTTCGTATATGTTTTTGTTTGTCATCATAATATCTAAAGCATAATGAAAATTGCTCTACACTTGCGATATCCGTTGTCTCATCTGCGAGCACTGAAAATTCATTTGATGAGTTGATTGCCTCAACAATGTGAGTCGTAATAACTCGATTACATGCATTAATTATCTCGTTCTTTATTAGAGGACTTACATATTTGGCGTTTCTTCGCCCAGTCTCTAAATGCTGCTTCAATTTGTTATCACCAGCGTCTACTCGATATCACAGCAGCGCGCGAAAATTTCCGTCATTTTCGACCGACTGCTCCAAAATGTCATTTTGCTCAGCATGGCCACGTAAAGCAAGTCCTTGGCGACCCAGGAAGATCACGGTTTCAATAATAGATAGTAGGCTAGCTCTATTCTGACGCACTTGCTCCGCAAATGTAGTGTTTATTTGCGCTTTCATTGAGTCCACACGTAGATTTTCAACTTCGTTTCGTGATACTTGCCGCAATACAGCGGATTGATGGATGGGTGTTATCTGGTGCTTATTGAACATCTCGACCGCATCCTTCCAGTTTTTAAATGGCTCTTTAACCAGCTTTTTATGCATTGCTAAAGTCCCAAAAAAGACCCAAACGGCACAAAAGGCAACATCCGTAGACATTGAGTAAGTTAGCCATGGCCAACGAGACAGCCAATTGCGATTAAAAAGCAAGTTTCGCTTTTCACTTTCCGGAAATTTAAATGAGACTGGTGGAACCTGAATGCGTTGCACAAACCATTGGTGCCTTTTGCCATCTGGGATGATTTGATTGACAAAACACACTATGTGTTGTTTAGAATCAGCATCTTCAAAAAATATGGCAACTTCACCTGCTACATTTGCGTTTACAATCAATGACACATGTGTACCTTCAATTTCATTTGTATCACTTTTCTTCTGTTCTTTAGAAAAATAGTACGTCAAATCATGACTTTTTCTTTTCTTTGAAGTCATTTTAATTGAATTAAAGTCAAATGCTTAAGAATGGAACGAGCGAAGTCCACGGAATTATTGGAATTGAAGTAGATCAAACCAATAGTTCACAACCCCCAAAGTCGGCTCTAACCGACTTTGATATACCCGTTACTCATGGAAAAAAATTTTTAATAGCCTTTTTGTGAGCCTGAGGTGGGACAGCTGAAAGTATGCAACATTTTTTTACTCGGCTATTTATCATCCGATCTCGATGAAAATTCAGGGCTTATAGATATTGCGAATATAAATGTACGTTTTAAATTTCAGATCGATATCCTAAAAATTGTGGGAATTATTCAACATTTTTTATTGTGGGGCGGGGGTGGGCGTGGCAAAAAATTGCAAATAAACTTGACCTGCGTGCAGACAATAGGAGTCTAGATTTCAAATTTGGTTGCTCTAGCTCTTCTAGTCTCTGAGATCTACAGACAGACGGACAGATGGACAGGCGGACATGGCTATATCGACTCGGCTGTTGATGCTGATCAAGAATATATATACTTTATATGGAAATGATTCCTTCTGCCTGTTACATACATTTGCACGACTTTAATATACTCTTTTACTCTACGAGTAACGGGTGTAAAAATATGAATTGGATCAAAGAGCTTAAATTTGAGATAAATTTGTGCAATGAATCTGACTCGTATATCGAATGGTGCATTAAGCTTGACGACCTTTTTATTAAACTTAAACTGCAAAATATTCCAATATTCCAATATTCATGCCAGTCAAGATTCTATAAAGAACTTAATCATCGAGTTGCAGCCGGATACTGCAATGATAAGTTTTCCCGAAAGCAGATAACATGGACTATCAAGGCAAGAGCAGATATGTTATTGCTAAATGCAAATCGAAGGAATGTAGTCAGTGAAATATTATATGTGAGTGATGCAGAATTAGTTGGAGTCCTAAATGGAGAAAAATAATGGGTGACCTTAAGTTAATTTGTAGAGAACATTATAATGTATCGTAAAATGTTAATAAATGAATTCAATGTTTAATGTAAATTAATGCGTAAATAATAATCACAATCAATGTATTTTTATGCTAAGCTTTACATTATTATCAATTTCAATTAATGTAAATTTATTTCCTACGCGTGATCCCCAAACGCACCATTACCGGTGAACGATTTGATATCTCGGGACGTCCAGGGAAGACAAGCATTTATTGTCAAGCAAATGTACACTAACGTTCAGGCAGTACTAGATTCAAACAATTTCGACAATTTCAACTCATAAAATTTTGATGTCATTCTCGCTAGGTTGTTTGATATTAACCAAATATGAATCTGGTAGAAATTGTTTGAATCTAGTTCTGCCTGAACGTTATTGTACATTTGCTTGACAATTAATGTAAGGTCTATGTTAGATCACGTACTTTTTTCATATTTCCTATACACATTTTATGTATCAACCTAGTTGTCCTGCCATAAATTTTAATTCATTTTTTCGGGATTAACCGGCTGTAACTTTGTGCATCCAGCTAATTTAAATGCAACAAAATTTGTGAAAATAGAAGAGCCCTTAGGCTACATGCTTAAGTGGTTGTAATTAAAATCCAACCACCGCTATGGCTTGTACACGACAATTACGTTTGAATAATTTGCCATAATTTGATGAAAATTACTCTTCAATGGCCTATTTTGACGCTTTTAGGGTTGCTGATGCTGCTCCTATAATTTTTTTTAGGCAGCATTAATATGTATACTGTCGCATAAAACTCATAAATACAGATATTTTTACTCGATATTTTGCCTCCATAATTTTTTGAAAGCCAAAAACTCTGCAAAATGGATTTTCCGCGATATCTTGAAAACAAGAGCTGATGGACAAAAACCGAATCCAGTTTTGGAATCAGTGCTTAAAACTGGATCAGAATTTCGCAACGAGAAGGCTGGACCAAAATGACTGTTGGCCTGTGTTATTTACTTATTTTAAATATATGCATAAAGTCACTACGTGCACTTTCCTTTGTTAACAGAAATTACAAAATAATAAATAATACTACTACTTCTACTACTAGTCAAGAGGTCCTGCTGTTTGTTATGTTTTAGGCACGGTACGGAGAACGCAAAAAAACGCTCGCAAACGAAAAACTCCATATAACAAAAACGTTGTAAAACCACTCTCAAAAAGTTTGACGTCAGACGAGAGAAACAAAAAGGAGAGTAGCAAAATCCACACGAACGTCTAACTCAAACATCGAACTCTGAATTTGTGGATGTTATGAACAGCTGATCGAGTTTTTTGGGCGCCCAAAGTAACTACATTTATTTATTTTGAGGTGATAGTTGAAATCGCTTGAAGCGCTTTCATGAGGAAGAAAAAATTGCGCTTATTAAGACCTAACAAATAAGAAGCATTTTGATGCAGATGACATGGAAAACCTCCAGTAGCAATGCGCAGTGCAGAAAAAGCTGTAACATAGTTGTTGCTTGCCCGGGCCAATGCCGATATGGAGCAAATGCAGCAATACTTAGTTTTATAAAATAAAAACAATTAAATAATAAAAATGTATTATATTTTTTATTGATCTTGTACACCATGAGATTCGTATCGCATCTGGAGAGGGTGTTTCACTTTGGAGCCAAGCGCATAATCCAAAAAAGCAGTTGAAACTGTTGGCGCTTATACGGAAGTTTTGAAAGTATTGTCTCCAACTATTCTGGGAAAGTACGGCCCGCAAGGGGCATGATAACGAGGGATGTCATGATGTGCTTGACAGACATTCCTGCGGACCCCAGTCGGTACTCCCTGAACCAAGCCCGTCTGGGCTAAAAGGGGAGAAGCCCACCGAGCAATTTTCGGTACCTCGGAATGAACAGTAGCCCTAGGCAGCTCACATTGCAGTTGGCCACCTTGCGGGAGATCGTGGTGGCTATGCGTTGATACCTACATAGCGGGTAGAGTCTCAATTTGGCTCTATAAGTAGAGTTGCGTATTAACCGGGTGCTGTGACCCAAAGATCAGAAGATGATTTAGATGGACGTCGCCCCTCTCCACGGGGCAATTATCACGCAGTGTAGTTTTTAAATAAGGTCACTAAGACGCTGGTGTCTGCTTCTTGCATCCCCATTTTCCCCCTTTTCCAATACCGTTTCTTTGGTATGAATAAAAACGTGAATTTCCAGACTCAAAATCTGTGATTTAGGGAAAGAGCTGCCCTTGGGCAGTAACGATCCGCGTTTCATATTCTGAATGTTTTTTATTGTGCTTTTAGATCATTATAAAATTATTTAAAAAAAAAAATAGAGGAAAGCTAACTTCGGCTCGACCGAAGTTTATATACCCTTGTAGCTTGATGGCGCCACTACTTTGAGCATTAGCTTGTCAGTTTGTTATATGGCAGCTATACGATATATTCATCCGATTTTGACCGGACTCCCCAAAATTGTGTAGAAACTGATAATGTTCAAATCTTGAAGGTATAAAGACGCTATCATTGAAAACAAAAAAGTTTTTCTCACTAGAATTGCATTTTCGACCGGTCGTTCCTATGGCAGCATTATGCTATAGTCATCCGATTTGGATTAAACTTGGCAGAATTGTGTGGTATCATATAATATTGATCAGTAACAAGTTAAGGAGCGATAGCATTAATAACAAAAAAGGTTTTCCTATTAAGACTTTTTTTCAGACATATCTTTTGTATGACAGCTATACTATATAGTTGGCCGATTTTCATAAAATTTGGTGGAATTATATGAAAGCATAAAAAACTTATAAATACGAGGTTTGGGGGCATTGCAAACAAAAAAGTTTTTCTCAGTAAAACTAGTTTTTCGAATGAGCATTCCTATGCCAGCTATATGCTATAGTTAACCGATCTGGCCGACAAATTTGTATTTGTACCAAAAGACATTAGGCAAAGTTTGGTTAAGATAGCTTCAAATCTGACGGAGGAGATAGCATAGAAACAGATGGACGGACGGACGGACAGACGGACATGGCTATATCAACTTAGTTCGTCATGCTGATCAAGAATATATATACTTTGTGTGGTCGGAGATGCTTCCTCCTATGCGTTACAAACATCTGGACAATTTTAATATACCCTCTACAAGGGTCTAACAAATAACAGCACAAAGAGTATGAGGTTACCTTAAAAATACCAAATTTGGCATTTTTCGGCCTTTTTTGGCATTTTTTGGCTATCTCAGCACACTATTTTTTTTAGGTTCTCGCGCAATAAATGAACTTTTGTGCGCCCAAACAGTTTGGAGTTCTCCGTACCGTACTTTAAATGTCATCATCATAGTTAAATGCAGGCCTTCTAGATTATCATGTCTCATGTATCAAACAATGTGTGTGTAAACTATGCAAAAAAATAGAGGAAAGCTAACTTCGTCTCGACCGAAGCTTATATACCCTTGCAGCTTGTATAATTTATATAAATTAAAGTTTTAAATTATTTTCTGGTCACACTATTCATCGTGCACCAACCCTAGCGCGGTGGCAGAGCGACGGCCCACGCGCCATCCCTGGCGCGCAGTTTCTGGCGGGTTTCGCTCGCGCGGGTGGCACCCGCATCGCTTTACAATCATACAATACTTGTAAGCTTTGTGAGGATGCGTAAAATACGGCCTCACATTTTTTACTCATCATAATACTTAAGTTTGTAGTTATAAGATAGCCAGGAAGTCCAATGAAATCATAGTCAGAGTTGTTACATAGTTGATATTTTTTTTTAAAGCATTTATTATTAACATTAGTTTTTTGGTACCTTTTTCTGGCTCCTTAACCTAATTTAACGCTTATACATTTTGGTCCTGCTTTAGTTATCTTCTATATTGATATTCGTGTTATTGTGTATTACGGTTTGTGAGTTGAGCTTTCTTACAAAATATTTGTACTGTTTTGTTTTGTAAGTGAGATTCGATGTTTTAGGTTGAGATTGCGTGTTTTTTAAATTAAGATTTCCCTTTTAGAAAGTTTCTTTGGGTGGAATCTTTTCAGTCTTCTTTTCTTTTTCTGGCCTTGCTTCCTTCGTGATCGCAGTAGTTTCCTAGCGAGGTGGTTTGGGTGAGCAGTCAGTCTTTCTGTGTAGTCTCTGGCCTGCTCGTTCATAACATCGCCTACCTTAGCGACTTTAAGGTTTTTCTCAATTATTCTCGTCCTCATGTACCAATGAGCCCCGGTTATGCGTCTTAGGATTTCGGCCTGCAGAATCCTTATGTGATCTAGGTGCGACTTTGCTGCTATACCGTACACCTGTAGTCCCTACTTCCATGCAGGTGCGAGAATGCTTTTATAAATTAGTACCTTGTTTTTTAGAGACAGTTTGCTCCTGGAGTTCAGCAGCCAGCTCATCTTTTGTGCCTTCAGCTGTATTGATTTGACCAGACCTTTTATGTGCTACTTGAAGGTAAGCCTTCGGTCAAGAAAAACTCCCAGGTATCGGTATCCTGCAAGGTGATCCAACAGCTCTCCTTGGATGAAAACTCCTGGGCAATCGTCTTTTCTCAGCGTGTAGGTAGCACTGGCACACTTTGAAAGGTTTAGTCCTATATTCCAATTGGAGCACCAATTTCCGATTCTTACTAGATACTCTTGCATGGTGTCAGTAGCGGAATATATGCAGGGATCCCTTGCCAATAGAGCCGTGTCGTCTGCCAAAGGTGGCGATCATGAAATCGTTTCTGTCAACGATTTGGGGATTTGGGTTAGATGGCATATCGTAAGTGAAAAGGGTGTAGAGCGTTGGGCCTAGGACACTTCCTTGTGGGACACCAGCGCTGATTAGCTTTGTCTCTGATGCTTCTCCCTCTTAACAGGTACAATTGAGGTGAGAGCAGCGATATTATTTTGTACAGCAGCCCATCATGCCAAACTCTGTCGAAGGCCTGTTTCACATCAAGAAACACAGCAACTGTATATTCCTTTGCTTCAAATCCTTCCAGTATGAAGTTAACAACTCTATTGAGCTGCTCCGGGGTTCCATAACTCCTTTGAAAACCGAACTGGAAGGGTGGAATTGCTTTTTTAATCCTATCGTCCCGCAGAATTCTGCTCAGCATGCACCTTTCAAAAATTTTGGACTGTGATGGGAGAAGGCTTATCGGTCTGTAAGAGTCTGGGCTAGCTTGGGACTTTCCAGGCTTGTGGATCATGATGATCTGAGCTTTTTTCCATGGTTCTGGAAAATGACCAATTCTCAGTATGGCGTTATATAGCAGCACCATAAAAAGCAGCGCCTTGGTTGGCAGAATCTTTAGAGTCCTGTTATCAAGCAAATCCTCACCAGGGCCTTTGTAGTTTTTCAGGCCTTTGACGATATCTGTGACTTCCTGGAATGTCACAGGAGCAGTCGCGAGCTCAAGTTGCAAAGGTACTTCCAAGTACTCTTTGATGCGTTGAATTGTGCGTGTTTTCGCTGTGTTCAGAGGTCTGAATCGTTCCGACAGGTTAGCTGCGAAGGATTCTGCCCTTTCTTTTGCTGTTCTTGCCCACGACCCATCTGGCATCAAAAGAGCAAAACTTGGGTTTGCTTGTCTGTTATATCTTTTTTTGAGTTTTCAGAGGGCATAGCTGGTACTCATATCCGGGCTGGCTTCTTCTAAGTATCGATCCGTTTTGGTTTGCTTGAGAATAGCTAGTATATTTTTTACCCTGCTGGTGACTTTTTTGTACATGCGATCAATTCTTGGATCTCTGGTGCGCACATACTCTCTTCTAAGCCTCCTTTTTAGTGAGAGTATTGCTTGAGCAGCTGGATGTAGTTTGTGTGCGTGCTGAACCTGCGAGCCTGATATTGGGACAGGTGGAGCAGCGTTTAAAGCAGCGCCATGAATTTTATTCATGAAGATTTTTAGCGCTTCTTCAATGTCCTCTGGAGACTGGATCTCCATGTTCAGGTTGAGGTTTGCCTCCAGGTCCTGCTTAAAGCGCTGTATGTTTGATCCAGTCGGGAGGATACGTCTTCTGACTGGGTTTGATCTAGGTGTGCCATTTAGTGTTGCAATGATTGGGATGTGATCCGAGAAGAGCTCGTATTCCGCTCGAATTGTGAGGTCATTCGGATTTAAAACTTTGTGTATAAAAAAATCAATTTCTCAGGGCGTGGTGCTGCTGTCGTATGAGTAGAATGTAGGCTGCCCCGTGGCTAGTACTTCTACTGTGCTACCTACTATGGCCTCGAAGAGCCTAGTACCTCGCTGACATGACGAGAAATTCCCCCATAGTCGATTTTTGGCATTGTAGTCTCCACCAGATATGAACCTTGGCCCCATATGTGCGAGAAGGTTTTCAAAATCATCTTTCGTCCATACCAGGCCTAGTGGGAGGTAATGGGCTGCTATCAGTATATTGCCTTTGTTAGTTTCCACCATGATAGAGGCCATCTGGATGGACTCCTGTGCAATTGGGTCCATTGAGTGATGGGATATGTCCCGATTTATAAGAATGGCAGCCCCTCCTCTGGCATGTCCACTTGGATGGTCAGCTCTATACAATGCGTATCCTGGGATGCTTATGTTTCGGCCATCGCGCAGGTGGGTTTTAGTCAGATGCATGATTTGTATATCGTGCTTTTTGAGAAAGATAATAAGCTCGTCGGTATTGCCGGGCAATCCGCGAGCGTTCCATAATCCGAGGCTTAATTTGGAAGCCATTTATGGACTAGTTTTGTCGAGCCTCAACATAACTGTCTTGAGGTATTCAATCGTTTCTGCAGACTCTTTGACTGTTTTAGTGAGCTCTCTCACCTCTTTGGTCACGAGCAAAAGAGCGTTTTGAAGATGAGCAAGACTCTCCTCAGGTGCTACAATTTTGCCCTTGGGGTATACTGGTTGTTGTTGTTGCAGGGTTTGTCTTGCCATCTCAGGTTGCTGTTGCCACTGGTGTTGTTGCTGCCACCTCTGCTGCCACTGCTGCTGATGTTGTTCCCATTATTGTTGTTGTTGGCGAAGTTGAATATGTTGTTGCTGCAATTGTTGCTGCTGTTGGGCTATTAAGCGGGTTTGGCCTATTTGCCTAGTGTTGCTTGGGTTTCCTTGTCGCAAAGCGTCTGCAAATGAAAGTCCCCCTTGGATTCTTTCGGCTGGTACGAAGGCTGTTCGTATATTTTTAGAGTGTTGCTGCTGGTTGATACCGCTGTTTATTAGTAAATCTAGAGCTGGTAATCGAGCACGCAGCAAATTCTTGCGGGTGGGGCACCTTTTCCACATAGCAGAGTGTTTGCCTTCACAGTGTAGATAGTAACGGTCAACTATATTTGTGGCTGCGCAGCATTCCGCCCCAGTGGGATGGTCTTGGGCGCATCTCCCACACTTGGGCTCTTTGCAGCAGTAGTTACGGGTATGGCCGAACTGAAGACATCTGTAGCATTGGACCATTTCAAGGTTTTTCCTGGGCCGTTCAACTACGACTCTTTGCTTGCCAATCCTGTTGATCTTTAGTGCGTCCGTGTTGTTGGGCGCTTGGAGCTGATCAACACAAAACAGATTTTGCCTTTTATCCTCGTCTTCAGAGGCTGATTGCTTCTCATTATCCTTGCGCTTTCGCTTAGGCATTTTGGGATTGTGTATACGGGTAACCTTATGTCCCAGGTCCAGAAAGTCATTTCGTATACGATCTATTGAAGTTGTAGCTGAAATATTCCGTACCACAACTCGAAATGGCTTGTCCTCTTTGAGTTGATACCAGATGAATTCGCATCTACCAACCAGTGACTTTGTGAATTCTCTGAAGGTGTTCGCATCCTTAGCATAGATGCGCGTTATGCCTGATTGGGAGACTCGCAGCTCGTATTTGGCTTGATCCACAATTTTATCCAGTTCGCTTTGCATCATTTCTATATCAATCACTTCTGGAATGGTGATTGGTGGTGGTTTATACCCCTTTGCAGTTTGGGTCTCATTGCTTGTTTCTTGGTGCTCAGTGGAGCGCACTTCCTCGACTTCCATTTCGTCCACGATTGTGCTGATTCGGTTTCTTCTGCTGCCAGGATTTCAAAGCGGTTCGAGCTTTGTCTGATGTCGCTGTAAGTAGGAGAGTTTTAATCAGCGGAGTGAGTGTTATTGGGAGGTTGGGTGTTAAACTTCCCTATTTTGGATGTCTCAGCGGCATTCTTTTTTGCTGGTAGAGACCTTTTGGTTGGCGCTTGCTGCCAGCCGACCCTTTGAGAGGCTGCTTGGGGGTCCGACAAATATGTTTGTAGTTGGGTATTCTGGATATTGCTGCCTTGGGTATTCGCAGCAAGGGGAAAATGTGCATGGGGAAAATGTGCAACTGCCCGCT
Organism: Lordiphosa magnipectinata; assembly: GCA_037044535.1. Taxonomy (NCBI): domain Eukaryota; kingdom Metazoa; phylum Arthropoda; class Insecta; order Diptera; family Drosophilidae; genus Lordiphosa; species Lordiphosa magnipectinata. Next base: position 218,939 of record JBAMBO010004064.1, read on the forward strand.
TTAATTGATCTGCCACAGGTTCTCCTTTGTTTATCATGCTGCTGGTTACTGCTTGGCCACCGGGACTGCTGGTGGTCGTGCGTATAGCCGATATTGTCGATGTTGACATTGTCGTTGTTGTTGTTGTTGTTGTAGTGCGGATCCCGCACGAAACAGATGTTGCTGGCCAGTATTTACTAATAACGGATTCGCTAAACCCTATATCACGCATTGTGTCAGGGACAGAGCGATTGTCCATTACTGAGGGCCGCTCCGGGCGAGAGGGTGAATTTTCGTCTTCCTGAAAATCCATAACTCTAGTGTTCAGGTATCCTGGAATCGGAGAGCGTTCGCGGATTTGCTGGTTTGACATTATAAATGATTTGGTCGAGGCAAATCACTTTAATGTAAGATTACAGCTGTTAACTAAATTAATTGAAAGTTTGTTACGCAATGTCTTTCAGCAAGCTGAAGCGTAAACAACTTTAAACAATACACTCACACACGCGCACAGTGCTGATAAGCGTACGCGCAAGCGCCACTTGGGTTTCGCAAATCGATGCTGCGCAGGCTTGGCTTTTGCCTGCCCTAAAGGCAAGTGAGATTATAAACGAGCACCTAGCGGTGCCCAAATGAGATAAGACGCGAGCGTCTGCAATCAGAGATTCTTAGCGCTTTTAGTTCTTCCGCATACACGACCGAAAGGTTTGAATGCACAAAAGCGACTGTTGATAGTTTAAGCCGTAAAACGGCCTGTGAAAGTTAGTAAAGTTTAGTTTGCCACGAAGGCCCAGTACACAGTATTAGATATTTAAATAGCCAGCAAAACCCGCTCAACACTAACTAACGTCCCATCACTGACCTTACGCAGCTGCGTTAACTGCGTAGTTGCCAACGATGGGCATGAGGGGGAAGGGAGGAACTTTCCGTTACAAGCCTTGCAGGTGGCCGAACATGGGCGATCGAACACGCACCGACAGACGCAGTCGAGCATGGACCCAGACTGCCTGACGAAAAGGAGAGAGAACGAGAGAGACACGGCCACGGGCAGCGACGCCGACGTAAGCCCTAACCGCGGGACGACAGAGGATAGGCGAACATTGGCCAAGGTTGGCGTGCGAAAGAGAGGACAATCGTCATGTGGCATGCGCTCGACACACAGCCAGAGCAGCGACGTCGACGCCAAAGCCGAGGATCGACAGCGCGCAAGCCGAAATTGGGTGAAAGCTCGAAAATTGGCGAATTAATCAAGTTTGGAGACTAGAAACGGACGGACGTGTAAAGGAATCAAGTTTGGCGAATGAAAACGGACGGACGTGGCATGAATCGGGAGCGGAAAAACAAAGTGAAATCGAGAGAAACAAGTGGAAAAATCGGAGTGAAGTAGCAGCATTGAACGGAGCGAGCGAAAGCAAGCGAAGGCGTGAACAGAGGAGCCCCACCTGTGACCCGAGGAGTAGTGAGCGTGGAGAGGCGAGATCCAGGAGAATCCGGGACAGGTGGACGGAGGAAACGGGTAAGCTGGCTAGGGCCTCAGTACACAGGAGTAGGGACTTGACAAAACCAAAGTTTAAATAAAGTTGTTAAGTTATTAACAGTGTACAAGCGACAACTCCCGTGTACATGTTTTTGGCAAATGCGCTACCCAGCTGCTAACTCCTCCGGTTGGATCCAACGATTCTGACTCCACCGGGCGACCAACGACTGCCCGTACACGTTTTCGAGAAGGAACTCTGCGTGTGCGGCGTGGGCGTTAGACGGTTTGGCGTCTTTCCAGTGCACCGTCCTTGGGCTTTCCGCGATGGCTCATTGGCTAAGACCGAGTGGATTCGGGTGGTTGGCGGCAACAGGGGGGGAAGGCCGGCCGGGTGACTGTGGCGTAGAAGATAGGGGGGCTTGCATTTATTCGGCCGTTGTGTGGGAGTGGCCGTGAAGGGAGGACTGGATTTTTCTCTGTCCCGAAGTCCCAGCAACAAATAAATTTTGCTATGGGAGACCTTGGAGAGACTGAGACTCGCACCTCGGCCTTGGAAGCTTCCTTATAGCTTTTAATTTATATTCAATAAAGTTAGTTACCTATCAAACCTCGTTGCCAAAGTGGTGACCCCATCTAAGTTAAGGAACACAAACAATAAGCCAAACAAATTCATAGCAGTGTGCTAAACAAATGAATTGCAATTTCTGACGAAATTCACACCCATACAGTGACGCCATTGTTGGATTCATGTCGACATGCAGCTATCGATCAGCAAATTCAAAAAGCTAACTAAAGCAAGGAGCATTTCGACAGCAGCCAGCCAGATCCTCAACAGAAACATCTCGAGGTTTTTTGGGCAAGTGTGCCGCAAACACACACACACATGCGATCAAACTCTGCCAGCGGCCTCGGACTCACACACACACGCCCAGCAGGCGCCATGTTTTTTCCACGAAAACAAATGTGGCGATTTTCGATTTGCGGATCAATTATCAGGATTCATGCCTCGACACCTGTATACCTGGCGAATCCGCTGGCGCCCCGAAAATTAAACTGATCGTCCACGGTAGGGAGAGCGCCTGGTTTGAAAATGACGCCGGCAACGGCTACACACATTCACACGTACACACAGACAGCTTTCCTTAAAGTAGGATGGGTAAGATGCAGACTTCGTGAGAGGATAAATGTCACCAAGTGTTTCAGATGCCTTGAATTTGGCCACCTAGCAAGGCATTGCAAAAGTGAGTTTGACAGGTCAAACCTGTGCCGACGATGCGGTGGAAAGGACCACTTCGCAAGGGACTGCTCACAAGATCCGCAGTGCATGCTCTGCAGCGGGAAAAAGGACTCGAAACACATCGGAGGAAGTGGCAGATGCCCCCTGTTTAGGAGCGCACTAGCCAAACGATCATAAAGTGCTTGCAACTAAACCTTAACCACTGTGAAGCAGCGCAGACTCTACTGAGACAACCCGTAAAGAAATGGAAGACAGAAGTGGCCGTCATATGGCCCGCTGGAAGCGGGGCGATAGCTAGCAAATGTGGCAGAACAGCCATTTGGTCGTTAAATACTCCACCTAAGGAAGTCAATGCAGACCACGAAGGGTTCGTAAGGGCCAAGATACGCGATATCACCATCTATAGTTGCTACGCCCCACCAAGTTGGCATATGGCGCAGTTCCAAAAAATGCTGGAGGATATCAAGGAGGACTCACGTGGAAGAGCTCCTCTTATCATTGCTGGTGACTTCAATGCATGGTCGCTGGAGTGGGGCAGCAAGGCAACAAATACCATAAGGAAATGTCTTATGGAATCGTTTTCCGCACTAGATGTAACCCTTGCAAACGGCGGGAGGGAACTCACTTACTGGAAGGCTGGTAGAGGTTCTATTATAGACCTTACTCTGCTTAGTAGCTCACTATGCCGAAAAACAAGATGGAAGGTTAGTGAGGAGTTTACATTTAGTGACCACCAGGCGATTCTTTTTGAAGTCCAAGGTAAAAAGCGAAGACAAAAATCGAAGACAACAGGCCCGAAATGGAAGGATAGTTTTCTGGACGAAGAAACACTAGCAGTCGTTATACGCAATGCCGACTGGACCTGGACAAGAGAAACAGCTGAGGACATGGGAAACCAGCTAGCCCAGAGGATTGTTGAAGCATGTGACTCATCATCCATGCCTAAAAGGAGAGAGAGCAGGCAGGGTGCTCCATGCTACTGGTGGAACGAGGAGATCAACCGGCTAAGGAAAGCCTGCATCTTAGCGAGACGGCACTCGCAAAGAGCTTGGCACCGCCCAGACTTCGAGGAGAAGCTCAAAGCTTTTAAAAAAGCCAAGAAGATGCTGAAGAAGAGCATAAAAAGCAGTAAGGTCAGGTGCTTCAAAGAAATTTGCGAGGAGGCCAATATCAATCCGTGGGGTACGGCATAGAAGGTAGTCACCAAAAAAATACGGAGCCTGGAAACTCTCCGTGTTACGTGCCCTACTGAGCGCAGAAGAATTGTCGAGGCGCTGTTTCCCCAGCACCCACCATCTGAACAGGAATATCCCACTGAACAGGAATATCGGACTCAGACCAGCAAGTCTCGATCAAAGAAGTGCTGGCTGCGTGTAAGCGCATTGGCGATAGAAAGGCTCCTGGGCCGGACGGTGTTCCGAATAAGGCCCTCAAGCTTGCGATAGCAACCAGACCAGACGTAATCACTGAAACGTTTGGAAGATGCCTGCTGGACGGAGCTTTCCCAGAGAGGTGGAAACAGCAACGGGTGATACTCCTGCCAAAACGAGGTAAGACAGCCGATGACCCGTCAGGAAACAGACCTATTTGTCTCCTAGACACAATGGGGAAGATTCTGGAGAGGATCGTGTATACCCGACTTTTGGCAATAGTCTATGGAAAAAAGGCCTTATCTGAATCACAATATGGATTCCGTAAGGCACGGTCTATGGTGGACGCAGTCAAGGCGGTTGTGGAAATTGCAACCAAGGCGATTGAGGGAGCTCGGTGGAGATGGGGCAGCAAGGAATATTGTGCGGTGGTAACAATGGACATCCGAAATGCCTTTAATTCGGTCAGCTGGTCGCACATATTGCGCGCTTTAGACCAGTTTGGAGTTCCAGCCTTCCTACAACGGATCATATCCAACTAATTGTCAGACAGGGTGCTAGTGTATGACACTGAGGAAGGCCCCAGGCACTACAACGTCACGGCAGGAGTCCCACAGGGATCGGTCCTTGGGCCACTTCTGTGGAACATAATGTATGACGAGGTGCTAAGAGTGCAACTACCGCAGGGTTGCAAGCTGATTGGGTTTGCTGATGACCTGGCGCTGGTAGTTGAAGCAAAGGAAGTCGGACAGCTGGAGGCGGCTGCAAATGCGGCAATAAAACGATTGGCCAGATGGATGAAGGTAGCCCACCTAGAACTTGCTGCTCAAAAAACGGAGGCCGTGCTCATCACAAGCAAGAAGAAGATAGAGTTCACGAACATAATGGTGGATAATGCTTTAGTGAAATCGAAGGAGTGCATAAAGTACTTGGGAGTGATGCTGGACAACAGGCTTAGCTTTCGTTCCCACGTCGAATATGTAAGCCAAAAAGCTTCGAAAGTGCAGACAGCCCTTTCGTGGATGCTACCCAACATAGGAGGACCCAGAGCAGGAAGACGACTACTATTGGCCAGAGTAGTTACCTCAGTCTTGATTTATGCCGCACCAATATGGGCGTCTGCGGTGGCGAGCAATAAGAGCCTCCTGAAGAAGCTTGCAACGCCTTACCGGCTAAGCGCTCTCCGAGTCATATCCGGATCCCGACCGGTCTGCGATGACGCAACCTTAGTCCTTGCCAGCATGATACCTGTAGATATACTGGCAAACGAAATGAAGGAGATTTACGCAGAGCGAGCAGCGATGGGAAATCGGTGACGACTGATGCCATACGACACTCTGAAAGAGTTGTTTCGATGGCTACATGGCAGGCGCGGTGGAATATAGCCACCAACGCAAGGTGGACCCACCGGATGATTCCAAATTTGGATGATTGGGTAGGGAGGAGCAGGGGGGAATTAAACTTCCACCTACCTCAGTTTTTCACTGGACATGGAGGATATAGAGAGTACCTACACAGGTTCAAGCACGAAGAGACTCCGGAATGTCCGACCTGCCCAACTCAGAATGAGAATCCGCACCACGTAATGTACCATTGTGTAAGGTACAGGACCAGGCAAGAGCTCGTACCACCCATCGAGGACCTTGTCAGCTACATGGTAGAGTCAGAAGCAAACTGGAAAACCATAAGCGTTTCCAGACATCCAGAGCGATCTGAGACGATGTGAACGCGAACGACGCGCAACGGAGAGTGCCCAAATACAAATAACGGTGATCCCGCGGGGAATGAGGTGTGCAGTTATGAGAGGGTGTATTTAGCACGTAGGCACCAACGTGGTTGGTGAATCGTGCATGCTGCTGGTACGGACCAGCAGTATCTTTAGAAGATTTCCATCCTATTGTCTTATTTATTTATTAATGTTACTCCCAGCGCAACAAGTACATTGGCACTTATAAATTAACGCGCTAGTCACAGTTTTTTTATCCTTAACATTCATTCAATTTTCCTAACTTAAATTATTACAATTATTAAATTTAAATTTAAACACTAACAGACATAGAACTTAATTATATTCAAAGTATTCGTTTAAATGATTCTATTATATAATTATATTATTATAACTATTTGATTATTACTCTAATTCCCTGTCTTGCATGATTTCTCTAACCTTCATCTTGAATTGATTTACGCTTCCAATTGTTTTGATACCATGAGGTAGGTCGTTCCATAGCCGAATAGCATTTATCAAAAACTGCCTTTCAGAGCATAATAGCTTCCATCTCGGGCATATAAAATTGTTTGTGCGCTGCGATGCTGCAGGTCTTAGCATATTGTGAAGATAAGATGGTTCTTTGCTTGTACAGATCTTATGAATGAAAGTAAGAGTTCTGAGATTAATCCACGATTTGAGGCCAAGGTCAAAAATCTTCCGAGCTAGGTGTGATATGTGGTCGAATCGTCTACTATTAAATACATATCTAGCTATTGAGTTAAGTGACACATAAAGCTTTTGAAAGTCTCTAAAATCGCAGAGGCCAAAAACTTCTACTCCATAAAATAGTGTAGGTACGAGAATTTGTTTTGCTATAGTCATTTTAAGATAAACGGGTAATACCGACTTTGTCATTGCGAGCTGTCGCAGCATTCCGCATGTCTTACCTGTTGCTTTTGATATGTGATTAGTCCATGTTAGGTTGTTGCTAAATGTTATGCCGAGACTGGCTGCATGTTCTACATAGTTAATTGAAGTGCCATTAATGACAACTTTTGGCAACTGGCTTGTGTCGAGGGATTTCTTATATATGACTATGCACTTGGTTATAGCCGGGTTAAGCCCTAATCCGTTCTCTTTACCAAGCACATTATTGGTTACACTTACACATTTATTAATATTTATAAGGGGCCTACTAACATAGATTTGGACATCGTCAGCATACATGTTGACATCACTATCAGACAGGACATTAGGAAGATCACTCACGTATACAGAAAACAACAATGGTCCCAAAACCGACCCCTGAGGCACACCACGATGGACTGGGCAAAATTTAGAAATGCAGGAGCCTGATGCCACGGTCTGCATTCTGTTATTCAGATATGACTTAAGCAGAGAAACTGCAGTTCTTCAAAAGTTGTATAAGTTCATCAGTTTCGTGCAGAGAATTTCGTGATTGACAGCATCAAATACTTTACTGTGGTCAAGCAGCGTCAGAAAAGTAAGACAGCTATCGTCCAACTGTTTCCGAATATCCTCGACTATACTAATTATTGCTGTGATGCACCCCCGATTCTTTCTAAAAACCCGACTGTTTTTGACTCAATAGCTTATGATTATTAAGGAAGCACTGTATTTGTGTAGCCATTAGATTCTCAAAAATTTTAGACATAAATGGTAAAATGGACACCGGCCTAAAGTCCTTATTGGTTTTCGGAATAGGGATAATTTTTGCTTTTTTACATGCATGTGGACGTGGTAAAAGCCGTATTAATGATATGAGTAATATTTTTTAGTATCACAGGCAGTAAGTAGTATTTTAACAAATTTTGGACTAACATTATCTAAGCCTTCAGCATTTGAATGGCTTCAGCCCCATAGCGAGCCCATGGAAGAAAAAAAAAACACACAGACAGCAACAGACACAACTTACACGTCAGGCTGTCCACATCCTGCAGCAGCCAATGCCTTCCATGTTAGGCTGTCCACGTCATCGCTCTGCTTGCCTACACCCTCTGCTCTTGCCTGCTATTTTCGTGCGTCCAGCCGGCCTTGCACCTGCGTGCCCACAATCGCAACATTGCATTCGACCAATTTTTCAGATCTGACATTGTACGCAGCCTGCCAGACGTTCGATCAGCTAAATTTGGATCCTCATCGCATCTTTCATTATCACCGATGTTCATGCACAGCGATCCCCATACCTGACCGACCACTAGTAAAGTAAAGTAAAATTGGCTCAAACACCACCTCCAGGAGGGCCAGGGCCAGCTTCTCTCAATCTCTTGGAGTGTGTGCTTATAATTTTTCGCACAAGATAAAGGGACCTACAGTTTAGCGCCGAATCCGAACGGCAATAGTTAGAGAATTTGATTTTTCATGGCTAGTTACTTCACAGCTGGCGCCAGTAGCTGGTGAAGGTGATCGGGTGTGTAAAAGCTTTTTTCTAAAGAAAGAAAAAACTTTTTCTATTAGATGGTCCGAGGCGGGATCGAACCCACAACCTCCCGCACCAGCCGCCACACATACGACTGGTACGCCACGACCGAGCACTAGTAACCTGCTAAAGCTCGAGAGGATCTTTGTTTGGCAATTGATGCCAGCCTGAGTCTACCTTAAGTTCTCGATCTCAACACAAAGTCCACAACGAGTGGCAAGCGAAAGTCCACAGCGAGTGGCAAGCGAAGGTCCACAACGCGTGGCAAACGAATTCCTCGACGCGAGGCAACCTTATCCCTGTTTGGGCGAACTTGCTGATCGACACCCACTCGAAGCAACGGCCTCAACCGATGTTACCATCGACGCAACTACGCAAATCTGTACTCGGTGCACTTGCTCAGTACTACGGATTTATAAGTTTCCATACTCATCGAAAACAGTTCGTCGACTCAACTACAAAACACACATCACAGTGAGAATCATAAACAAGGTTTGCTCCATATTGGGACTTGTGCAGATCCTGTAGATGCTCACCCCGGACATACATTCATCCCAGCTATACTTAAATTTTGAAGATCATTCGTTCCCACATGGTCTCTGGAGTGGGAGTGCTGTGGCAGCCCTGGCCACCTCTGGTCACACTATTCATCGTGCGCCATCCCTGGCGCGCAGTTTCTGGCGGGTTTCGCTTCGCGCGGGTGGCGCCCGCATCGCTCCGTACAATCATACAATACTTGTTAGCTTTTAGTTTATAGTTAATTAAGTTAGTTACATATATACCCAAGCAGCTAAAAGCATTTGCTTGCCAGTTTCTTATATGGCAGCAATACAATATATTCATCCGGGCTTGACCAAACTCCTCAAAACTGTGTGGAAACTGAAATATTCACAGCTGGAAGATATAGAGACGCTACCATTGAAAATACCACTGGTATCAGCAGATATTCAAAGAATTTAATTCAATATTTTACGACGGATGCGACGCCCGTTTACGGCTAGATAATTGTACCTAGCTTCCCAAATTTTTGGAAAATTTTGATTATTGAAGTAAAGAACAGGTTGAAACTAATCCCTAGAGCACATTTTCATAAATTTCGAACTGTATTTGTCCAATTTAATGTAATATATTCCAGATATTCCAAGAACTTAATACAAAATTTTATGTTGCCCATTATCATCCATATCGGATTCTATTTGTCAAAGTTATAGGCAGATATTCCAAGAATTCTATTCGAAATTTTACGATGGATGTGACGCCCGTCTAGGGCTAGATAATTGTTCCTAGCTTCCCAATTTTTTGAAAATTTTGATTATTGGAGTAAAGTACAGGCTAAAACTAATCTATAAAGCCCATTTTCATCCATATCGGACTGTATTTGTCAAAGTTATCGGCAGATATTCCAAGAATTTAATTCAAAATTTTATGTTAGATGAGACGCCCGTTTACGGCTAGATAGTTGTACCTAGCTTTCCAATTTTTTGAAAATTTTGATTATTGGAGTAAAGTACAGGTTAAAACTAATCCATAAAGCCCATTTTCATCCATATCGGACTGCATTTCTCAAAGTTATCGGCAGATATGTGAAGAATATAATTCAAAATATTACGATGGAAGTAACGCCCGTTTACGGCTAGATAGTTGTACCTAGTTTCCCAATTTTTTTAAAATTTTGATTATTGGAGTAAAGTACAGGTTAAAACTAATCCATAAAGCCCATTTTCATCCATATCGGACTGCATTTCTCAAAGTTATAGGCAGATATTCAAAGAATTTAATTCAAAATTTTACGATGGATGTGAAGCCCGTTTACGGCTAGATAATTGTACCTAGCTTCCCAATTTTTTGAAAATTTTGATTATTGGAGTAAAGTACAGGTTAAAACTAATCCATAAAGCCCATTTTCATCCATATCGGACTGCATTTCTCAAAGTTATAGGCAGATATTCAAAGAATTTAATTCAAAATTTTACGATGGATGTGAAGCCCGTTTACGGCTAGATAATTGTACCTAGCTTCCCAACTTTTGAAAAATTTTGTTTATTGGAGTAAAGTACAGGTTAAAACTAATCCATAAAGCCCATTTTCATTCATATCGGACTGTATTTGTCAAAGTTATCAGCAGATATTCCAAGAATTTCATTCAAAATTTTACGATGGATGATACGCCCGTTTACGGCTGGATAAATGTACCTAGCTTACCAACTTTTAAAAAATTTTGATTATTGAAGTATAGTTCTGGTTAAAGTAATCCATAAAGCCCATTATCATCCATATCAAACTGTATTTGTCAAAGTTATCGGCAGATATTCCAAGAATTCTATTCAAAATTTTCCGATGGAAGTGATGCCCGTCTAGGGCTAGATAATTGTACCTAGCTTCCCAATTTTTTGAAAATTTTGATTATTGGAGTAAAGTACAGGTTAAAACTAATCCATAAAGCCCATTTTCATCCATATCGGACTGCATTTCTCAAAGTTATCGGCAGATATGTCAAGAATATAATTCAAAATATCACGATGGATGTGACGCGCGATTACGGCTAGATAATTGTATCTACCTTCCCAATTTTTTGAAAATTTTGATTATTTTCATCCACATCGGACTCTATTTGTCAAAGTTATCGGCAGATATTCCAAGAATTTAATTCAAAATTTTTTGTTGGATGATATGCCCGTTTACGGCTAGATAATTGTACTAAGCTTTAAAATTTTTGAAAAAATTTTGATTATAGAAGTAAAGTACAGGTTAAAACTAATCCATAAAGCCCATTTTCATCTATATCGGACTCTATTTGTCAAAGTTATCGGCAGATATTCCAAGAATTTAATTCAAAATTTTATGTTGGATGAGACGCCCGTTTACGGCTAGATAATTGTACCAAGCTTCCCAATTTTTTGAAAATTTTGATTATTGAACTAAAGTAAAGTTTTTCTCACTAGAACTACTTTTTCGACCGATATTTCCTATGGTAGCTTTAGTCTATAGTCATCAGATTTGTATCATACTTGGCACAGCAGTGTGGTAGCATATAATATTGATCAATAACAAGTTTTGGTGCGATAGCATTGAAAACAAAAAAGTTTTTCCTACTAAGACTTTTTTCAGACAATTTTTGTAAGGCCGCTGTACTATATAGTTGTCAGATTTTCATCAAAGCTCATCATCAAAGCATAGAAAACTGATAAGTAGTTTTGGGCACGCTCGCGTTGAAAACAAAAAAGATTTTCTCACTAAAACTAGTTTTTCGCCCGATCATTCCTATGACATCTATATGCTATAGTCGTCCAGTCCGGCCGATTCCGACAAATGTGCAGCGTATTTGTACCAAAAGACTTCGTGCAAAATTTGGTTAAGATAGCTTTAAAACTGACGGAGGAGATAGCATAGAAAAAGACGGACTGACTGACGGACATGGCTATATCAACTCAGCTCGTCATGCCGATCGCAGATGCTTCGTTCTATGCGTTACAAACATCTGGACAATTTAAATATACCCTCTACAAGGGTATAAGAAAATTAAATGACCCATTTCTACTGAAACTATTTGTACAGGTATATTAAAATTGTCGAGATGTTTGTAACGCATAGATGGAAGCATCTCCGACCACATAAAGTATATATATTCTTGATCAGCATGACGAGCTGAGTTGATATTGCCATGTCCGTCCGTCCGTCTGTTTCTAAACTATCTCCTACGTCAGTTTTAAAGCTATCTTAACCAAACTTTACACGAAGTCTTTTGGTACAAATACGCTGCACATTTGTCGGCCAGATCGGATGACTATATCATATAGCTGCCATAGGAACCATAGGTTGTTGTTTTAGTAAGAAATACTTTCTTGTCTTAAGCGCAATCGTCCCCAAACCTCGTATTTATAAGTTTTCTATGCTTTCACATAACTCCACCAAGTTTGATAGGACAGCTTATATAGCTGCCATAGAAATTGGGTGTAGAAAATGTATATAGGAGGCCTTGTCAAAAATATGTAAATTTGTCCGAATGTATATATTTGTGTCAGTGGAAATGAGGCTACTAATTTATAAAAATCATACAAGCTACAAGGGTATATAAACTTTGGTCGAGCCGAAGTTATCTTTCCTCTATTTTAATGTAGTTTGGATTGGTGATGTCAAAAATCGATTTCAAAAATATTTAAATATTAAATTTTTTAATTTTTCCGATAGGTGAAATTACATTTTAAGCCATATCTCACTTTATAATCGTCTGATGGTGACAAGCAAGATATGAATCGAAAGGTAATTAAATTGTCAATGCGCAGAACATTGTTTTAAGTTCGGTTTAGAAGTTTGCATACAAGGACCAAAAATAATTTTAAAATTCGATTTTTTGCTCGAAAATGCAAGATATTGAATTTTTAATCGCCAAGGAAAACTATAATTAAATCCAAACAAAATAATATTTTTCTTTTGACCTAAGAATCGCACTTCTACAGAGATAATAAGGTATTGATGAGCAAAATCTATGAATAAATATTGTAGCTGGATCTTTTTAAGTGATTCTTGGTAAGTTTCAAATCTCTCGTGTTGTGTGAGGAGATTTAGCAAAATTCACCACCCAAACAATTTTGACATGCAAAACTAGTTTTGGAAATGTAATCAACATTATTTTTCTGGATACGTAGCATCAAATTAAAGAATTATTTATTTAAATTATACATTGAAATTTGCGTTTTAGTAATTATACGCTAAACCAACCAAAGTCTTTCATATTAGTCAAAAGCAACCACCTCAGATGGCGCCATCTACAGGTTGTGACGCCCTCTATGTGATAGCCAGCTGACTAAGGGCTGGCAAGTTATACTTCTTGAGTGGCGCAAACACATTTTTAAATTTCGCATTTTATTTTTGGAGAATATGATATGAATATAAATAAATTTGAGTTATAATTAAAAAATGCATCATAAATTTTCAAATAAGAAAATGAAATCTCTTAACATTCTGGGACACCGACGGATTTTTCGAGGGTTTTGCAAATCAACCGAGGTCAAAATCTCTAGAGATTTCCAGGACACTCCCGATTAAAAAATGTTGCCATGAAAAAATGTTTGAAATCGATTTCTGAGATCACCAATCCAAACTACTCTTAAAAATAGTTTGAGTAGAAATGGGTCTTTTTGGCTGTGAACTAGTGTAATCTAAACTTAAGTGAGAATTTTTGCAAATTTCGTAATTTTAATCAATTTTAAATATTTTGCATATTTTGCATTTTTATACTCTTTACCAAAGGTAAACAGAGTATATGAAGTTTGTGCAAATTTATGTAACAGCCAGAAGGAATCATCTCCGACCCTATAAAGTATAAATATTCTCCGGAAAAAACTTCATATCTCCCACAGTTTAGATGATAGATTGTTCGTATCTTCTATAGAAATCTAGTAATCAAAAATATTTATCGATTTGCTGAAGGAATGATAAAAGTTCAAAAACTGAGACAAAAAATGAGACGTACTGGCAACTCGACTACAGCGCTCTTGTTTTTATTTTATCTTTTCTGAAAGATAACGAAGTGTTTATCAACACTGAAAATGATACATAACTAGTTAGTCTCATGACCTGGGGCTGGTGATGTCAGCTTTTTTTCGGTAGTACATTTTGTTGTTATAGTTTTAATATTTAAACTTTAAATATTTAAATTTTAAACATATTACTTGATAACCAAGTTGACGGGGAAACCCCTAAATGTTTATCATATAACGAGCGGGAAACGAACGCTATAATTTGCAAGCTGACTTGCATGCATTTCAGTCTTGGTGTCAAGATAATCTCTTAAGCTTAGCACAATTAGTCACTTATGAGCTTGATAATGTGGCAGAAGTAAGTGATCAAGGGAATTTCTTGATCATCAACTTAAGTTTGACTCTCATGTAACTGCCACTTTTAATAGGGCAAGGAGCGTTCTTGGGCTTATTAAACACTGGTCGGAGGAATTTGATGATTCCAATACGACGAAGATTCTGTACACTTCTCTTGTCCGTCCGATTCTCGAGTACGGACAATATATGTGGCAACATTTGACCCATCAGGATAGAATTGAATCTATGCAAACGCAGTTTTTATTGTTTGCTCTTCGTGGTTTAAGCTAGAATCCTGAGGTCCGCTTACCATCGTACTCTAGTTGACTTCTTTTGATTAACCCTCCCTTATTAACTGTAGATTTATGCTTGGTGGAATCTTTTTACATACTATAGACTAATTAATAGTGAAATCGACTCATCTGAGTTGGTTGGCAAAATTAACGTCAACGTTCCTATTAGACCAACTCGTAATTTTATCCCATTATCACTGAATCGTTGTACTACTAACTATGCCTTGCATGAACCGTTTTGTATCTTCTATGCTGATTACAATAAACCCTACCGAGTAATCAAGTCGGAAGCTTCTCTTCCTGCTTTAAGAACTACTACATATTTTCACTTATTTAGACCGTAGTTAAAATTACTATGATTTTCCAGAGAGGCTGATGTCATATACTACGTTTATCCGCCAGCTGTTTGCAAATATAAATAATTTTTTAAATAACTAACTCACTGTTTAAACGCTAAATACCATACGTAAATAAATGAATTTTTTAGTGCTGCCTGACTGCCATCAAGCAGTTACATGGCAATTTTTTCATTCATTAGTCCAAGAAGTGCCTTTGTATCCGCCTTGGTTCAATTGCAACGCTTGGTTTCAGTTTTTATCTTAAGCATTTTCCCTTTCTCCTTCGCCTGATGTCGATATGAATGTCAATGACAATATAGCAGTGCTGCCATATAGTTAAAAAGAGCAAAACCACTAAATAAAATGACAACGCCTAGCAAACCATTTGCAAATAAGTCCACTAATCAGTAATTGTTTTCGTGACTTAGCTACTTGCAAATAACAAATTAACTCGGCGTTTATACGCAATAATGTGTCACTCACAAAATTGTTATTTGCAAATAAGACGTGCGTATAAACGTAGTAATAGAAAGAGCAGACTGACTACACATATCGTTATAACCAAGAATTTAAGCTTATTTTGTGATAGAAGACGCAGTGATTTTAGATAATTTTAAGTCACACAAAACATCTTTATTTGTATTACACTATCGATTTCCGTATAAACGTATGTATTTCGAATTAGAATTGTTCATGTGTATATGTAAAGTGACTATTTTATCTGCGGTTACTAGATCAGGGCGGAAGAAAATTGCAATAATTTGACGATTTTAATCCGGCTGGCTTTGACAAGTCGGTTTTAGTTTCGCTCTATTTCTTAACCAGATCTAGTGACCGACTGTATTATTTGTCACTTTATTTATTAAGCTACACGATTTGAATTCGAAATGAGAATGTTTAGGCGGAAATCGCCGTCGAAATGTGGAGCACACTCCTATAATCCAAAATTTTTTTCAGAGCAGCTGTATACGTTCGTGTGCTTTGATTCCAAAGTTGTTGGCAGTGATCGAATTCGATTTAAAATGTATCCAGTTGGTCTGCTTATATCATGTTGCTTCTATGCGGCTACACTTTTGGTGTATATCTCAATCTCTAAATTACGAAATCTACCTGGAAAAATCTTAATCTCCCTCGTAAGTAGCCTCTTTTTGGCATATCTTGGAATCGCTTTAGGTCAATTATGGCCCACCTCAAATGATGACATTTGTTTTATTTCGGGTAAGTACAAAAGAATATAATGTTTAGCTAGCGCCAAATCCGTATGAAAAACATAACACTTCAAACCCATATTAAATTCATTATTAGAAGACATATTTCTACATAGACATATTAAAAAGTTTTTTATACCTGTTACTCGTAGAGGAAAAAGGGTATTCTAAAGTCGTGCAAATGAAACAGGTAGAATGAATCATTTTCGACCATATATAGTATATATATTCTTGATCAGCATCAACATCAATCGATTTTTTTTTTGTTTTAAAATTATTACCCATAAAAAAAGGTATATTGTTTTACTAGTTGCATTTGTATTTATTTACCGAAACATCCTAACGCTAGAAGTATAATACTTATTGATATTGCGTAAGTCACAATTGGCAGTAGAATTTTACTATGTCTTTCAAACTTATATCTAAGCATATAAAAATTATTTACTCAAATTGTTGATAGATGTATAATTTCTTAATAACTAATGAAAATACTCTTTTTTTTTTTTTTATTAGAGAGAAGGTTAACAATAATAATTCTTAACCTACTACAATTTTTGGAGGAGCGCTAGCTGCCAGGGCTCTCAGCTCGCCTTTTATTATTATACATCCTAAAATTATGGGTTAAGATTTCGATTTTTCTTAGAAGTCCAGCTTTAGTGATGTATTCGTATTTTAAGTTGATATTTTAAAGCGTTGGATCCTTTAAAGCGTTTACAGGTGCAAGGGCAACAGAAGTCCTTGCCGAGGCGAGGGCAGGACATTCGGTTAGAATATGTTGAACCGTCAATGTGTGAGAGTTGCATAAACTGCAGTTTGGTGGCGGCTCTACTTTAAGAAGGAATTCACGTGTAAGTATCGTGTGTCCTAGCCGAAAGCGTGTCAAAATGCGCATGTGGGGAGTTTTGGCTTCAGGAGGATATCGTGGCGCTGAGCCAACCGCATTGAATTGGGTGTAGTGGTGGTTAACTCCTGCCCTGTCCGATATGTGCTTGTTTTTTATATGATTGGAGATGAGACGAAACAGATCAGCCTTTTCCATTATATTAAGATGTTGCACCGTGTCTGTTTGAGCCAGTTTTGCTGCTTTAACTGCCGCTTCATTACCTGAAATACCAACGTGTCCTGGTATCCATATAAGTTTTATTGTCTTTTTGTCGATCAAAATGTCTCTGATTTGAGAGGCTATTATTTGTGTGTTATTGGGGTTTTTAACTGCATCTATAGAAGACATGCTGTCTGTGCAGATAACGTGGGGTTTCCTTTGTTTTGATGCGTATTTGGTTGCCTGTAAAATCGCGTAGGCTTCGGCTGTGTATATGGAGCAGAAGTTGTTGATCCGAGCAGATATTAGTGTTGTGGTAGGGTTTTCGACGACAGCATATGCAGTGTCAGCGGCTGTTTTGGAGCCGTCAGTGAAAATAAAGGTGGTATTTTTCAGCTCCTCTCTACTAGTCACTTCTTTAAAGAGTTGTCGGTAATATGCTGGACTAGTGTGGTTTTTTCTGTGGACTTCGAGGTCAGTTATAAATGCATTAGAATTTATCAGCCACGTGGGGGACCTGTTTGATTGTAGAAGTGTTGATTTGGAATCCAGGTCCAAAAAACGAGCTAATTGAATGCATTTAAAGATCAATGGATGTTTTTTGGGTTTCCTTTTCCGTTTTATTGAGTTTTGGACAATAGCGTTAATACGCTTGTTGGAGCTCAGCAGCAGTCTAGGAATAATTCTTAAAGTGGAGTCCTGAACCCTGTCTTCTATCGAGGGTAAGCCAGCTTCGGTTAGCACCATTTTAGTCGGCGAGGTCGGGAAAGCTCGAAGGCTCCGTTTGACAGCGGTGTGGTAGGGTGGGCTGATTAGTTTTAGGTTGGTTTTGCAGGTTTGTCCAAAAATTGGCAAAGCGTAGTCAATTTTGAAGAGAATAAGTGCCTGTGTGGCGTTTATCATACTATTTCTATGTGTGAAGGATCGTTGTGTAGTGAGGTACTTCATAATATTTAGTCTGGCAGCTAGGCATGATCTTAAATACTTACAATGTCAATTAAAATTAAGTTTGCTATCAACTATGAGTCCAAGAACTCTTAGATTTTTTTCAAGAGGTATTATGGTATTGTTGTATGAAAGTTCTGTCGGGCTGCAGTTTCGTTTTTTACATATATGTAGTGTCTTACATTTATCTATAGCTAGGCTAGCACCTGATGATAAGGACCAGTTGTTGATGTCTTCTAAGATATTCTTAAAAATAGTAACAGTATTTACATTCTAATTTTTTGAGAAAATTAATACATCGTCAGCATATAGGATATGTTCCATGTGATTATAGCGGTTAATTATGCTACTAATTTGTTTAAACGCTATTATGAAAAGAGTTACCGATAACGGGGAACCCTGGGGTATTCCGTTATGCAGAGGATATGTGTGTGAGTAGGTGTTGTGAATTCGGACTGAAATTTTTCGGTTTGATAGGAATGACTTGACAATATTGAATATTTTTGGACCAATTTTCATCTTGGCTAATTCTGTCAGAACTATGTGAATACCTACACGGTCAAAAGCTTTTTCAAAGTCGACGCTGAGAACAGACACGTGATTGCGTGTGGAAAGAGCTGTGGTGGAGAAATGTTCAAACAATATAAGTGCATCTATAGTGTTGTGGTGCTTCTTAAAACCAAATTGTAGCTCACTGATGAGGCGTTTTCGGGAGGTGTACCACATTATCCGCTTAGAGATAATTTTTTCGAATAGCTTTTCAAGGCAAGGTAACAACGAAATTGGCCTATAGTTAGTAAGTTTTGTGGGACATTTGTTAGGCTTGGGGATTGCAATTATTGCAGCACATTTCCAGCACTGTGGAAAAGCTCCTTGCTCCAAAACGTTATTAAATAATTGAAAAACTATAAGCTTAATTCTTTCCGGAATGCTTTTCAACATTGGATACGATATTTTATCTATCCCAGGAGACTTTCCTTTTACCGCAAAAAGCGCACATTCGTACTCAAGTTCTTCGATCTTTTTTTCTATCATCTGAGCGAGTTTGGCAGTTCTGTGGTTGTAAGTTGAGTTCAATGTATTTATTTTCTCTTCTTTAAAGAAAATATGAAAGTTACGACCGTGGGAATAATCAGACCAGAAGCTTGCGAATGCATTGGCGATTTCTTTGTGGTCTTGGATTGGACCGTTGGGGCTATTTATTAGTTTGATGTTGGTTTTTGCTGAGGTACTAACAATCTTTTTAATATTATACCAAATTTGTTTGGGAGTTGATGAACGGCTAATAGTTTCCGTAATCTTTTTAAAGCTAGCAGCTTTGCTTTCGCGACACTTTGCTCGAAATATTGCTTGATTTTTTTTGTAACTAATAAGGTTATCAAGGGCTTGAATTTGTTTGTATTTGTGCCAAGATTTTTGTTTGTTGGCTCTAAGAAGACTTAGTTCGGAATTCCACCATGCAGTAAGCTTGCTGCAGTATGAGGGTTTGGTTTGCGGTATGTTATAATGTGCTGCTGTGCGGATAAGTTTATGTATGCGGCCCTTTTTTTTTGTTTATGTTTGGTCCGCTTGTTAGTTCTGTTGATTTTTCCAAAAATTTCCGGTAGTTAGGCCAATTAGCTTGATCGGTTAAAAATTTACTTTGAAAATAAATTTTTTGTTGCTGCCGAGTGACAACTGTTGTTTCTAGAGGGAAATGATCACTCCCATGTAGGTTATCGAGAGTTGAAGAGGAAATATGTGGTGGAAGGTTGGACGAGCAAATTGTGAGATCCACATGGGTGAATGTTTGATGGGTTGAAAAGTGGGTTGGTTGTCCATCATTTATACAGCATAGATTATGGGTCACCAGAATATTTTCAATTAATTTTCCTCTATGATTGGAACTGGGAGATCCCCAGAGTGGACTCTAGGCGTTGAAGTCACCCATGATGACTACAGGAAGAGGGAAATTTTTAGCTATGCAGGCTAATTCCATAGTGGAAAAATGTTGGTCTGGCGGAATGTATAAATTAACGAAATTTATTTTGAGTCCGATGTTTATTTCTATGGCCAAGGCCGAGATATTGGATACTATTTGGGTTATTCGATGTGGGAGACTTTTTTTAATATGGAAAGCAATTCCTTGTTTGTTATTATTAATATGTGGTAGGTTATGAAAATAATGTGTGTCAGAGTTTGATGTAATTACGCTGTTATTTAGTTTTATGTGTGTTTCTTGTAATGCTATTAAATCAGGGTTTTACTCTTTAATAAGCACCTGCAAATCTAATAAATTATTTAGTAGACCATTAATGTTCCATTGTAGAATAGAAAGACTCATAGGTTAAAATAAAAGATTAATTAGAATTGTTTGTTTTTTTTCAGGTGGCTAGACTACCATTGGGCTTTGGGCTAGCAGCGCGTTCGCAGTGATGATGACAATACGGTCATTGCAAACCCGACGCGCTGCTCACCCAAAGCCAATAGTGGACGAGAGCATTGATTAGTCAGAGAGATCGTCGTCTTCGCTGACTATAATATCAGTCGAGGAGAGTTCTTCTTTAAGAGAGGGTTGTGTAGAGTTGTTTGAGCTATTTGCGTTCGAGGGTAGAATTGATGTGTTGTTGCTTGAGTTTTGTGAGAGAGGTTTGTTGATTTTGTTTAGAGAAAGAGAGTTGTTTTTGGAATTGCTGGAAAATGTAGGATTAGGGGTGAATTTTGGTGTAGCGGTTTCTTGTTTGTTGGTTTGTTTTGGCATTTGTTTTTTAGGCTGGCAGCCTCTGCATAGGAGAGGGAAGGGGATTGGTCTTCTGCTCGATTTAGAGACATAAATGTCTGCTTGGCTTCTTTATAAGTGCATTTAGTTTGACATTGGATCTATAGTATTTCTTTTTGTTGGAAATTAAATTTATTATAAATTTGGTGAACTTGTTGCTTGAGGCAGCATGTTCGTCGTTACAGTGTACGCACTGGGTGCGAGTGCAATCGGTACCCTCATGTAGCGGTTGACCACAATTGGCGCAAATTGGTTGATTAGAGCAACGTTTGATAGTGTGTCCAAATATTTGGCATTTCTTGCAACGCATAGGACTGGGAGTATATGGTCTTATTTTTACTTTGTACCAAGAAACGTAAATTGATTCGGGAAGATGATAAAGATTGAATGTCATCAGAACTACTCCGGTGGGTTTGGTTATGCCGTCGATGGATTTTGTGAATTTGTAAACTGCTGTAACGCCTTGAGGTCCAAGCTCTTTTAATATTTCTTTTTCAGAGACATTTATTAAACAGGGCGCATATACGGTCCCTTTAGTGGAGTTTAAGGTTTCATGAGCCAACCTGTTCCGTGGCAGTAAGGAACTTATTAGCGGAGATTGAGTCTTTTGTAAGGAGTAAAAGCCTTCCATCCCGAAGCTCGGAAATTGAGACTATATCCTTGCTGATTAACTGTAGGGCGCGATGGACTGCGAAGCACGAGTATTCGTTGAGGGGTTTTTTTTTCCGCAGCGGAGATAACAATATATTTGGAGTTTGGAAGTTGAAGCACTGGTAGGCCAGGAAAGGAAACAATTGGTTTATGGAATGTTTTTTGTTGGGAGGGTCGGCTAGCATTGCAAACCGATTGTCCCCCCAATCAAAACTGTTGAATTCGGACACGCGACTGGGGTACCGTAATCGCAGTGTATACAAAAGAAAAACAAAAAGAAGCAAACGTGTCAGAGAAACGGTTAGTTATTGAACGAAAATAGGTGAGCGAGCTCGTTTAAGTATACGTCTGCACTGCGTGAGTGATAGCCGCAGACTGAAAATATTCTTATTTATAAAGAATGTTCTATTTTTTTTATTATTAGATTTAATTGGTTTTTAGGTGTGCCTTTAGTTTTTCATGATTGTTCCTTTTATATTCTTGAGACTGTGGGGATTGATTCCATTTACGAACAGCGTGTACATAAAAATGTTTTTCGCAGGATAAGAGTTTGGACCGAGTGCAAACAATGTTATTGGTTCTGTCCGAGCATGTATATCTAAGAATGTCATATAAATACGCCGGTTCTCTAGTGTTAATTGTTTTGTGGAGGAGTGTTAATATTCTGAAGCGAATAAAAGAATTTAAATCAAGTTCAAAAATTTTATTTGTCAAAACGGTTACGTGGTCTGTTCTCCTAAGATCAAAGACGTATTTGGCAATACTTTTGAATGCTGCAAATAATTTATGCAGACTAGCTACATCACAGCTACCAAATGCTTCTTCCAAAATACATACCTAAATACCATAGAACAAAACCGGTGTCACGAAGGCTTTTGCCACAAGCATTTTGGTTTGATTTGTTAAATATGGCTGTGTTATCGATAGTTGCCGTAAAATTCCATAATTCCCCATCGATTTGTTGACATGACCCCTCCACGAAAGCGTCTTGTTAAAGGTGAATCCCAAATTTTCAGCCTTTTCTACATACTCTATCGGAGGTGTCACGGAAATCTCTTCCAACCAAATTCCAACCCAAAACCAATTCTCGGTGTCCCAGAAATCTCTTTCGGTTGGTTTCAAATCTTGTGTTTTGTTAGAAGATATAGCAAAATTCACCACCCAAACAATTTTGACAAGCAAAATTAATTTTGGAAATGAAGACAACAATGTTTTTCTGGATAGGTTGCATCAAATGAATAAATTATTTGATTAGTTTAAACATTGTAATTTGCGTTTTTATAACTATTCGCAGAACCATCCAAAGTCTTTCATATTTGTCAAAAGCAGACACCTCAAGTGGCGCCATCTATAGTTTAATCGCCATTTATGTAACAGCCAGCTGACTAAGGGCTGGCCAGTTATACTTCATGAGTGGCGCGAACACATTTTTTAATTTCGCAATTTTTTTTGGAGAACGGACGACGGATTCTCGAGCGTTTTGCAAACCAAACGAGGCCAAAAACTCTAGAGATTTTCAGGACACCCCCGATTACGAGGCTTTTTTACAGGGTTAAGTCTAAGCCCATTTTTCTTTGCCCAGTTACTAACATTAAACAAGTCACGATTACAACAGTTAATACAATCAATGATTTGACTCAATGGACGACTTATATACATTTGAACATCGTCCGCGCACATGTGAACTTCGCACGAAGACAACTCGCAGGGAATATCATTAACATGTGTAGTGAACAAAAGTGGTCCCAAAACTGATCCTTGTGGAACACCCCGCTCAATAGCCAATAGAGACTTTTTGTTTGTGCCATGACAGTCTGCCAGAAAACTATAAAACTTAGCCAGTTTAGTAAAAAGAATATCGTGACTCACCGTGTCAAATGCTTTGCTGTAGTCAAGAAGAGTCAAGAAAGTAACTATTGTCTAAGTTTTCCGTATGTCCTCTACTATTTTTATACCCTGTTCCCATTAAAAATGGGAAAAGGGGTTCATGAAGTTGTGCAAATGTATGTAACAGCCAGAAGGAAGCTTCTCCGACCCTATAAAGTATATATATTCTTGATCAGCATCAACAGCCGAGTCGATAAAGCCATGTCTGTCTGTCCGTCTGTCTGTCTGTCTGTATGAACGCGTCGATCTCAGAGACCATAAGAGATAGAGACACAAATTTTTGCATGCACATAGGTGTATACCGTACCCAGATCAAGTTTGTTTCAGATATGGAAAATATCCCCACCTCCCCCCTTAAACCGCAAAAAACTGCCGGAGGCACAATTTTAAAGTTGGATATATATAGGCCTTATATCTAGTTACTCTAAAAAGGATAATAAGATCGGAGCAAAAACACAAAAGTTATACATGAAACAATTTTGCTTGTGGGAGCGGGTGGCAGCCACTGCATGCAGGCAGCTAGGCTTGTGAGCCTGTTTTTTTTTTTTTCTTTTCAATGGATACTTCTCTTGCGGAAGAGAGATTCTTCTCTTTCGGAAGAGAGTCTTCTCTGTCGGAAGAGAGTCTTCTCTGTCAGAAAAGAGTCTTCTCTGTCGGAAGAGAGTCTTCTCTCTCGGAAGAGAGTCTTTTCTCGCGGAAGAGAGTCTTCTCGCGCGGAAGAGAGTCTTCTCTCACGGAAGAGAGTCTTCTCTGTCGGAAGAGCGTCTTCTCTCACGGAAGAGAGTCTTCTCTGGCGGAAGAGAGTCTTCTCTGTCGGAAGAGAGTCTTCTCTCATGGACGAGAGTTTTCACTGATACTGATAGCCCAGGCCATTAGCATGCACGATTCGTAGATAGCGTCTACGCCTACGTGCTAAATACATCGCCAAACAACTGCTCGCAACCACACCTGCGGGATCACCGTTAGGTATTACTTCGCGGGGTGAGGTTGCGTCATTCAGGCACCTTCGCTGTTGCTTTTCCAGCTTGATTCAAGTACTGTCGCTTTGCTCTTCTCTCCTCTCTCTTTCGCACCGTCGTCGTTTTGGACATACATATTTTGTGCGCAAGTTCGTAGCCAATTTTCATCGCACTCCATCATGACTAACTGGTGAAATACCAGTTCCTCCGGCGCAGGGATTTCGCCTACTGCCGTTCTGTATCTTGGACAGTGATACTGTGTGTGCTCCGCGCTTTCGTTATCGCCTGGACAATTTGGGCATTGGGCGGTGTGCTCGTGTCCAAACCTGTGCAAGTACTCTCGGTAGCCACCATGTCCAGTGAAGAACTGAGTAAGGTGGTAGTTCATACTCAATGTGGGCCCGAATGTTCAACCTATTATCGAGCATGATTCCTAGGTATCTGATGGACGGCTTGGTTGAGATTGTCACATCCCCCACTTCAATTTCCATAAGCTCCACGATTTTTCTGCTTGTTATAAGCACTGCTTCAGTCTTATATCCTGCTAGCTCGAGCAGGCCAGCTCTCTCAAGCCAGTTACCAACGGCAATAATAGAAATGTTTGCCACCGTCTCCAGCCCTTCGATATGTTTGGCCACCGCCACCAATGCCAAATCGTCTGCAAAGCCGCTCAGCCTGCATCTGTGCGGGAGATGGAGTTAAGGACCTCTTCACACATAACGTTCCACAAGAGTGGTCCCAGGACAGAACCCTGTGGAACACCTGCTGTAACGGTGTAGCGCTTTGGTCCACCATCCGTGTCATACACAAGCACTCTATCTAAGAGATAGCTCGAGACTATCTTCAGCATGTAGGTTGGAAGCCCGATATTAGCGAGAGCTTTATGAATTCGAGGCCAGCTCACCGAGTTAAATGCGTTGCGAACGTCGAGGGTCACAACAGCGCAATACTCCTTTTCTCCTCACTTCTACCGTTTGCATTCAATAGCTTTTTCTGCAATGCTAGTCACATTGGCTCTGGCTCTTAAGCTTTTTTGTAACCACTTGGAAGGCTGTGCCCCATGGATTAACGTCCGCTTTCTCGCATATCTTTCCAAAGCAGTCAGCCTTGCTTTTCCTAATGCATAGTTTAAGATTTCGTTTTGCCTTTCGAAAATTCTCAATTTTCTCCAGAAAGTCGGTGCAGTATCCCCGAGCGCTGGTCACTCAACTTCTCCACTCAACTGCCCATGCGTTGGAGTCCCCTGCATTGACACACGGGACTTGATTGCGTGCATCTGTGACTATTTCTGCTAACAACTTCTGGAACTCCGCTAGTTTCCAGCTGGGTGGCGCCTAGCATCTATTAAATGTAATGCCTTCTATTCCTGCTCTTATAAATCCCGCATTTTCGGAGTTTACTACATGCATGGGGAATGTATGGGACCAGATAGTTGCATTACGGTTACTACTAGATGACCTTCCGAAATCGGGAAAACACGTTTCGAACTATTTCGCGTACTACGCTTACAAACCAAATTTCATGTCAATCGGATGAAAAACAAAATTTTTCCCATACAAACTTTTCCGACTTTCCGGTTGGAATTTTCCAAAACCCCGTCTTAGCACGCGCTTTCACTAGTAATGGTAACTCCTGCCCAAATTTCAGAGTTCTATCTCTTACCGTTTTCGCTCTGCGTTGAATGCCAATCAGTGAATCAGTGAATCAGTCAGTCAGGACAAACTGTTTTATATTAGAGGATACATATAGAGGAGTATACAACGTCAATCGTCGTCGAGGTCAGGCGTGTTTTTCTTGAGCTCCGTTTAAAAACGTTATAAAAGTGTTCAAATCGGATATTTTTAACAAACACCTTCGACCCGCGACAAAAGACGCTAATGGACATTCATAGGCACTCGTGCTTATGTTGTCCAATAATATCTAATTCGTTGATTTTTTTAATTAAATTTAATTTAATTAAATGACAACGTATACAAACACAACAAATGCAACTGGAAAAAATACCAACAACACCATGAGTCAGAGAGAACTCACTGCTCAAATGCAACAACAGCAAAGCGATCGCCGGCTTTCTATACAGCGCAACAATGCTTACTTTGCAGTAGTTTCCCCCGACCCCGCCAGCACGCTAAAACCAACAAGTGATGTGAACTTAAACTCTTTTTCAACCGCTCCGACATGGAGTGCTCAATGCCCCTCCCCTCTGCCCACGATGAGTACGGTAACGCTTACTACAGCACAATCGACATTAACAAGCACAACAACAACAAGTGTTCAAAATAAATCGACCACCACCAACCATCTTCCAATAATGTCAACGCAGCACGCACTCCCACCAACACAAACACAAGGAAGTACAAAACCAACCACCCGCTCATATGTGCAGACTGGCATCGATCGGTATGTACAAATAAACAAACGAAAACTAAGCCCGCAAAACAAAAAAAGCGGCAACACTCCAAAAATTAACAAAACATGTAATTTACCTGTGGACAAAGATCCGCTCACTGGAAATAGGTTCCAAATTCTTGGCAAACAGCTTGACGCAGAGTGCGATGAAAAGGCTCCAAATGCCGCAAAACCAAGGCCTCCACCAATCTACATAAGAGATAACAACTGCGCGACCCTAGTTGCTAAGCTTATCCCACTAATAGGCAACAACAACCCTTATGTGACATCAGTCAGCAAAGGCAAAATACGCGAAACGAAGCTCCAAGTCAACACCGAGGAAAACTATCGCACTGTCGACAAATACCTAAGAACTGAAAACAAAAACTATTACACCTACCAACTAAAAAGCTGCAAAGGACTACAAGTGGTAATCAAAGGCATTGAATCAACTGTGCTATCAACGGAAGTCGGCACTGCTTTAGAAGAAAAGGGATTTAAGATCAAGTCCGTAATAAACCTTATGAACAGAGACAAAATACCCCAGTCACTATTCAAAGTTGAGCTAAGTCCGGAAAACACAGCTCCCAACAAAAATGTTGTGCACCCAATTTACAACCTACTGTTCTTATTGCACCGCAGAATAACTGTAGAGAAGCCCCACAAACGTACAAATCCAGTACAATGTACCAATTGCCAAGAATTCGGGCACACTAAAGCCTACTGCGCTCTACGACCTGTTTGTGTAGCATGCGGAGAGCTGCACAACACTGCCACATGTCCTGCGAGCAAGGAGGACGCTTCTGTTAAAAAGTGCAGTAACTGTGGAGGCAACCACACTGCAAATTATAGAGGTTGCCCAGTCTACAAAGATCTGAAGAGCAGGATTAATACGCGCACTGAATTTGCACGTTCCAATGGAAACCTTAATCAGTTTACACCCTCGCAATCGACTCCTGGAGTTTTCTTTACCAAAGCTGCTAGATCGTCGTTTGTCCCATCGAGTACTACCCAAGGCGTTTCTTTTGCAAGTGCATTGAAACTAGGAATGAATAGACCCACATCGCCAGCCACAATCTCACACGATACACGAACTGATCCGGCTCTGCCAACAATTAATAAACAAGCGGAACAACCATCAAACTATAGTAGCTTAGAAAGCATGTTTTTATCGTTGCAGCAAACACTGAAGGAATTCATTGGATTTATGCAAAACGCAATGCAAGAACAAATGAGGAATCAAGGCATTCTCATTCAAATGCTCGCCTCGCAACAAACCAAATAATGGCTCTCCTAAGAGTTTCACTCTGGAATGCAAATGGCATTCCTCGCCACAAAGTGGAGTTATCAAAATTTCTCCAAGACAATGAAATCGACATAATGCTTCTTGCGGAAACTCATCTGACGGATAGATATAACTTTCAATTACCGGGGTATGCATTTTATGGCACAAATCACCCAGATGGTAAAGCCCATGGCGGAAATGGTATCCTAGTCAGAAACCGCATTAAGCATTACCCACTATCGGGATTTTCGGAAAACTACCTACAAGCCACATCAATATGTGTAGAATCTAAAAGAGGCAATATGACCTTGTCGGCGGTTTATTGTCCGCCACGCTTTGCAATATCAGAAAATCAATTTCTAGATTTCTTTAGTACATTAGGTCAGCGCTTTATAGCCGCTGGTGACTATAACTCGAAACATCCGCACTGGGGCTCTAGACTGACTAATCCAAAAGGAAAGCAACTGTATAGCGTACTTATGCGCGCATCAAACAAACTCGACTATGTATCTCCGGGTAGGCCTACATATTGGCCAGCAGATCCCAAGAAAATACCCGACCTTATAGACTTTGCCATAACAAGAAAAGTTCCACAAAATTTGGTAACTGCAGAAGCACTCGCAGATTTGTCGTCAGACCATTCTCCGATTATTTTTACCCTTCTGGAGTGTCCTCAGATCAGAGAGTATCCTCGGAGACTGACAAATTGACTCAAATACAAAAAATATATAAGCAGTCACATTGAACTGAGCCCAACCATAAACAGCGAAGAAGACATTGAAAATTCAGTCCGAGCCCTGAGCTCAATCATTACTGCTGCAGCTCATCACTCGAGCCCACTAACAGCATCAACAACAACACCTAAGCAAGATCGTAGATTAACGAACAGCTTTATAGACCGGCTGGTCACTGAAAAGCGGCGTGCAAGAAGAGAATGGCAGAGCAATCGGTCGCCTGCTGCAAGGACTCGCCTGAGACATGCAGAATGCGTACTTCACAAAGCACTCGAAGCTGAGGAGCAGCTAGCCCATAGCCGTTACATCGAAAAACTATCGCCTACAAGCACCAAATTCCCCCTATGGAGAGCACACGCAAGCATAAAGCCACCTGCAAAGGTAGATACGCCTTTGAGGGATCAGAGAGGAAAATGGGCCCGCAGCGACGAAGAAAAGGCAAATGTCTTTGCACTTCACTTAAGAAAAGTTTTCCAGCCGAATCCACCAACCAATGCATATGCACTGCCACTGATTCCCACTGCCGCACAGACTTACCCAATCAAAGTTCATTCGCTTGAAATAAAAAAAGTTATAACAGAACTCAATCCCAAAAAAGCACCAGGACATGATCTTATTACGCCTAAAATGATTATGGAACTTCCAAGTCCTGCCATTACATACATCTCGAGAATATTCAATGCCGTACTGCGATGTGGATACTTTCCAATTCAGTGGAAGAAATCGACAATCATAATGATTCAGAAACCAGGAAAGGATAAAACACAAGCGTCATCATATAGACCCATTAGCCTGCTACCTTGCTTATCAAAAGTATTTGAGAAGATCTTACTTCGCAAAATTGATACCCATGCACAAAATATAATTCCTTCACATCAATTTGGGTTCCGAGCAAAACACGGGACCATTGAGCAAGTCAACCGTTTAACTTCAGATATTCGGACTGCGTATGAGCACCACGAATACTGCTCTGCCATTTTCCTAGATGTTGCCCAAGCGTTTGACTGCGTTTGGTTGTACGGGCTTATATACAAAATTAGGACACTGCTTCCTCCAAATACACACAAACTCTTAGAATGTTATGTCAGCAACAGAGTTTTTTCAGTTCGTCAAAATGAGTACACAACGGAAGAGTTCATCATTGGAGCCGGAGTGCCACAGGGTAGCGTTCTCGGTCCTTTTCTGTATGTATTGTACACTGCCGACATCCCAACAGACCCCCGACTAACAATGTCCACTTTTGCTGATGATACGGCAATTCTAAGCAGATCACGATGTCCAATTATCGCATCCAGACTCTTGGCAAGCCACCTATCTCACGTGGAGGAGTGGCTGGCCAACTGGCGCATAAAAATTAACGAGCAAAAGTGTAAACACGTGACGTTCACACTCAACAGAAGCACCTGTCCCCAGATATCCCTAAACGCGACTATGATACCACAATCAAACGATGTTGTTTACCTTGGTGTCCACCTCGACAGAAGGCTCACTTGGCGCAAACACATAGAGTCGAAAAAACTTCAAATAAGGCTAAAGGCCAACAGCCTTCACTGGCTAATTAACTCCCGTTCCCCTCTAAAACTGGAATATAAAGTCTTACTGTACAAAAGCATCATAAAGCCTGTCTGGACTTATGGCTCACAGCTATGGGGAAATGCCTGTGCGAGTAGTGTGGACATCCTTCAAAGATCACAATCAAGAGTTCTTAGAACACTCACTGGAGCGCCATGGTACATTCGCAACGAGTGTATCCACAACGACCTGAGGATCCCATTGGTCGAAACTGAAATACAGCAACTAAAGCGCAAATATTCTGAAAAACTACTAGCCCACCCTAATGAACTTGCACAATCTCTCACCCTGCAAGCAACGCATTCTCGCCTCCGAAGAAAAGATCTACCAACCCAGCCACTGAATTAAAGGGCCGCAGAACATAAACCAGCTCCAATAGGAGATGGTTGTACAATAGTTTCTAGATTAAGATTTGAAAAATTATTGTTAGTCTCATTAACAGAAGATTCAATAAATACTAAAAAAGCTAAAAAAAAAAAAAAAAAATATATAGAGGAGAAAGGAGATGATACAGGTTCTACCATTATCCAAGCAGCAGGAACTCTATCGAATGTTAGGTAGAGTTTGGGAATTAGGGCATATGGGTCATTCTTTTTGAACCCGAACGGTTTTAAAATTCAGCATTTTTTATTTTAATAAAAAAAAACCCAAATTAGATATCGACACTCCCACCAAAACATGATTTTCGGTTTTGCAAATAAAATTTCGTTAATTTTATAAACAATTCCTAAAATCGTCAATAACGAAAAAGTGGAAAAAGGGGTTTTTAAAAACTGGATTTCTCAGGTTTGGCTTATCGGACAGGTCTCGTGTTGACACAGCTGAATAGTATTTTACTGTATCGATCAGAATGTAAATTTAATAACTTTAAAAATTGTTTAATAGTATTAAGTAATTGTTGCTAAAGTTTTTATATAATTTTTTCTCACTTTTTATAGTTTAAAAGATATTAATTATTGAAGCTATAAAGAAATAATTATATGCTCTTAAATGAAGCTTTGCCACGTAGTCAGTATCCATTCCGTGATGGATTCCGTAATGATCCTTCTCAAGGATCCTCGACAACTTGTTCTTTTGAATTTATACACTGACCACAATAATGACAACCGCACGCTTTCAGCTCAATTTCGTAAGTGATTTATAATGGACAAAGGGACTAAAGTAAGTGAGCGCTAGCAATGGCTAGTGCCTATGCTTTTTTTTGTGTGTGACTGTAGATAACGTAAGATAATGAGAGCAAGATGACAAAGAGCGAACAGTTGAATTTAAGAGATTAATCTGGATTTCATATGAACTTCATTACACTTAAAGATAAGTCAAACTTAACTATATAGCTTTAATTAATTACAACTAATACTCTATGAAATGACGAAACATCGGCCGCGTTGAAAGACCGCAGGTTTTCAAATTAATCCAATTCAGTTGGTAAAGGTGCGAGCTTATGTATGGCTCTTTTAAAAATTCATGTTGTAGTGCGCACGATCGCTACGCGCACTTTGCCAAATTCGCCTCTTATGGTCTCCTCGACCTTTCCCAGCATCCACTGTTGAGGTGGACAATTGTCCTCGTGCATAACGACGACCGTTCCCACTTCCAGATCCATCGATTCTCTGGTCCACTCATGCCGCTGTTGCAGACTCAAGAGGTTGTCTCTTGACCAATCTGCCCAAAACTGTTGTTTAATGTTTGATATTCGTTGCCATCGCTGCAAGTAGTTCAGTTTGTCGCTTTTTATTGGCGGCGTTGACGCGAATGGCAGCCCAACTAGCGTTGTTCCTACTAGCAGGTGAGCTGGTGTGATTGCCTCGCCGTCGTTCGGGTTGGTGCTGTCTGCGACGATTGGCCGCGAATTCAAAATCGCTTCCACGTCGACCAACACGGTTTCCAACTCGTCCTGTCGGAGCACCGCGTTGCCGATGGCCTTAAGCAAAGGATCTTGACAAGTCCACGTCGGACGACAAAACTGGATGGACACATGAGAAATGATTTAGATGTCAGATCTGTCACGAGTCCTAAGTGAACCGCCTTGAATCTGTAGCAAACAAACACTGCAAGGTACATTTTTACAGGGGGTCTGCCTCGAATGCCCAATGTTACAGAAATTGGACCGCATAAGTCAACTCCGTTAATTTCAAACGGTCGATTTTCAAATAGCCGATCCGCAGGAAGATTACCCATTATCTGAGATGCAAGTATCGGTTTATATCTAAAACAGTGCACACAATTGCGAACAACTGCACTACATTCTCGCCGGGCATTTATAAGCCAAACCTGCTGACGCAGAATGCCCACAAGGATTCAAGAACCAGCATGACAGTTAGTGCGATGTAAGTATTGAAGATACAGCGATATAAATCTACAATTTTCGGCATGAGGAGAGGAAATTTCGCATTATGCGGCAACGGTGCATTTAACAGACGACCTACTCTCAACAACCACCACACGATCATTATATTGATGTGGGTAAAGAAATGGGTTTAATTTTTGAATTGAAGGCTGTAACACGATGGCCTTTTTTAATTTCATGATTTCGTCTTCAAACGAAACGAGTTGCAGTACATGTACCACTGCTTTAAATGCCAAATCAAGTTCTGCCGGAATGAGCTCACGGGTTGTGTGTTTTTCTCTTCGTCCTTTAATGAACCGAAATATATGTGCTACTGTTCGGAGTATTTTTAAATATGAAGACGACTTTTCAATCGGATTAATGATAGGATGGGAGCTTGTATTAGCCGCGATAACAAACGTAGCGGACGTGCGCTTCTCCATCACTGATTGCTCCTCACTTCTGTCCAAATGAGGGTTAGTTGGCCAAACACTTTCCTTTCGTTTTAAAAACTCTGGACCAGTGAACCAGAACGAATCTTTTAAGTCGTCGACTGAACAACCGCGCGAAACAAGGTCTGCGGGATTCTCCTTGGTGGGAACATGACGCCAAGTTACTTCTAGGGTTAATTCATAGATGTCTGCCTCCCGATTGGCCACAAATGTATTTAAACTCGATGGATGCATCCTCAGCCAATGCAAAACCACCTCAGAGTCCGACCAACATACTACTTTTTCAATTGTGACGTTTAAAACGTGCCTAACTTTGCCCCACAGAGTAGCTAGCAATTGCGCTGCACACAATTCCAGACGTGGTATTGATTTAATTTTCAGCGGAGACACCATTGATTTGGCAGTGAGCAAATTTACTAAAATACCCTCGCTGTTTTCGACTCGAATGTACAGACAACAGCCGTAAGCTCGTGTCGATGCATCCGCGAATCCATATATTTGACATTTTGATTGTTTTGTGACCATAACGTGTCGAGGAATAATAATCGAATAATAATCGAATCTTTTTGGGTTCCATGTGAGACCCAAAGTTTTAGTCTCCCCCTGATCGCCGATTTCTATAGTTTCAGCTTGTTCAGATACAAAACGTTCACAGTTTGAGGACCATTTTGTGAGGCTAATTCCATACGCCTCTAGAACCGATAGCAGCTCGACTTGCAAAGATCGTAGCTCTTCCGGAGTGTCTGCTCCCGCTAGCAAATCATCAACGTAGAAGCTGTTTGCCAGTGCCCGGGATGCCAACAGATGAGTTGACGCATGCTCGTCACTCAAATATTTAAGACATCGAATTGCCAAAAACGGTGCAGACGCAGTTCCATATGTCACTGTGTTTAAGCGAAATATTTGCAGCGGATCGGTAGGATGTTCTCTCCAGACAATTAACTGAATATTGCTGGGTCTCGTCAATCTCGATTTGACGGTACATTTTTTTGATGTCTGCAGTCACCGCACAAGGGTGAAGGCGCAATCGCAGGAGGGTTGAGTAAAGATAAGGTTGGACGGTGGGACCCACCATGAGAATGTCGTAGAGAGAAAATTGGGACGAACTTTTATTAGAAGCGTCAAAAACTACTAGCAGCACGCATTGGTAGGGCATATTATTATTAGTAGCGCCCATATGACCCAAAGAGATGTATTCTTTCATAAAGGCTACGTACAATGGATAAATATCTGACTGTTCCGACATTTTACTTTCAAGTGTTAGAAATCGCCGTTTAGCAGTTTCAAATGAAGCTCCCAGACAATTTGGACTGGTTTTAAATGGCAACGAAATACTTATGCGACCCGAGGGTAAACGATTGACTGTTTCCATAAACGTTTTCTCACAAAGCTGATGCTCCGGGGTATACAGATACGGGTTAGCTTTATCTGGGACGTTTTCTATTTCCCAAAATTTGCGAACGAACATGTCTAGCGAACAAGAGTCACCTTTAGTGAATTTTAGTGAAGTTTTGTGGTTATCCGAGGAATTGGTTCGGCAACGACCTGAAACAATCCAACCGAATGCTGTGGCCTTTAATGAAGGTGAGTTATCGCTACCTTTAATTTGGCCATTTCTCAGCAGATCGAAGAAGGTATCTGCTCCCAAAAGTATATCTACGCGCTGTGGCTTATAGAAGAGAGGATCGGCTAGCTCAACATCATCAGGGACGTTTACATTTTCGACAAGCTTTTCTGGCTGGCTTGAAGAGATAGGTTTCAAAATACCAAATTCTGTCATCATCTCAAACGAATTGTAGCGTGAAGCAACTGAAGTTTGTACAAACTGACTCACACTAGACTTTGATTTCCCAATATCTAACAACCTCATCTCTTTTCGCTCTCGCTTAAAATCCTCCGTCATAAAATTGACCTGCGACCCAGAATCCAAAAGATCTCTAGCGCACTGATATGACAGTGATTGATCTTTTCCTTGGACTACCGCTGTAGCCAATATGACTTGATCCGACACATTACTGGCATGATGTGCTGATGCTGAAGGTTGAGTTGGCAATTGCTGAGAGTAATTTGTAGCCTTAGGAGCCAAAAATTGGCTATTTGTAGAGGCTTGAGTTACTGAGATTTGACTATTAACTGCAGTTAGCGCCGCATTTGTATTGTATCTGTGTAAAAGAGTGTAATGGGGCTTTGAACATACTCTACAAGCACCGGATTTGCAAGCTGTAACTGTATGACCCTTCTTTAGGCAATTGATACACAATGGACAGCATTATGCAAATGCCTATCGCTAAGAATTATGCTGATTATTTTGAGTAGCAGTAAGGGAAGTTTTGCTATCTTTCTTTGGACCTTTCTGTAATCTTGATCTCCCTGCGAATGAATCTTCAGCTGAGAGATGCTGATATCGCTTATTCAGCGCAGATTCACATTGTTCCCAAAGCGGCAGTGTATTATAATCTAAATTTTCCTCCCACTTGGATCGAGTTGCTGAATCAACTTTGCCCATAACAATGTGAATGAGCATTGCGTTTGCTATTTGATTAGCATCCCCCTAAGATAACAAAGACCCAAATATGGCTCTGACATTATAAATAATTGATCGCAGAGATGATGCTGAGGGCTCCTGCATTTTAGGAAGATCAAACAGTCTCGATATGCTATAAAATACGATCAAGCAACTATTGTCGTACACCTGTTTTAGAGCTGCTAATGCTTTCGAATAGTTAGCGGAGGTCATCTGGTACGATTTGACGGTACCCAAAGCTTCACCTTCTAAACAAGATACCAGATGGTTGAATTTCTCAATATCTGACAGAGTTCCGTCACTGTTGACAAGGTTCTTAAAAAGGCCAATAAAATTTTTGTACTCTAAATATTTGCCACTTGCATTCAAATTGCCCTGGCTCTATTTCGGCAACATCTTTAAGATCTATTTTTATTCGATTCAGATCCTTTGTGACATTTCTATGTAATTTCAGTAGGGAATCCAATTGCTCTGAGTACGAGTCATCCATAGATTTGTTGCCCTTGCCTATCTTCCCAGTCATAATTAATTCTGTAGTTTATTTTTTACACCAGAAACAAGTTTTTAATTAGTTGAGCAAAAAAGGGATGTGACTTTATAATTGTATAAATCTAAAAATTTTATGTGTGAGTTTGCGTATATTAGCCCACTGTGCAGCAGCACCAGTGTATGCGCGCTCAAATAAGTGTGTGTTTGCAATCCAAAGATGCAAAGGCAATGCGCTTGCTAGAACCGCCAAAACCTCTGTATGTGACCACGAAATTAAATCAAATCTCTGCTGCGAAGCACTGGTTAGAATATAGGGTGAAGGAGGATGACACGATCAAACTCCGTTGCTAAGGGCTGAGTCCAGCGCGGAGTTAGCACAAAACGAAATAACCGAATGCTAGACGCAGGTGGAAAAGGAACGAACTCCGTTGCAGCTTGATGACACACACAAAGAGCGGAATGATAAACGAGCAAAAATAACGGAACCAATCCTCTAATACTGAAACTGGGCGCGAGAATCAAACGGGACGTTGGTGACGTTGTATGCGGGTTTATATATGTGTGAATATGTATAAATGCTCACATCCAAGATTTTTCACAAATTTAATTTTATGTGTATGTAATTGGATTTGGGTTTAATTTAATTTGCATGCAAAACGATGAAATGCCAAATAAATTTTGAACCACTCTACTAATGTTTGTACCAGTGTACAAACATATGTATGTAGGTATTTTTTTTTATTTTTATATTCTATGTTTATTCAACTACTATTAACCTGCCCATTAGATGGACAATTTTTTCATTTACAATTTAGTGGCGAGCCCCTGCGACACGACCGCAAGGCAATG
This sequence comes from Lordiphosa magnipectinata, assembly GCA_037044535.1. Classification (NCBI taxonomy): domain Eukaryota; kingdom Metazoa; phylum Arthropoda; class Insecta; order Diptera; family Drosophilidae; genus Lordiphosa; species Lordiphosa magnipectinata. The sequence goes on from JBAMBO010004064.1 coordinate 255,669, forward strand.
CTTCGCAGAGGCACCAACCGCATTATAATAATTTATGCCCGTCTCAGTCGCTCCAGTCTGCGCAGTTCAAATAGGGCGCTGGCTGCAAAATCACTGGTCGCGTCCCAGAACTGTTCGCTCGAAACCATCAATTTAGAGAAGTTATAAATGGTAACTTTCTCGCCTGCGATGTCCCTGAGTGCCATCTTTTGCTCCTCAAAACGTCCACATTCGAGCAGGATGTGTTGTGCGTCTTCTAGGGAACCTCCGCTACACCAGGTGCGCTCGGGGCTGTTGTCGTGCCCGAAGCGATGAAGGTAGCTTCTGAAGCATCCGTGCCTACTTAGTATCTGGGTAAGGTAGAAGTTCACCTCCCCATGGGGTCTCTCCAGCCACGGTTTAATTTTGGGGACTAACCTGTGCGTCCAGCGGCTTTTTGAGGAAGAGTCCTAGGCGCTCTGCCACTTGATAAGGCTGTCCTCTCTAGCTGCCGCTCGCTCTACTGTGTGTGCTACGGGGGACCGCTCACGTGATGCACGGTAGACGATTGCCGATTCCGCTGCCAGGTAGCCCAACGGCACAATTTCTGCTATGACAAGCGCTGCTGCATTAGATATCGTCCTGAAGGCGCTACATACTCGAATTGCGGTTAGGCGATAGACCGCCTCAACGCCCCGGCAATAGCTCGGAATCGCAAATGCTTGTGTCCACACAGCGTACAGCATGATGGACTTACATACTCCCATAAGGAGTCGTCGGCGCTCATGCTTTGGGTCTCGGGTATTTGGCATTATGCGTGATAATGCTCTGCACGCGTCGGAAGATTTTTTTTGGACATACTCCAAATGCTCGCGGAAGCACAGCCTGATGTCTATCATGACTCCAAGGTACCGTATAGCGCGCTTGGAGACCACTTCTGTCCTTCCCACCATGATAGTAGCAGTTTCGACCCGTTTTCTACTGCTAACCAGAACCGCCTCAGTTTTTTGCGCTGCCAGCTCAAGTGCCACAGCCGATAGCCATCGGTAAACCATGGCTATGCCTGCGCCGCATGCAGATTCCGCCATCTGGAGCTCCTTGGCCACCACAACAAGGGTCACATCATCCGCAAATCCGACGATGTGCGTGCCAGCTGGGAAAGGTAATCTCAGGATGCCGTCGTACATCATATTCCATAGGAGCGGCCCCAGGACTGAACCCTGAGGTACTCCCGCTGAAACATCGTGTGATTTCGTGCCTTCCTCTGTCTCGTATAGTAGCTTCCTGCTAGAGAAGTAGCTGCGTATCATGTCATACAAGTAAGCCGGGATGCCGAACGACGCTAGTGCGTCTAGAGTGCTCACCCAGTCCGCTGTGTTGAACGCGTTCTTAGCATCCAGGGTCACAATAAGGCAGTACTCTTTTTTGCCACCTCGCCACCGCGTTCCAGATATAGCTTCCGTTGTAGTCTCAAAAACTTTACCGATGGCATCGATGGTTGATTTCGCCTTCCTGAACCCAAACTGGCTTGGCGAGAGACCGCCTGCCGACTCTACTGCTACTTCCAGCCTATTGCATATCAGCTTCTCCAGAACTTTGCCTACTGTGTCCAGCAGGCAGATGGGCCTGAATGAAGAGGCATCCTCTGGTGGTTTTCCAGGCTTCGGGAGTAGCACCAGCCTCTGCCCTTTCCATCCCTCGGGAAATATTGCTTCTCTCAAGCATTTATTGAACAGCTCGATAAACACATCTGGGCGGAGCGTCAGAACCATCTTCAACAAACTGTTTGGGACAGCGTTCCTTAGGCCCCGGTAGTCTGCCTGCGCAAAGACGTTTGACTTCCGTTTTGTAGGCTTTACCCCATGGGTCATGCTCCGCAGTGTCGCAGAGTTCCAGGAAGCACTCCCGTTTGCTCTGCTTTATTAGAGTCTTGAGCTCCCTTCTTCTCTCCCGGTACGTCATATGGAGTTGGGATTTGCCCAACAAGTCGCTGCCGCGAGATCGCTGGCTGTGTCTTCTTGCCCTGAGACATGATCGGCGAGCATCAGCTATGCCGTCGTTCCACCAATGTGGCATGTGGTGGCGCTTGTAGGGCTTGCGCTGAGTCATGCTTGCATTACATACCGTGTCCAGCTGTTCTGCCAACTGATCCGCCATGTTCTGTGCACTCCCAGATACACGAATTTTCGTCAGCTCCGTTATAGCAGTGTCTCTGCAGAGAGATTCTGCCCAGAATGCTTTATGCAGAGGGGGCCTAGATGGCGCAGTAGCGCTATCGCCGATAGTGCATACGATAGCCTCGTGGTCACTAGCTGTGTACACTTGTCTGATGTTCCACGCAGCTGATGGGAGGAGATAGCTACTGACAAAGGTCAAGTCGATCACAGACCCGATACCGCCTCTGCTGAACGTGTTCTGCGAGCCGACGTTAAGTAGGGATACGTCGAGCACCGCAAACGTTTCTAGCAGAGCGCGTTCCCTAGAATTTGTTCTGCAGCTCCCCCATTCTTCGGCCCAAGCGTTGAAGTCACCGGCTATGACGACTCTGCTGCGGTCTCTGACATCACGTATCAAGTCATCAAGGATGGCCTCAAATTCGGTAAGCCCCAGGATAGGAGCCAGATAGCAGCTATACACCCATAAGCCTCCTACTTTGGCTCTGACGAAGCCATCTGCTGCCAGTACCTGTTGTAAGTGCAGAGTTGTACTTCCACACACCCATATCGCAGCTTTGCGGGAATGGTCAGATGCCCACTCGCCAATTGAGTATGGTCTGTGCGGTTCGCTAAGAATGGCCAGATCAATGTTATGCTCGTGCACCGTTTGCGTAAGAAAATCCTGCGCGGCGACACAGTGATTCATATTTAACTGAATCAATTCCATCTTGGAGGTTTCTTAGCGCCTCCGGGCATCGTTAGCGGGCATCTGTTGGATCCTGCTTGATGGCTTAGCGCTGTCAAGCCTTTGTCTCGGCACAGGAAGCATAATGGGTTATTCCTGCAAGCGGCGGCTTTGTGGCCAGTCGCTCCACATTTGAAGCAGCAGGCACTTCGGTCTGTGGCACTCTTGCAGTTTGATGCAATGTGCCCCATCTCCAGACAGCGGTAGCACCTTTGTGGTCCGCCTGTGTTTTTAACTCGGATTCGGCACCTAGTCCACCCTACTTTAAGCTTGTCTACCTTCGAGAGCTGATCCTTAAACTTGCTGGGCACACGCACCAGAGCAGTCTGGGACCCGGCGAAGGAAGCTCTGAGGGTTCTTATAGAGCAGGACTCTTCACCCACACCGGTTTAAGCAGCGAGCGCGACCAACACGTCTTCCGACTTAACCAGTTCGTCCAGGTCTCTGATCTCCAACAACACCTCCGGTATAAGGGCTCGTGCTTCCGCGTTTTCTCCAAGAACCTGTTGGATCTCATCTCTTAGGGCATATGTGTGTTTTCCAGGCCCGATCCGCTTAGCTCAAGGAGCAAGCAATCATTTGCCGTGCGAGGAATTTTATTGACGCAGTCGCCCACCACGTTCAGCTTGTCGTCCTGGCGGCGCGTGACCATGGTCAGGACTTGGCTGTATGTGATCTCGCCTTTTGAGCGGATTATGAGCGCATCCGGTTTTGCCTTCTGTGACCTGGGCCTTGACTTTCCATCCTTGCCGTCGATTCCGGTGCTTTCTGGCCATCCACTGCGCTGCCCCGCTCGGGATCAGGGGGCTGGGACTGAGGCTGCCACACGATATCCGACTTCTTTTTGGCGACTTTTCTTGTAATTTGGGTAGTCACAGGCGACGCTTTCGTTTCTTTCTCGGTACATATTCCGTTGCTATTCTAAGCTATGGGTGACGTTTGCACCGCTATCTCTGGTTGTGTGCCTCCTTCTGTATGTAGTGCTGCCTTGCACTTGAGACACATCTTCGGTGAAGAGGTATCGTTCGAATCCTGTTGAAAGTGCGCATAGACTTCCTGCTGGATTCCCTTTATCCGCTTAAGCATTTTCTTCATGTCCTGGCTGATGTGGCGGACCACCGGCTTCTTATCCTCAACCATGAAAAGAATATCGCTCAGAATGTCATCTAGTTCAGTCAATAGCTGACTAGGTGTCGACTGACCCTTAGGCTTCTTCGGTGGCGTTCTACGCTGCTGGCTTGATGGGCTCTCCAATTCCCTGCCTCGCTTTGGGGTCTCTACCTCGGTGCCTGCTGCCTTGAAGGTGAACACACTTTCCAAGACTATCGGAGGCGCCGATGAGGGCGCTTGCTCAACTGTGGGTGGTGTTCTGGGCATCTTATTGAATTTGCCAAACCCAAGAGATGCACCTGCTCTCCATTTGCCCCTGCCAGTGTACCTGGAATGCCTCCAGATAAGGCTGCGGCTGCCCCATGGGGCTCGGCCATGGCTACTTGCGTTTAATCCGTCAGCCTTATTCAAATTATATTCAAATTATATTTCCTAAGAAGTCCTGCGGTGGCCAAAAGTTTCCCTCTAACGTTTAACCGTTGGGAGCTATACCGCTCCGAGCCGGTCGCCAGAGCCTTGTTTAGATGTGCTCCGCCGCAGCGGAAGGGTTGGCAGTTGGTCAGTTCCGCGACCTTTGCACTTTTACTCCTTAGAAAGTTAGTTTGAATTTACATTTTAAATATAATATTAAAATTTAATTTAAAATTAGGCCGTTAAATTTAACCGCCTTTTGCGCGCTAACAGCCCTCTGTTGGGCCGCTGTTAACTCACTGTAAGAGTGAACCGCTTACCAACACTGACAACAGCTGATAGAGTGGGTTGCACGATCAACCACAAAGTGTAAGATGCTGGAGCCAAATTTTGTTGTTTTTGTGGCACGCACACAAAAATGAAGGCGGGAAACACCGAATAGGCGACCCCCCAACGCCCTCTACGTGCGGGGCAGCAACGCTCACCAACTGAACTCGGTCAGATCCCTGGGTGCCAATGCCTGTTGGAGTCCCACGCCTTTAACCTCTTTTCACTTAGCACAGGGAAAACCGAGGATTAATTAATTTACTAATACGGAGCGACTCACTTTATATTCCCATGTGTGTATGTAGGTATGTATGTATGTGAGTGTTTTTAATTATGCGAATATGTTTATGTTTTATGCACAACACAATCATACACATTTGCTTGGATTTGTTCTCAATTTAGTTGCATTTATTTGTTGTTCAGACTTCCCTGGTTATATTGGTAATCCATGTGTAATCCAATTACTCCACACCAAACGCCAATCCAGTGAATCCAAGTCAAATAAATCGAAGCCAAACCACCAATCCAAACTTCAAATCAAGGTCAGTCCACCCGCTCGTGACTTAGCTATTTGCAAATAACGAATTAACTCGGCGTTTATAAGCAACGTATAAACGTAGTAAATGATCTGGTGAACAAGGTTCAGGCTCGTAAGGCAGAGGGCTCAAATTAGAGAAGTAGAGCAAATTAAATATCTAGGTAGAATTATTTCACCCAATAACTCAGCATTCTCCCACGTAGAACAGACCATTTCTGAATCTAATAGAAACTGCGCCTTCCTTAACCTTTTAAGTTGTTGTCAGTTCGGAGTAAGTCCAAGGAGAGGGTTTACTTTGCATAAGGTATTCGTGCGGAGTAGGAGTACGCAAGCTCCATTTTCAGTAATCTTTCAAAGTCTGCCATGAACAAGGTCAAAGTCCACTGCAATCATCCCCTTAGAAAGGCACTTAGCCTTATTAAATGCACACTTGCTCCAACCATATACCACCTAGTGGCTGAGCTATCACCTAAGTGTAGGTACAAATTCATATAATATCACCTAACGAGATAGCCAAGTTTTCCGCACACAATTTGCCGGCGTGTGAAACAATAATGTCACACTCTAATATAAATACGAGTTAAGCAAGGGTTTATAGGGAATTGGCAGAAATTCTGGAGTGTATCAAAAGTGGTAAATTGTGCGCCAGCAGTGAGTAGGAAAATATACACAGACTTCTTTAAAGGCTCAGCCAAGAATACAAATTTTCATTGATGCTTTCAGCATCATAGTCCTATTCAAAGAAAAGGTAGCTCCCCTTAAAAGCAGAAGATTTGAATTATTTTTCACAGATGGATCTGTAACCAATCGGCATACAAACGCTGCGTCTCTGCAGGAAAGCTCAGGTTATTCAGGAAGTTTTTTTTTACAGTCAAAAATCTGTCTTTACTCTCCTCTGAACTTATTGGCATTGATAAGGCCTTGGACCATGCCATTTCCAATGATTTATCCAGTATACCTGGTCATATTAATATACCGCAAAACATTATAGTTAATGAAAAAGCCAAAAATGCTCCTACCGTAGGTAATTTCTTTGTTGTAAACTGGCTGCTATAAAGTCTGCTATCTGTAAAATCTGTATCTGTGTTTTTTTTATTAGATGGTCCGAGGCGGGATTGAACCCACAACCTCCCGCACCAGCAGCCACACACATTACTGGTGCGCCACACCCGACTACAACATTTACCATAGCTCGCCCTCAACACTTTTTTCAGTGCGATCAGCCCACTGACAAAACAGAAAAACACAAAGCTCAAGAGGTCTCTCACTGAGCAAAACAATTTTTTTCTCTCCTATTGTGTTTTCTATTTCGTTTTTTTGTTCGTGTGGTAGGCGGCGGTTTAAAAGTCTGCTCTCGGCAAAACTGTCAGTGAAAGACATGAGCAAAACAGAAACGAAAAAGCGCTCTTTGGTTGATCGAAAATAGCTATTGAGCAAAACAGAATTAAAAGTGTCTTTTTGCAACCTCTTTTCGTTGTGTCTGTAACAGAACAGTTTTTTGGAGACACGCGGAAAGTGTTAACAGTTTTTTGCGAGCTCTGACATTTACACTTTCTTTAAACAGGAGAAAGTAGACGCATACCATTCGCTAGACTTTTATAAAGGAAATCAAAGTAAAACTGTAAACAACACACAAAAAGTCCTTGGCGTTTTCAACTTGTTATAAATGAGCGGCCAAATAATTCCACAACACCCACGGGACTTGTGGTAACCCAAAACACAAAAAAAAAAGAAAGCGTATGTTAAAGTCGGCTCTAACCGACTTCGATTTACCCGTTACTCATGGAAAGGTATTTTAAATAGTCGTTCTGAGTGCCCAGGATGGGACAGCCGAAAAGTATGCAACATTTTTAACTCGGCTATTTATCATCCAATTTTGATGAAAATTTCAGGCCTTATGGACATTGCGAATATTAATCTAATTTTAATTTTTATTTTTATTTGTAAATTTTTAAGTTTGAGATCGATATCTTAAAAATTGTGGGAGTTATTCAACATATTTTTTTATTCTGGCTTGGGGTGTGGGCGTGGCAAAAATTTGAAGTAAACTTGATCTGCGTGCAGACAATTGGAGTCTACATTTCCAGATTGGTTGATCTAGCTCTTCTAGCCTCTGAGATCTCGGTGTTCGTCTTGTCCTCGTTTACCGCTAAGCCCATCAGCTTAGACTGATTCTCAATCTCTGAAAACGCTCTGCTTACCGCCCGTTCGTATTTGCCGATAATGTCAATATCGTCGGCGTATGCGAGTAGCATTAGATCTTTATAAAGAAATGACCCCTAAAACCTCTCTTGGTATCTAATGGTTCGCAGAGGTTCTTACCTATTTTGACGGAGCTTTGAGTGCAAAGTCGAACATACTTTGCTGGTTTACCAAAGGCAGAACGGGCTTCAAAAAACCTTGACCTTATCGGTGTGTCAAAGGCTGATTTATAATCATCAAAAAGTTGGGTTTTGATATTTCTCTCATAGGTCTTCTCCAGGGTTTGTCGTAATGTGAATATCTGGTCAGTGGAGGGCTTACCAGGTCTAAAGCCTCACTGATAAGGTCCAATCAGTGTGCTTATAAGCAGCTTTAAAAGTTTACAAATAATGCACTACAGAATCTTATATGCAATGAAAAAGAGACTGATCCCACGGTAGTTGCCGCTAACTGCAGGGTCTCCTTTTTTAAAAGGTGGGCAAATTACACTTTGACTCCAATCTTCGGGCATGCTCTCTTCGTTCCATATTCTGCTGATGAGTTGGTGCATGCACCTTACCAACTCTTCGCCTAAAGCCTTAAACAGTTTAACTGACAGGTCATCAGCTCCTGCTGATTTGTTGTTCTTTAGTCTTTTTATGGCTAAACAGACTTCTTGACGCTCCGGTGGATCAATCTCTATGTTGTCGATTGGTGGCGTCGCTACTTCTCCAGAGGAGGCATTGTGTTCGTCGTTGCCTCCCAGCAGGTTGGCGAAATAGCTTCTCCACAGATTTCCATTTTCGTCCTTGTACTGTGTGACTCCGGGCTTCAAACCTTCAGCTAGTCGTCTTATCTTTTGATAAAACTTTCCCATAGAGACGATTGCTCTTAAAAAAAGAATTGTGGAATAACTTCTTTGTTTGTAATGGTAAATAAAACAAAATTTATACGTATTGATATTTGACTCTCCTCCACAAAATATGTCATATACAGAAGAAACACTGCCACATTAAGCCACTAGCAGCCCTAAACAGTGTTGCGCTTGAAATTGAATCTGGTGAAAAAAAACTTCTTTGATAAAAAAGGTACCATAATGAGAATTCATATTTATTGATTTTAAGAACTGCCCCATAACAGAGTGGAACACTCAAAATTGCCTGGGAACGGGACCAATAAATTATGAATCTAGAGGCATCAGGGAGCAACATCTCATACCCAGTTTTTCTTGATCACGTCAAGTTTTATGGGCACATTTATACTAGCAACAAACAGCTACAACATCTGTTGCTGTTTAAAAAAAGGTGAAAGCTAAAACTTTGGAAAATTCCCCAAAGATGAAGGGAGCCACCACAATTGTTATACTAAATTCCCGCCTCCAATGGACATGCGGTTAGTACCCCGCCCATAGAGGTCTAACTTAGAAAATGGAATCAATGGAAAACCACTCGATAGAATTTATTTAAGATTTTAAATATATTGAGATGCTGACCAATAAAATGTGTCCTTAAGAGATTAAGAGATAACATGCATCGAAAAACCGCGATAGTGGGTACCACATTTGACATCACCCTTTATCGAGTCCATATAGGCCATAAACTAGAGATACCGAGAGCGTATGTTAATTTCGGCTCTAACCGACTTCGATAGACCCGTTACTCATGGAAAGAAATGTTTAATAACCTTCCTGTGTTCCTGAGGTGGGGCAGCCGAAAAGTATGCAACTTTTTTTAACTCCTCTATTTATCATCCGATCTTGATGGAAGGGCTTATATATATTGCGAATATAAATGAACGTTTTAAATTTGAGATCGATATCTTAAAAATTGTTGGAGATATTCAACATTTTTTTTGTGGAGGCGGGGGTGGGCGTGGCAAAAATTTGAAATAAACTTGATCTGCGTGCAGACAATAGGAGTCTAGATTTCAAATTTGGTTGCTCTAGCTCTTCTAGTCTCTGAGATCTAGGTGTTCATACAGACAGACTGACGGACGGACGGACAGACGGGCGGACAGACGGACAAACAGACGGACGGACAGACGGACGGACAGACAGACATGGCTATATGAACTCAGCTCGTCATGCTGATCAAGAATAAATATACTTTATGTGGTCGGGGATGCTTTCTTCTATGCCTTACAAACATCTGGACAATTTTAATATAACCTTTTACAAGGGTATAAAAATAGACCGAACTGCGTTTTTAAATACACCATCGAAGCCTTAGTTCGCGGGCTATGGGTATCTTTGTACAAGCAATTGCCTTAGAGCAACATTGACCATTTGGGTATCAAGAGCTTCTCCAAAATTATGAAATTAATCTTTGAATAAAATTCGTAATTTCCACTAAGAAAAAGTAATTCTGTCGAAAAATGTCTTAGGTGAACAAACCGCTATACGCTAAGATGCCTTCAACTAAGGTATTCAAATGAAATTACCTGTTTTTCTGCTGGTAATGAAGATTAATTCCATAATTTTGGTGATGCTAGTTTTGTCTAAATGGTCAATGTTGTTTTGAGGCAATTGCTAGTACAAAAATACCTATAAACCGTGAACCAAGGCTTCGCTGGTAAAACTGAAAACGCAATTCGGTCTATTTTTATACCCTGTTCCCATTAAAAATTGGAAAAGAGGATCATGAAGTTGTGCAAATGTATGTAACAGCCAGAAGGAAGCTTCACCGACCCTATAAAGTATATATATTCTTGATCAGCATCAACAGCCGAGTCGATATACCCATGTCCGTCTGTCCGTCTGTCTGTCTGTCTGTATGAACGCGTCGATCTCAGAGACCGTAAGAGATAGAGACACAAATTTTTGCATGCACATACATAGGTGTATACCGGTCCCAGTTCAAGTTTGTTTCAGATTTGGAAAATTCCCCCCCTCCCCCCTTAAGCCGCAAAAAACTGTCACAGCCACAATTTTAAAGTTAGAACCTGGGGGCTAATATATACTATCCTAGGTCTTTTATCTAACTACTCTCCAAAGGAAAATAAGATACGAGCAAAAACACAAAAGTTATTAAACAATTAAGCCTATGGGAACGGGGGGGGAGGCGTTCACTTAATGCAGGCAGCGCTGCCTACGCAGGCCGCGTGTGTGTGTTTGTGTGCGCTCGTATGTGTGTATCCGTTTGTGTATGTGTGTTTGCATGTGTGTCTCAATTGAACAGGGTATTTTGTAGTCGGGAAACTCGACTACAGCGCTCTTACTTGTTATCTCTAGTTTATGGCCTATATGGACTCGATAAAGGGTGATGTCAAATGTGGTACCCACTATCGCGGATTTTCGATGCATGTTATCTCTTAATCTCTTAAGGACACATTTTATTGGTCAGCATCTCAATATAATTAAAATCTTAAAAAATTCTATCGAGTGGTTTTCCATTGATTCCATTTTCTAAGTTAGACCTCTATGGGCGGGGTACTAACCACATGTCCATTGGAGGCGGGAATTTAGTATAACAATTGTGGTGACTCCCTTCATCTTTGGTGAATTTTCCAAAATATTAGCTCTCACCTTTTGTTAACCAGCAACAGATGTTGTAGCTGTGTGTTGCTAGTATAAATGTGGCCATTAAACGCGATCTCGAGGTGATCAAGAAAAACTGGGTATTAGATGTTGCTCCTTGATGCTTCTAGTTTCATAATTTATTGGTTCCGTTCCCAGGCATTAAAAAAAGTTGAATTTTGTGGCACTGTGTAATATAAAAAAGTCTTGCGGCATTTTTATTGAATTTTAAATTGTTCATAAAATTGGTTATAATAATGCGATTTAAGTCAAATATGCGCCGTTTTGTTCGATGACGAGTTCCCAACGAGATGCCAACTTCATAATGCCCCTCTTATAGAAGCTCGCTTCCCTATTGGCAAAAAACTCGGAGAGCCAATTTTCACAGGACTCTCTTGTGGCCAACTTCCGACTACCAAGCTCGTTCGCCATGGACAGAAATAGGTGGTAATCACTTGGTGCGAGATCCGGACTATACGGTGGATGCAAAAGAACCTGCCATCCGAGCTCCCGGAGCTTCTGGCGCGTCACCAAAGATGTGTGTTGCCTGGCGTTGTCCTGATGGAAGACAATTCGGCCTCTGTTGATCAAAGATGGCCTCTTCTGCATGAGTGCTGCATTCAAGCGGTCCAGTTGTTGGCAGTACAGGTCCGAATTAAGCGTTTGGCCATAGGGGAGCAGCTCATAGTGGATGATTCCCTGCCAATCCCACCAAACACACAGAAGAACCTTCCTGGCCGTCAATCCAGGCTTGGCCACCGTCTGGGCAGCTTCACCGCATTTCGACCACGACCGTTTGCGCTTCACGTTGTCGTAAGTGACCCACTTTTCATCGCCAGTCACCATCCGCTTCAAAAACGGGTCGATTTTGTTGCGATTCAGAAGCGATTCGCATGCATCCATACGGGCAAAAATGTTTTTTTGCGTCAAGTCGTGTGGCACCCATACATCGAGCTTCTTTTTGAATCCAAGCTTCTTCAAATGGTTTATAACGGTTTGATGACTCATGCCCAGCTCTTGACCGATGCTACGGCTGCTACTATGCCGGTCTCTTTCGATCAATTCAGCGATTTTATCGCAATTTTCGACGACAGGCCTTCCGGACCGTGGCGCATCTTCGATCACTTCTGCACCAGAACGTAAACGTTGAAACCATCGTTGTGCGGTGGAAATGGAAACTGTATCGGGTCCATAAACTGCACAAATTTTATTGGCAGCATGAGATGCATTTTTGCCTTTATCGTAGTAATACTGTAAAATATGCCGTATTTGCTCTTTATTTTGCTCCATGTTTGCGACGCTATAACTCACGAACGACTAAAAAAAACAACAATAAATCAAACACGTGTAAGCGCGTGAAAAGAGCTTTCCAAAAATTTCTAGCGTGAACCGATGCTACGAATACAACTAGAACTACGCGCTTGCAAAGACAAGCTTGCGGAAATACCTCAAGACTTTTTTGACAACCTTATATATACAAATTTTAGGATCATCGGAATTGTTAGTCAATGGCCGTGTTCAGCAGAACAACTGGCTCCCTGATCAAGTATAAATTTGCAATTATTTTAATACTGAACTCGAGAGCTGCGGCATCATAATAGCCAATTTTAGGTATCATGATACAGGAGCATGTATCAAAGAAATAGTACGCTACTTTAAAGTGATACTGCTCCCTCCAACAGCAGAAACTATTCGATACAACATTTTTTTCTGATACCTGCTCAGTTATCAATTATTCTGCAGAACACGCCCGATGATTTTTCTTATATTTATCTGAGAATATTCATGATATACATAATGAAAAATAAATTACTTGCAGTTTCGTACTATGTTTATTAACACATGGAGGACATTCCTATACTCAGCGACAACATGCTTGCGGTAGTGCCTACTTTCTTCATCACGCGTAATTAACCTATTAGAGTTAGTGAATAGTTTAACAGCCCGCACGCTGCGAGCTCTGATGACTTGGAATTTGCGAAGCATATTTTGATTTCATTTCTTTGGACAAAAACTGCAGCTTGCACTTGTCAAAATGACTAGTAAACACGATATCTTTGAAATATTCTTAGAAGCCGTTTTCGATGTAAAGTTTGGCCCTGGATCCTCGACGAAAAGGTGAGAGTGGTCTTACGTGACAAAAAGATGAAACAATTGGACATTTCCCGCAACAGCTTAAGGAGTCATTTTTTCGTGCCGACTACAAAGATTAAATAGAGTTTATATTAATTTTTCTCGGGGATAACTCATTTGGAATTATACGTTTTCGATCCCCAGGAGCTACGTACCATGAGTGATGAATGTCTTAAGCGCTGTACGTGCTACAAATTTTCCTGTTCATAAAATATTTGAAAGTGGCCAAGAAGGATATTCATGCAATACGGGATGTAAGCCTTTTCATTATCAAGTTTTATGTAAAAGCGTGTATTGGCTGCGCTCAAGCCGTAGAGACATCGAACCAAGACCTAATTTTCTTAAAGTCCATTCAGGAGTACGGAAATATTGATTCAGCAACCTGAGCACTCACTTATGGTACATTTCCGAAAAAGCTATTCCCATGTGTTAGCTTTCGCTAAAAATCGCTTTCAACCCAAAAACAATCCAAATCGTATGGGTATTGGGTCTTTAGTTTCGTAGTTTATATTATAAGAACATTGAAACATGTATCATCTGGGATGCCATCTGGAATCAACTCCAAACTTCTGCTACCGCTGTCGCTCACAAGCGCTATCTCACATTTTATTTCGCTTTTATTACTTTTATTCCTTCATAATATAGATTTCAACCCGCTCTTTATTTTATATCTCCCTCGAGGAAAGCACCAAATTGTAATGGAAATTGAATTCTGAGACTTAAAACCAATTCTTTCAACTTATATTCAGACCACATCTCGTGCATTTTCAGTCTGTGGACTCTGCGGTGCCCATACCTAGAAACACAGAAAACAGCGAAATATGGGCGTTATTGCACTCTTAAAAGAAACGTCCGCTGGTATTAAACGTTGGTCGAACGAATTTAATGATCCATACACCATAAAGCTTCTGTACACTGCTCTAGTCCGTCCAGTAGTTGAATACTGCTGGTCCGTCTGATGTTCGCAGTATAAAAAGCATATGGATCGTATTGAATCAGTTCAGAAGCAATTGTTGCAATTGGGATCCCAACCTTCGTCTCCCATCGTATTCCAGCTGATTCTTGCTCATTGACCTTCCCCTGTTAGCTAGTCGTAGAACAGTCCTAGGCGTTTCTTTTCTTCATAAGCGAATTATTGGTGATGTGGACTCTACCGAATTTTCAGGTCGCCTTAACTTGTCCGTTCGTTCTAGGCCAACTGGAAACTATTTACCTTTAATCTTGCCAAGATGCACAACTGATTATGCCCAGCTCAATCGTTTTCGGCTCTTATGTCAAAATTTCAATATTCTGTATCACCTGCTGTCAACAGTTCTCTCTCTAAAAACTTCTCTCTAAAATTGTCTTCGCGGAAATCTCTGACCACTCCCAGCTGTAAGTAAGGGCATAGCTTGCTTTACTGGCTTAAAATCTTCCCCCACCGGGCCAGAGATTTTCCGGTTGTTATGTAATTTTAAGTTTTACGTATACATTTTATATACTCTGTACCAAAGGTACACAGAGTATATTAATTTTGTGCAAAAGTATGTAACAGCCAAAAGGAATCATCTTCGACCCTATAAACTATATACATAAAAATATATATTCTTGATCAGCATCAACAGCCGAGTCGATATAGCCATGTCCGTCTGTCCGTCCGTATGAACGCACAGATCTCAGAGATGGTAAAAGGTAGAGGTTTGAAATGTATGGGAACTAAACTCATTATACTTGCAGGCAGATCAAATTTATTTTCAATTTTTGCCACGCCCCCGCAAATTGGAAAAAAACGTCATATCTCCCATAGTTTTGATGATAGATTGTTCGTACAGCCGAGTCGTTATAGCCATGTCCGTCTGTCCGTCCGTATGAACGCACAGATCTCAGAGATGGTAAAAGGTAGAGGTTTGAAATGTATGGGAACTAAACTCATTATACTTGCAGGCAGAAAAAATTTATTTTCAATTTTTGCCACGCCCCCTCCCGCCCCCGCAAATTGGAAAAAACGTGACATTTCCCACAGTTTTGATGATAGATTGTTCGTACCTTTTAGAGATATCTAGTAATCAATTATTTATCGATTTGCTGAAAAAATTATAAAGATGGGATGAACGATACACAAGTTATGAGCAAAAAAGTTAACCGGCCTTTTTTTGTTGACAGCATTTTTTGTCGACTCCAAACAAATAAATATTAATAAAAAACGGTTGCTTCGAGTGGGCATCGATTATTTCGATTTTGCCCCTGAAGAAATCGATTATAATCGATTTTTCCAAACAAAATTTTGCAATGCAAAGTTGGAATACCATTTTCGCTTGTATTTTGATAAATAAGCAAATTTGTATTTTTAAATTTAAATAAACTTTAATATATTTGCTTTAGCGCCTATTTCCGATTATATATGTACATTAAAATAATATTAGTAACAATCAAACTTATAAAATATATTAACAACAGTTAATATTACCGCTCCAGTGCGTTTTTTTTAGGATATGAGATCCTTATATTGTGCGCGCTTTTTTAAAAATGATTTCAAACTACCGATTGTTCCCACTTTCGCTTTGGCGTGTTCATGATGAATCACCCTCAATGAAGCCAAAAATTGAGTTTGTTCAGCTAAGCGCCTTCCCCAAACAGCTCAAAACTAATAATCAAAATTAAGAGAACCTTGTAACAATTACTCTCTCAGCTTCTTGCTCTCATTTGTCGATTTTCCTTTTGTTGCTTGTCGCGTGCCATCTGCACAGCAAGCTGCGCTGGCCACTTTGGCTGCTGCGCTCAGTCTCGAATCGTAGTTAATTGCAACCTGCAGGGATCACTGATTTGCCTATCGCGTTTGTCCAATTATCAATTGTATCAAATCTATCAACAAACTATCGCTAAATTCGCTTAATAAACATTTGGTGTAATGCATATACATATATGCATATACAAACGAAACTCGAAATCGCTTCTAATTATTTGGTGGCCACAGTCTTGTGGTCAAATCATTGCTGGCTATTTGAGCCAAAGGCTAGTGAAAAAGCTCACTAGTTCAACATTTGGTGACTCTCCGACATAATAATAATTAAATTGATTAATTTGTGTTACAAAAAACTTACATATATATGTGCATATAATTGGTGTCTGCTGTTGCCGCGCGCGCATACAATCATACAAGTAACGGTTCCTTGCTTTGTGGTCTCTCATTCTCACTAACTTAGAGTTCAGTGAACATAACTGTGTCGGTCAAACGGACTTGTTTCGTTAAAATTTTGCGCTTACATACAGACTTTAACCGTTTTGAATATGCCTGTAGACGAAAACGTTTCAAGTGCTCCAGTGCAAGACAGGGTAGCTTTTTTGAAGCGCAAAGCGTCTACATTATTCGAGCGTGTATAGAATTTTGATCGTGCGTTAGCTGTGGGCAAAATTGAAGAAATCAGCGTTTTTGATTTGGAAGTGCGTTTGAAGTTAATTGAACAAGCTCAAGCCGATTTTAATCTCGCGCATTATTCGCTTGAAGAACTCGACTACACTAAAATTGGTAGCAAATTGCGAGATGAGTTTAATGAGTTTGTCGTTTCGTTAGAAGTACGCGTTCGGTCCAATTTGCAACGTCGCGACGCTGCCGCGACTCGTTGTCAATCTCAACCGCCGGCAAGTTCAACTTTTCGCCATGATTCCTCTCGGAGCAGACAAGCTGAATGCACACCTGCGTGCGTTGCAGGCAATAGGTACCTCGGAGCAGATAGCTGGATACATGATAGTGTACATGCTTCTTCAAAAATTGGACAGCGCAACGCAAACAAAATGGGAGGAGCATGCGCCAATTGGGGAAATACCATCAGCAGAGCAGTTTACAGCGTTTCTTGATACGTGGTGTCAGAAGTTGGAGAATGTGGAGCATGCTACGTCCACCTACGCGCCTAGTAACCAGGTTTGAAAAAACAACAAAACTAACAGAAGAAGTTCGTTTATGACAACTAAATCTTCTGGTCCTGGTTGTGTATTTTGTGACAATACGACCAATGCTTTATATTCCTGCACACTTTTTGCCAATCTTTCGTGTTTTCTTCGGTTAAAAGAGGCCAAGAAACTTGCTCTGTGCCTTAATTGCCTAAAAAAGAGACATCAGCTGCGCACATGCAAATCTATCTCTTGCCGAGAATGTGGTGCCAAGCATCATACCTTGCTGCATTTCAACACATCTCAATCACCTCATGCACGGGGTGCCTCATCGTTGGCTCATACTGAAGCACATTTACACTCATCGTTGTCAAATAAAGCTTCATCGAATCCGTCCACATCTAACACTCTCGTTGCCCAGAATCTCAGCAGTGATGTCGTGCTCTTAGCAACTGCAGTCATTTTGGTCAAAGATCGCGCTGGATCCCTTGTGCAATGTCGGGCACTTTTAGATTCAGGCTCTCAATTGCATCTTGTGACCTCTAGTCTCGATCAACAACTACAGCTTAAAAGAACCAAAGCTTCGGCCACGGCATCGGGTCCTTGTGATGCCCGCTTTACCTCCGAGGGGTATACTGTTTGCCTCAATTTGAAGTCGCAAGCATCTGATTATGATGCAAATATTGTTGCTTTGGTAGTTCCCAATATCACCGACCACCAGCCCAGTTTCTCAATTGAAACTGCAGATTGGAAAATCCCTCAAAATATTCAATTAGCTGATCCACAATTCTTCAGGCCTCAGCGCATAAACCTGCTAATTGGGGCAAGCCTGTTTTTTGATCTACTTTGTGTTGGGCAAAACAAACTGGCGGCAGGTTACCATCGCTCCAAAAAACTCGTTTTGGATGGTATGGTGGTATCTGGAGGCGGTTATCAGCCATGCAGGATAGCTTTAGTTGCAGCTCAGTCCTTGCCTAAGGTTGCTCAGCAGACCCACGATCGAGTCGATGAGATGCTAAGAAGTTTTTGGGAAATTTAAAATTGCAGTGAGTTCTCTGCTGACATTAAGCAAGAGGACATTGATTGCGAAGAACATTTCAGAGATAATTTTGCTCGATTGCCATCAGGAGAATTTTCTGTAAGGTTGCCTGTGAAACGAAATTTTGATATGCTTGGCGATTCGTATACTCAAGCATAGAGGCGATTTCTCAATTTGGAGCGTAAGCTAGAGCGTCATCCGCAGCTAAGGGAACAATATTAAGCATTCATCAAAGAATATCGGAAACTGAATCACATGTCTTTGGTGGAACCCGAGTTACTAAATCGCTGCATTTACTTTCTGTCACATCATTGTGTTCTTAAGGATGACAGCACTACGACCAGGCTTCGGGTTGTATTTGATGGTTCTGCAGCAACATCGACAGGATTTTCGCTGAATGAAATTCTCATGGCAGGACCCACTATCCAACCAAAACTTCTAGAAACCTAGCTGAGATTTCGTACATTTCCAGTTGTACTCACTGGTGACATCTGCAAGATGTATCGACGCGTTCGTGTTTCTGAGCCAGATAGCTATATGCAATGCATCTTATGGAGAGATTCTCCCCAGGAGGAGATTCAAATATACAGGCTCGACACCGTGATATATGGAACGAAGCCAGCCTTGCGGTCCGCTCATCAGTTGGCTGAAGAGGAGCAAGCTTCATTTCCAATTGGCTCTAAAGTGATACGTCATTGTTTCTATGTCGACGACTTAATGACTGGTGGTGGATGCGTTGATGAAGTTCATGAAATTCTGCGACAGACATCTGAATTATTAGCTAAGGGAAACTTCCAAATCAGAAAGTGGTGTTCAAATGTCCCAGCCGTACTGAGCGAGGTTCCTGACAAGGATAAGGAGACTCTATTAAAGTTTGACGATGGCACCGACTTCACAAAGGCTCTTGGATTGGCCTGGAATCCTGCATCCAATGAACTTCTCTTTTCGGTTTCACCCAAGCAGCTGTCTTTAAAGCCAACAAAACGTTCTTTGTTATCCACAATTGCTCGGTTCTATGACCCCCTAGGATTGATTGCGCCTGTCATAACCATGGCAAAAATATTCCTTCAGCAATTATGGAACGAGCAGCTCCAGTGAGATGAGAGCCTTTCGGCATCTCTTTCATCAGCATGGCTTAATTTCTGTGAGAATTTGTCCAACTCTCAGCGCATAAGCTTTCCTCGCTTAACGTTAGTTCCCAATTCGAACGTAGAGGTCCACGGCTTCTGCGATGCCAGTTTACACGCGTATGGGGCATGCGTTTACATCGTCTCAAGAACAAACAATGGAACACAGGTGCAACTACTGTTTGCGAAATCTCGAGTTGCACCTCTTAAGACTCTGACCGTCCCACAACTGGAGCGTTGTGGTGCTCTTCTGCTTTCGCAACTCATGAACGAGGTATTGAGTCTTCAATCGATTGCTGGACAGTTCTATTGCTGGTCTGACTCAACAACTGCATTGTCTTGGATTCGAAACGACCCAGCGCAGTTCAGGGTCTTCGTGTCTCACCGAGTCTCAAACATTCAAAGGTTGACTGCCCACATGGAATGACACTTTGTACCAACGAAGTTGAATCCAGCTGATATCTCGTCTAGAGGCGCTCTACCTTCGGAGCTCTTGCAGTCTCAGCTTTGGTCCCATGGGCCACCGTTTCTTTTCGAGGGGAAAAATGAATGGCCATCGCCATCGGTGCAGAACATGCCGTTACTGGAGCTTAGAAAAGGAGTCCTGCTTGCTGTTTGTCCATACGTCGACCTATCTGAGGGGCGGTAATTCGCCAATTCCTTTGACAAATTGCAGAGAACGTTTGGATATATTTTCAAGTTTGAGCAGCGTACGAAGTCCTCTGGGTTAACTGTAGCTGATATATTCGGTGGCACAAGGATGCTACTTCTTCGATACAGAGAGTACATTTTTGGGCTGACTACAAGGCATTACTCGACAACAAGCTAGTTTCTCCATCAAGTTCGTTAGCGTCACTTGCACCATTCATTGATGAATTTGGACTTCTTCGCGTTTTAGGAAGGCTGGGGAATTCATCACTTGATTTCAACGCTCGTCATCCCATCATCCTTCCAAGCCGTCACTTCAGCCCTAATCGTGCATTTTCATGAGCGCAATTTTTACCGTTCCTTGCTAAGCTTTGATGACTTGCGTACCCTTGTTTGTCATATCACTGCAATCATTAATTCACGACCATTACTCCCAATTACAGAGCATCCCGATGACCTTAATGTCCTGACCCCAGCACATTTTTTGAGTACTGCAAATCTCTGTTCGTTCGCTTCGCCAGACATCACTGGATTGAACTTCAATCGCCTCAACCGTTGGCAGAGGATCAACTACCTTCAACAGACGTTCTGGTCTCGCTGGCGGGAAGAGTACCTCACTCTTCTTCAGCAGAGGTCGAAATGGCGAACTGATCGTCCTGGGATCACAGTTGGTGATGTTGTTCTCGTCAAAAACGAAAACTTGCCTCCACTCAAATGGCCACTGGCTAGGGTATCCAAACTAATCGTCGGAGGAGATGGCGTTGCCCGGGTGGTGGAATTGAGAACTGCCACTGGTACTACAGCTAGAGCTGTCGCCAAGCTGTGTTTGCTGCCAAGGAGAAGCTCACTGAAAAAGCTCACTAGTTCAACATTGTTAATAAAATATCATGTGCATATGGTTCGTCTAACTCCACCGTAACAACCGCTGAGTTTAAGTTAAAATTCCATTAAAAATATGCACAAATATTATAAACGCTTACCTTCTGCTTCTGACGCGCGAAGTGCTAGAGAAGGAAAAAATTGATATGACACAAAAAGCGTGAAAAATCGATTGTGTCCCAAAAATAATCGACGTTCACAAAAACCCGAAAAATGGATTATAATCGATGGGGCCATCGATTGTTTTACACCTCTAGTTCGTGGACATCATGGCATGAAACGATTTCCGCACGATGGATGCGGACAGTAGGACGTGCCAGGAGGGCGACAGTCGTGTCAGGTCAGCGACTGAGAGCGGTCACATGGTCGGCACAAGGGCGAGTGACCGTATCTTCTACTCCCACAATGAAAGGTAACTGCCAGGTGACAGGTAACAAGATCGGAACCGCCGTGTCATCGTCATTTTCATGCATTTGTAATGAGCGTTCCACTTGTCGGACCGCTAACGGGATGGCATACAAATTGATCCGCCAATCCAATTTATGGCGGTGAAAAACAAGAACTCCAAAGTCTTTCCACAACTATTCGTCTATGATTGGTAACGTTGACCCTTGGACCCAGTGACTTAGCAAACAACACGCACTTGTTTCTTTTTTGTGTTCAGTAATTCAACTGCCTTTTAATTTGGCGACTGCAGCCAAAGACAGCAGCCGCCTTTCCAATGCGTTGATATATACAGGAGTATAAGAGTAAGAGTATAAGAGAAAGGGTATGCAGTGGCGCAACTCTACTAGCTTACATCGAAGGCTGACTCTTTAGTTTTGATATTTAATTAAATTTAGTTAATGACAGAACCAAACAACGGCCGCGTTGAATGGCCGCAGGGCTTCAATACAAATTGTACAAATCGTTCTGGAATGGCCTGAAGGGCACAATAAGACTTCATTGAATGGCCTGAAGGGCATAATAAGATTTCATAAGGTGGCCTGAAGGGCATACATATAAACTACGTCTACTTCTTTACTGATCCTTCGCAGTAGCTGTACAAAGGTTTGCAGACTCGACAGGTAGGGGAGCCAACTTGTGAATGGCTCGCTTGAACAATCCAGCTTTGGTCCTGACGGTCGCTACCCGCACCTTTCCATCAGCGCCTTTGATGGCTTCCTCTACGACTCCTATTAGCCATTGTTGAGGAGGCGCGTTGTCCTCGTAGATGAGAACGACCTCGCCTGGTTCCACGTTGCGTGTCTCTTTGGTCCACTTCACGCGCTGCTGCAACCCTAGCAGGTAGTCGCGTGTCCAATCTATCCAGAACCGCTGCTTGATTGCGGATATCCTCTGCCATCGCTGCAAGTAGCTCAACTTGTCGTCTGTGACTGGCTCTGGCAACGCGGACGGCAGCGCTACGAGCGTTGTTCCTATTAGGAGATGCGCTGGCGTGATTACTTCGCCATCGTTGGGGCTGGTATTGTCGATGACCATTGGCCTCGAGTTGAGCACGGCTTCGACTTCCACCAAGACGGTTTCCAGTTCGTCTTGCCTGAGAACTGCGCTGCCAATGGCCTTGATCAGCAGTGTTTTGGCCGACTTGACGGCCGCCTCCCACAGCCCTCCGAAATGAGGTGCTCTCGGTGGGATGAACACGAAAGTGATCCCTCTGGTGGCGGCAGACTCGATGATGGTGTTCTTGAACTTCTCGTCCAAGTCCGTCCACGTACTCAGCATGCGAGCAGCACCGACAAAATTGGTCGCGTTGTCGGAATATAGTTTCCGGACAGGTCCACGCCGACCAATGAATCTGGATAACGACATAATAAAGGAATTAGCAGTCAGATCAGAAACAAGCTCTAAATGAACAGCCTTAGATGTGAAGCACACAAAGACTGCCATGTACATTTTTACTGGAGATTTTCCCCGAATCCCCAGAGACACCCGTATTGGACCACAAAAGTCCACTCCACTGATCTCAAAGGGTCTATTTACGTGGAGACGATCAGCGGGTAGATTCCCATTATTTGAGATGCTAGGGTCGGTTTGTACCGAAAACACTGGATGCATTTTCTGACCACAGAATTACAGAGCCGTCGAGCATCAATTACCCACACATGCTGTCGAAGAAGTCCTACCAAAGCTCTAGGTCCTATGTGGCAATGTTTTTGATGCAGATATGTAAGGAAAAGCCTTATAAAACGAGACTCTTTAGGCATCAGCAGTGGAAACTTTGCATTGTGTGGTAATGGAGCTTCTAATAATCGGCCTCCAACACGCAAAAGCGACCAGACACGTTCGCCATAGACATGCTGGTGCACGAACGGACTCAATTTTTGGAGCGACGGCTTCAGTGGTGCAGATTTGCTCAATTTGTAAAACTCGTCAGGGAAATACCTGTGCTGTAGGATACAAATTATTGCCAAAAAGGCTGACTCAAGTTCTTCCGCTCCTACAACGACAGATTCATGTTGACAATTCTTACCACGAATAAATCGCAACACATATGCGACTATTCTCAAGATTTTTGAATACGACGACGTATTGTCTATGAGCTCGACAATGGGATCTTGGTCACCAGCTGCAGCTATCATCACGGTAGCGGATGCGACATCGGCCGCGATTATCGCACTCTTTTTTAGCTCCATGCAAGCTGCTTGAGACGGTTCATTCTCAAAATGTGGATTTATGGGCCAATCTGTGCGCTCCATCCTCATAAATTCTGGCCCATCGAACCAAAACGACGCGATGAGTTCAGATGTTGAGCATCCGCGGGATACCAGGTCTGCGGGATTCTGTTTCGTTGGCACATGACGCCACTCAACCTCTGGCGTTAATTCTTGGATATTGGCCACTCTGTTGGCAACAAACGTATTTAGACGAGACGGGTGTGTCTGCAGCCAATGCAACACAACTTCCGAATCGGACCAAAATATAACACTTTTGATTGGCAAGTCCACAAGTTGTTTGACCTTCTCCCACAGCGTTGCCAACAGATGTGCTGCACACAACTCCAGTCGTGGTATAGTTAAGGTTTTCAGAGGAGCCACCCTTGACTTTGCGGTGAGCAGCCTGACGATGGTTTCCTCTCCATTGGGAATGCGTACGTACAGGCAACATCCATACGCCCTACTTGATGCATCTGCAAACCCATGAATCTCACATGTGGAATCTCTCGTGACACCAATGTGTCGCGGTACGGCTACTGAGTCCACCTCAGCAAAACAAGCCTTCACTGCCTTCAACTCTGGTATTAAGCGGGCAGGTATTGGATCATCCCAACTGACCTTTAACAAACAAATTTCCTGCATTAATATTTTCGCACGTGTTATAATGGGACTCAATAACCCAAGGGGATCATATAATCTCGACACAAACGACAAGATAGATCGTCGAGTTGGCAATACTTCAGGGACATCCTTCATTGAATATTTAAATTGATCCTCTTTGGTGTTCCATCTCAGCCCTAATGTTTTGGCATCATCCTGATCGCCAATATTGATCGGTGTGTCACCAGTTTGGGCTTGGAACCCATCCCAATTTGATGCCCATTTCGCCAAGGAGAACCCAAATGGCTCCAAAATAGCCACCAGTTCGTCCTTCAAACGTTTTAAATCCTCAGTGGAAAACGCACCTGACAACAAATCGTCTACATAGAAATCGTTGGCCAACGACTTTGACCCGACAGGAGACGACTCCGCATGTAGATCGCTTAGGTACTTTAGGCAGCGGACTGCTAAAAACGGAGCTGACGCTGTACCATATGTCACGGTGTTTAAACGGAACACTGTAAGAGGTTGATTTGGTGATTCTCTCCATACAATTAGATGAAAGTTGCGATCAGCTTCATCTATTTCAACCTGGCGATACATTTTCTTAATATCCGCCGTTAACGCATACGGACGTAGCCGGAATCGCAAAAGTGTAGCGTATAGAGTGGGTTGAATGGTCGGCCCTACCATTAAAATGTCATTCAGTGACATTTGCGAGGACGTCTTGCTAGATGCATCAAATACAACTCGCAGGGCTGTGGAAGTGCTTTGCGGTCTTAACACGCATTGATACGGTATGAAGTAGTGCGTTTCTCTCGGGACTGTGTCGGTTATGGCACTCATGTGGCCTAATGAAATATACTCCTTCATAAAAGCAATAAACATTGCACTTCCCAATCCAAATGTCCACTTAGGGGGCGCCAGGTGACAGGTAACAAGATCGGAACCGCCGTGTCATCGTCATTTTCATGCATTTGTAATGAGCGTTCCACTTGTCGGACCGCTAACGGGATGGCATACAAATTGATCCGCCAATCAAATTTATGGCGGTGAAAAACAAGAACTCCAAAGTCTTTCCACAACTATTCGTCTATGATTGGTAACGTTGACCCTTGGACCCAGTGACTTAGCAAACAACACGCACTTGTTTCTTTTTTGTGTTCAGTAATTCAACTGCCTTTTAATTTGGCGACTGCAGCCAAAGACAGCAGCCGCCTTTCCAATGCGTTGATATATACAGGAGTATAAGAGTAAGAGTATAAGAGAAAGGGTATGCAGTGGCGCAACTCTACTAGCTTACATCGAAGGCTGACTCTTTAGTTTTGATATTTAATTAAATTTAGTTAATGACAGAACCAAACACAAATGTTAGCAGAGGTAGAGAAATGTGCGTGACTGATCTTGCTCCGATTGCACAGAAAAACCACCCTTTGCCTTTTGAGTTTCTTCCTGTGTGGATGTCTATGTGTGCGTTTTGGTGTTGTCGGCGAAGTTTGTGAGGGTGTGTGTTTGCGTCGCAATTTCACAGTTTGTAATAAAAATTCCATTGGGAAAACCACACCTTGGCTGCTGGAGGCAGGCTACAAATAAGCTAGAGCTGGTTGGAGTGAAGCTCCCTTGGCGATCGAAAGCTGTGAGCAACTCCATGTGTATGATTCTCTGGAAGCGCTGAAAGGCGTTTTGTGCGTGTGTGTGTGGATGCGCGATATTTCTTTTTTGTTTGGGGTTTTTTGAAAGCTTTGAAAGCCCGTTTGGAGCCGGGAAATGGCAACCGAGGTGTCAGACTTGCGTAACCGTACCCAACTAAGCAATCCACCCCCCTCCCGATTCCCGGCGAAACCACCTTTCGGTATTTCTTCGACTGGGGGTCTGCCCAAGGCTCGCCTAAGATACTCTCTAATGAATTAGAGTTTCGCAGCAGTGATTGTGGCCATGTTGCAAACAGCTGACCAATTTGGTTCTAACTCGAGCATAATATTCACCAGATTGCCAGCGGCTGAAGTCCTCCCCACCCGAGTACTCGACTCGGATCGTTTATAAGCGAACAACGGACACTCATAGATAACATGTTCTGCGTCTTAAGTAACCAACTGCGCATAACAGTCTGAGCAGTCGAGTCGTCAGCGTGCTAGAACCTATGAAGATAGGATTTCAACCAGCCGTGTCCAGTCAAATGTAGCTCTGTTTAGCCTGTAGCTCTGTTTAGCCAGGGCCCTATATTAGTAATAAGCTAATGCGGCCATCGTCCTTTAGTTGAACTTTGCCACCGATCTTGCCATTTCTGCAGTGCTCTCATGTGTACCTCAGTCTTGTATGTTGTCATCGTGATGTCTTCTGGAGCTCTTTTGTGAAGGTCCGCAACCTCTCGAGCCTTTAGGTCGAAAGGGATAAGCCCAGCTGACACCAAGGCTGCATCATTTGACACCGTTCTGTATGCACTTATAACTCTGAGTGCGCACCTGCACCGCACTGCGTTTGCTCCACGCTAATGCTGCCACAATTTCTTATAATTTAGTGCATTAGTCACATGTGGTTCCTTTAAATAAATAATACATACATATAACCTATCTTACAAGCTAATTTAAGTAATTTATTTAACTATTAAAGATTTAATTATTTTTTTGTTGTATTATTATGTATTTTGTCTTTAAGAGTGATTGACTAGTTCTATTTTGAATTGCGTTGCGTTTCGGATTTTCTTTATATCATGAGGTAGTTCATTCCACCAGCGAACACGAAAAATTGCTTCTCCGAGTACGAAAATCTTGTTCTTGGGCATATTATATATACATACTGCTGCAAACTTAAAATTAATGCCGAACACTTGGCTGGCCAGGCTTGTTATGTGCTCAGTACGGCGGCATTCAAATATATATCTAGCTTAGAATTAAAGGTCAGTCGTAATCTAAAGCTGCTTGCGTCACTGTGCGTCCAAACCATAGAATAAAATAGGGATCAGGCACGACTTTGCAATTAGCAGTTTGAGTTCTTGGGGTATATCCTTCAGCGTTAATGACAGTTGCCTGAGCCGCGCTACCATATGTTTTTCCTGTGCCTTTGGCTTTGTGATTGCTCCATGTGAGAGTATTATTAAAAGTAACACCAAGGTTGGTAGCGCTGCTAACATACTCTAATGGTGTACCCCCAATGGTAAGCTCAGTCAACTGTCTGTTGCATATGGATTTTTTATTATCGAAAGTTTTTCATTGCACTGCCTAACACACAAATCAATTTCACATTACGGTCGACTAACATACAGTTGGATGTCATCAGCATACATATAGACATTACAGTTCAACAAACAATCGGGCAGGTAATTAATATATGGACATTTCCACAGTCGCGAACGCGACATTCGTACGCCTTTAAAATTCAAAGAAATATTAAAAACATACAAATTCTGTATTCTTGCTTCTATTTTTTGATAGCATTTTGGTAGGAGTAAGTTTAGTGCAAAAGGTAGGCTCAGTCGATTTGACGCTGAAAATATACTAAGGCTGAGATGACACATTCAATTTCTAGACACAACTTATTGTTGAGCGAAACCGACGAATTCGCCGCATACTTTAAAAAGATATCAAAGAAAATCCCCAAAACGCGAAAAAATGTTACAATTCTAGTATTTTTAGTAATTTTTTTGGTATTCTGAAATGTCAGGGTCACACTCAAGGTACGTAACAGATAGTTTAAATTGCCTTTTTGACATTGTCAGAAACGGTTGCTTTGTCTAGGACTCATCATTAGTTGGTTATAAGAATAATCAACAAATATATCTTTTCTGGACATCCGCTGCAGACAACATCATTTCTGAATTTGTGGATTCTGCATTCTTCATTGGCTGAATTTTGAAATACAGATGTGCATTGTTATCGATGTTATCGAATTTGAACACCCTTCCTCAATGTAGATCTGCATGCATTGCCAATTACAATGTTTCTTAATTCAGATTCATTAACTTTACAAAATGGCAATGCTTCTGTTTTGGCAGATTTTTTGTGAAAACATCAGCTATCATATCATTCGTCGATACATATTTCAATTCAATTTCACCTCTCTGGATGACCTCTCGGACGAAATGATGCCTGATGTCAATATGCTTTGACCTCGCATGGTAAACAGGATTTTTAGCCAAACTTTGTGCGCTAAGATTGTCCCCATACAATACAATAGATGACTGCACATCTCCGCAGCCGATCTCGATGACCAATCGCCTCAAGTGCAACGCCACTTTTGTTGCTGAAGACAGAGCCATGTATTCTGCCTCGGTACTGCTCAAAGCAACGCAGTCCTGCTTCTCTGACTTCCAAGAAATTGGCCCACCTGCTAGGAAGAAAACGTATCTCGTGTATGATCTGCGGTTAATCAAGTCACCACCCCAATCAGCATCCACGTATCCTTCTAGCGCCTGGCCACAAGCACGATAGTTCAACTTGAACCCGATCGTTCCTGCCAGATACCGCATCACATGCTTTACTCCTGTAACATGTTCGCTGTGCGGCTCGTTGTTTCCTTGTGCCAACTTTACCACAGAATGATATATGTCTGGTCTCGACGTCAGAGCCAGCCACATCAACTCACCAATAGCTGACTGATATGCAACTGCATCCTCAATCACGCAATCTTCGTTCTTGCACGCCACCTGGAAACCTGCATCCAGTGGCGTCGCTGTAGTCCGACACACCTGTAGGTTATGCCGCTGAAGCATATCCTCGATATACAACGCCTGGTTCATCGTTATACCGCCTGTTTCGCCATCTCGTTCAATTTGCATGCCCAGAAATAATCGTAATTGACCCTTGTCGACGCACTCGAACATCATTGCAATCTTTGCCTTGATAGCAATCAGGTCATCCTTCTTCTGGCAAGCTATAAGCAAATCATCGACATAGATTAGTACCAAACAGAGACTACCTTCTATATCCTGCTTATCCAAGCATGGCTCGTTCTGGCAAGGAGAAAATCCAATATCGCTAAGCGCCGCGTTCAATTTGGCATTCCACTCCCTTCCTGCCTGTTTTAAGCCGTATATCGCCTTGTTCAACCTCAACACCTGTTGAGCTCGCATCTTGTCTACGTGTCCCTCTGGCTGCTTCATGTAGACAACATCGCTTAACTCACTGCCGTGCACACATCCATTTGGTGCAGGTGTAGTTTTAGCTCAGCCGCCAAGGCCAAGACTAGCCGTATCGTTTCATAACGACATACTGGAGAAAATGTTTCGGTATAATTTACTCCGAACCTCTGTGAACATCCCTTGGCTACCAGACGGGATTTGTAACGCTCCACGCTACCACTGCTGTCCCTCTTGATTGTGTACACCCACCTGCAACCGATCGCTTGTTGCCCTTTGGGTAAATCTGCCAAAGACCACGTACCATTTGCCATAAGCGCTTCGTACTCTTTATCCATGGCAGCCTGCCAATACGAAGCCTGTTTGCTGTTCGTTGCCTCTTGGAACGTTTGCGGCAATGGTAACTCCTCCGAATGCATCGCGTTCAAAACATTATAAATCTTCTTTGGACGCCCCGGTTTACCTGACCGGTCTATTTTGGGCCTGCCTGGGCCGATCCGCACACCTTTCTCTTGCGCCTGTGCCTGTTCGCGCTCCTCGGAAATCTTCGAATCATCCAAATGGCCGCCTTCTGGTACATGCTCATGCACATACTTTTTCTGCTTTTCCTCTGTCTCCTCGGCGCTGGCATATTCTTCGCTTAACAAATCATCTTCGCTCTCTTGGTCAGATTGCAGCTCATTCTTTTCCTCAGCCAAAATATTTATCACGCCTGGACCAGAAATATTTTCAACTACACACGAAGTGTTAGTTATAGGAGACACATCGCCAGGCTCATCAAATAAAACATCTCGTTTCTCGATTATGTCACGCCTCTCCTTGTCGTACAGTCTGTACGCCTTTGATACTAGCGAGTGTCCCACCAGACGATATTCCTTGCCTTTCGCCTGAAATTTGCTGTGTCGAGTCTTATCCAAAGCTATTGCCACCGAGCCCAATATACGCATACCCTGTACGTTGGGTTTTCTGCCACACCACGCCTCATATGGTGTCTTGCCAACCAAAGCCGTTGTTGGCGACCTGTTCCGAATATAGCATGCAGTCTGTATCGCCTCTGCCCAGAGGAACTCACCCAAGTCCGCGTGCACAAGCAAACTTCTTTCCATCTCGACAAGAGTTCGGTTTGTCCGTTCGGCCACGCCATTCTGTTGGGGGCTATATGGAACTGTCAATTGACGCACAATGCCATGCTCTTTTAGAAACCCGTCAAAACGCCTGTTGACGTACTCACGGCCATTGTCACTGCGGATTACTTTTATCTTCCGCCCAGTCTGCCGCTCCGCCATATTTTTAAACTCCACAAATTTTGTAAAAGCCTCGTCTTTGGATTTTAGAAAATATGTAAATATGCGCCTGGACATGTCGTCAATAAATGTCAGGAAATACACTGACCCACCAAGGGAACGCTTCCCAAATGGTCCACATACATCGGTATGTATAAGCTCCAGCTGATGTTTGGCCCTGTTCTCAGACGCTGCTGGAAACGGTTGTGTGTGAATTTTACTTTTCATGCACGTCACGCACGATATCTTCTCCGAAAAATCCACATTCTCTATGCCAGACACCAGATTATTTTTTGCCAGATCCATTAAGCTGGCGTAGTTCAAATGGCCATACCTGTTATGCCAAACTGTTGCACTTTTCTGCACTGCACCAAAGCATGAACTGCGTTTTTCCTCAAAAACGAATAACTTATTTCTTCTGGGCGCCTTCAATATTACTTCTTCGTCCTGGCGAACAATTGCGAAATTCCGATCGAACATCACTGTGCAACCTCGTTCGATGGCCCGCGTCACCGATGTGAAATTGCCTTTCAGACCTGGAACATGCAGCACGTTCTCCAACTTCAGCTCACACAATCCTGTCTTGAGCTTCACGTCACCTCTGCCAACTGCCTTTATTACGTTATTGTCAGCCAACACAATCTCTTCTGCATGTGGAACGTAATTCACGAACATGTTGCGAACGCAACACATGTGCGTCGTCGCGCCAGAATCCACACACCAGTTCGAACATTCTAGATCGACTGTGTATGTAGCCGCCAAAACTGTAAACGAACGGTTCAGCTCTTGTTGTTGTTGGTCTCTTTTTTGCGTTTTCTCTGTGCCCTTGTTCCTGCATTCTCTTTTGTAGTGACCCGCGCGCCCGCAATTATAGCATTGAATATTTGCCATGTCTGTCTTTTTTCTCACCGGCGCCACCGTGCTCTGCCGGGCCTTTGCTTGAAATGCCTGCTGCTCACTTTGTAGCGATTTTCCTTCACTACTCCTGCGCTCCCCTTCCTCCAGCAACTTGATCTTCAATCTCTCTAGAGAAGGCAAACTATCGCGCGATTCCATGGCTATGACGAAATTTTTTATCATCATGGCCAAAGCCTTTTCATTGAGTGCATCCCAGGCTCCTGGACTTTCGATAGGCCTCGCCTCGCCTACAACTCTCCAGACCTCGGCATGCACCAACACGCTGCGCATCTGGATGCTCCAGGAATCATAGTTTCCAACATCCAACTTCTCAAATTGGTCTTATGCCGTGTTTCTGCGAAACTGCGTAATTAAATCCCAGCTACTTTCTGCAAACAGCTGCCAAACACTCGCGTGTCTCTGGGCCCATAACCTGATGGGGAATGGAGGTGTCTTGCCTCCTGGAACTTCTGGTGAGATCCTTCTCACGTTCCTAGTGGATGATGGTCAGCCGCCAGAAAGAAGTACGCAGTTAATTTGAATGAGTATTTAAATAAAGACTTTTATTTCATTTGACAACGTTCGTACGCTTCAACCAATGCTCAGACACTCACACAGACTGACGCTGAGTTATCGCAGCCCAGCGCGCGCTCTATCTTAGACAGGGTTGCAAACATACAGATGTGCATTGTTATCGATGTTATCGAATTTAAACCGATTTGTCATCTACCGATTTGTCAAATCCCGCAATTTTTTCGCCATGCCACAGAACTTCGAGTGATTTCATTTTTTAAGCTTGTACACAAACCCTTTCGAACTTGACTGCGTAGGGTAGACAGCCCTGGAGTAAATTAGAGTAAGCCTTTTCATGCGATTTTGTTAATATTTTTAAATGCTGATATGTTTCTTGGGTCCCGACAACGATTATATCCCCTCGTATTTCACGGTATTAGCTCGGATTGGCTCGCCGTATGTGGGGGTATCCTCTGTGGGGGTATTGAGGTTACCGTAAACATAACAAAGAATTCGTGCCAAATTCTGCTAGAAAAGAAAAAGTCCGTTTAAAAGAAATGTCAATGCCCACCAGTTGGCCCATGATCCTACCACACACTCGTTCCCCATACATTCACTTAACCATTCTCATTATCTCGACACACACACAGCCTATTCCACACACTCTAACATTCAAGCAGCTATTGTATTCACGCACACATTCACAGGCAACCGATCAGCGTGGCCTTGTTCACCCCTTCCACTCCGCTCCTGCGCAGTTGCCTTGGGCCATGATCGGCCGAAACTCCATGGCCCCCATAGGTCCTAGTCAGTCATTAAAATTCAATAGAGGAACGATTCGCTTCGCGCTTACCACTCACCATTCTGCCCCTTGGCATACCAACCCCAAACAAACTCCTTTAGCAACACATTGTTATTCTGGCTAAAAGCTCCACAATAGTCTTATTTAAATTAATCCTACTCTGCATGATAACTACTAAAGTTAAGTTAGATAACAAATTGTCATATTTTTATCACTAAGAAACTAAAATTATTAATAATAAGAAATAAAAAACTAAATCAAAAGAAGAAAAAACCTGCGCTCATTAACCAAACAATCCACAGCAGCTCGAACGGCTATTATAAATGCATTGATATATGCTTAGGCGAACTCGCAAATGCCCTTTGATTTCCAGCAAAAATAAATAAATATGAATTTATGGTTTTCTATGTTTGTGTCGCAAGCGCTCCACTTACCTGTCGATTGATGTTGGCGCCAGCGTTATCGCTGGCTAAGGAGTGATATGATTTAATTAGTATTAATTACTCAGCTGCTCTTGATTGTTAGTTAGATGCTGCACCGACTAGATAATAGCAAACAAAGAAAAAGTAATATTCCACAGAGATCAGCCTTGAGCATTGGGCAATTGATTTTGCTGAATCTCTTTGTTAAAAAAACCCTAAGACTTTATTCCCTCCCCCTTCTTTTACCTACAATCCCTTCTTTGGCTTTGCCCGAGACTCCACCGCCAAGTGCTCCGAATCTGCACTATCAGTGGCCAAAGCACTCGCTTGCGCTCTCCCACGCCGGGGGTGTCCAATGCGTGTGTGCAGGTTCGGCTGCACTCTCACACCGCTTGCAAAGTCAATTGGTCAACCTCAATTCAGCGAGCTGACTTGACCAAAAGGTTGTTGACCTGATCTTCGCGATTAGAAAGAAGAAATAGGCAAGGCCAGCGCCTGTGGGAGTGTGCGAGCTTCTGACGAGCAGCCCTTCTTCCTATTGCTGCAGCTGTTGCTGATATTGTCGCTATTGCTGGTACGACTGTTGTTGTTTTTTTTTTTTTGTTGTTGTCTCTATTGCCGAAGCGACTGATGTTCTTGTTTTTGTTGTCGCTATTGCCGAAGCGACTGATGTTCTTGTTGCTGTTGTCGCTGGTTCTGCAACGGCTGTTGCTGCTATTGTCGCTGGTTCTGCAACGGTTGTTGCCGCTGTTGTGGTTGTCGCTGTTGCTGAAGCGGCGGTTGTTGTTGTTGCAATTGTCGCTGATGCTGAAACAGCTGTTGTTGCTGTTGTCGCTGATGCTAAGGCGGTTGTTGTTGTTGCCGTGTATATGACGACAATTAAATGAATATTGTTGCCGATATTATTCAACCGCCGCTATCCGAATGCCAATATTTGGCTGCTAATCACTGGTATTTCTCTCAATATCACCACGGGCTGCTTTTAATAAGTGTAAGCGACAAAATTGCCTCCACAACGAGAGCATAAATTCTGTTCTCTTCCGCACGCTTCGAATATCGCAACTTGACTAACTCTTCTTAAGTCATCACCTCGGCTCATTATTTCTATTTTTTTCTTCTTGATCAAGCGAGGGCTGCTGAATGCGCCACAGGCTCTCGTAACAATGTAAAGTATTTGGATAGTTCTTTTTTAAACAAATTAATCTTAATTTTCTTCAACGGATTTTAATGTTTTTTAATTCAAACAGCAAAAATTGCAATTTGCCGCCCGTCAAACTCAAAATGAAACCTTGCAACTCTAGCTGCTGTATGGTAACACGAGTACGGCAAACGAAAGGGTAAACAAAACAATATACTTAGGCAAAATTCTGTGGGTAATGCTCTTGCTGCTTGAAAAATATCTTGGGCCCAGTTTTATTTAATTGAAGCAATCGGAGGAAAGGTTGGCCAAATACATGGTCAGTGTGTTCCAGGCTGCAGCCACCTGACGCCCTTTTTGAAATTGTGGGCTAAGTCCTAATGCTCCTTCATAAGAGCCAAGAGAATTTCGCTCTGGACATCTGGTCGATGCTTTCCCTATTATAATTTATTGAAATTATAAAAATTCGAAAGATTTGAAAAAATTCCAAAGAATAATAATATTAAATAACATTTGAGCGTCTTCTCGTCATTATTTTGGTTTTAGCGTTGCCACTTTTTTGAACTCAAGCTTTTCAAATCACTCGAAAACAGGCTCTGTGGCAGGGCGAAATCTATTTCCCGCGAATTTCGAGCGGAAGTGATTTCTGTGGCACCCCTGTATATGTTTTATTTAATTTAATTTTTTTTAAAATGTAATGTTAAGACAAATCATTTTATAAAAATAATTTTTCGGTCTCGGTTGACCTTTCTGTGGAAATCCCCATATATAGAGAACAGAAATGGTTCAATTTCTGAGCCCTGTGGGACACCGTGAGAGATAGGTGGCATGTTCGACTTTCTCTTCCAGGAGACTATTGCTTGCATTCTATTCGACAGGTACGTTTTGATGAGATTGGTTGCAGTAGAGGAGGTATTGTATAAATGTTCCAGTTTGGTACAAAGTATGTTATGATCTTCTGTGTCAAAGTCTTTGCTAAATCTAGAAGCGTCAGTAGTGTTATATTGTTTTCGTGCATTTGTTGTCGTATGTCATCAGTGATGCTTCTACTTATATGTCTTTTAAAGCTAGATTGTTTGTCTCTCAGAAGTGAGTCAAAGAATTCTTGTAGCTGTGTTGCAAGTATCTGCTCAAAGGCCTTAGAGGGGAACGGAAGGATTGATATTGGCCGAAGCTCGTCTTTAGATTTTGGGATTAGAAGTATCTTGCCCAATTTCTATAAGACAGGGTAAGTAAAAGTGGTGATTGCAGTACTGACGATGTGCGCAATGTGGTTCAGCAACAAGTGCAGGAATATTTTTGAAAACTAAGGATTTCCCTCACCAACCCCACGGCATTCGATTTTATTTTCAAAGTACTAGA
The DNA here is from genome assembly GCA_037044535.1 of Lordiphosa magnipectinata. Taxonomy (NCBI): domain Eukaryota; kingdom Metazoa; phylum Arthropoda; class Insecta; order Diptera; family Drosophilidae; genus Lordiphosa; species Lordiphosa magnipectinata. The sequence continues at coordinate 291,050 of JBAMBO010004064.1, forward strand.
AAGGACGTCACAATTACGAACACACATTCAGCTAAAATTATTATCACAGCGAGGTGCAGCATTCAGGTACATGTTAAGCTGGTCAATGTACTTTGACAAATTTCTGATTTAAAGCATTCACACCTAGTTTGTTGTGAAGTTTGTTTGTGGTTTTACCCACTCCTAACGTTTTTAATTCTTGCCAAGTTTTCCATTCCAAGACTGCACTGCTCAGTCGGGATCGATATTATAAGCTTTTAGCCGTACTTATCATATTTATAGTAGTCTATTCTACGATTTTCCTACTACTTATTAGCACCTACTCTGTTTTGTGAATGGCCAAAGAATGGTCCATCTGATCGAGCCATTGTTTTGACTTCCTTAATAGCGACATTGCTGGTCCATTCCATATCCCTGAGACGCTTTGCTACTACCACAATGTCATCGGCGAACCTAATTGCTGTAGGTCTTGGTAGCAGGAGAAAACGCAATACACCACCGCACATTATTTTGCACAGCAGTGGTCCTATAACTGAACCTTGTGAAATACATCTAGTAATATTGTATTGCTGCTCGCCATGATCAGACTCGTACGAAAGTACTCTGTCGCTTATGTAATCTTCCAAGATTGCCATGAGATATGGAGGCACAACTTTCGCACTAAGAACCATGATGCCACCCTGCTTAGATAAGTGCGTTTTTGATGTCCAGTGTGACCACCAAGCAATACTCATTGCTACCAGATATCCAGAGGTGCCCTTCAATAGCTTGACTGGCGATTTTGTGCAGCTCACGGACTGCGTGGTGTGTATGTGGTTTGTTGGAGGTGGCTGGCTATTTGAATTTAGTTTTTAACGGCCATCTTGTGGGCGAATCCCCATGGATTTTCGTCTAGGTTCGTACTGCTAAGGCAAAGTCGCTTGCGAGCACGAATAGATGGACTTCCTCTAGGTGGTCCACGTCTGTTAGTTAACATTTCACAGTCGCGCTACCATCTGATTTGCTCTGTCGTTAGCTGTGCCGTAAGTTGCAAAGCCATTTGTTGTGTATGTTTAGAACAGTGCGCACAAAGCAAACTGTTACAGCTGTTAACTTCCTGCTCTTACTGTCTGTCACTCAGTTGGTCTGCTATTGTGGAGAGAACCGCTCGCATACGGCAGTCATCAGCTCATGCAGACATACACACATTCATTGATACGCTGTATGAATATCCTCCAATTATGTAATCCATTTATATTCAAAATTAAATAAGCTCGCGCATATTTAACACAGGCGACGAGGACTTAAAAGCGAATTAGAAAAACAAAGAGAAGAAAGCGATCAAGCTTGCAGTGATAGTGGAAGAAAAAAAACGCGTGTGCAAATGAAAGCAGCGCACTGAATTTTGCAAACAATCAATAAGTGAACAACAATATTACGCAGCGGACTACAATGGCTGGACTTGGTAGCCTGGATCCGTTCGACTTGGTTCATCCACACAAATGGACATCGTTCTGGGAACGCTTCAACTTGTATCTGCTGGCCAATGATGTTAAAGAAGAAGAGCGAAAAAATGCGGCTTTCTTACACTGGTCAGAGCGCCGCTATATGACCTTTTAACATCATTGGCCTCAGGTTAGTGAGTTGAATTTAAATGAAAATTTAAAGTTTCTGACCGACCATTTGTCTCCACGTCCGTCCGAGATCGCTTCGTTCTATCATTTTCACAAGCGCGATCAGCAGCCAGACGAGTCAGGGAGCCGCTATTTGGCAGCTGCGCCCATTGGCCAATGAGTGCAATTTTGGGACGGCGTTGGACCGGATGCTGCGGGAGCGTTTTGTGTGCAGTATGAGAGATGAAAATCTACAGAGAAGTTTCCTGGCGGAGAAAGACCTAACATTGCAATGGTTCACGGAGCGTGCCATGACCAACGAAGCCGCAGCAGCGAGTGCCACCATGAGGCAATCGAGTGAAACAGAACACACCGAATCCATATATGTTGTCTCCGCGGGTCGTTCCCGCCTACACCAATGTAGTCGCTGCAGTAACCAGCAAGCGTGTGCTGGCTGCGGTGGCCATCACCTAGGAAAGCAGTGCCCCCATCGTGATACTGTTTGCCATTCTACAGCGAGTCGGTCGCCGCGCCAACATGTCTACAGAGAGCGCCACAACGACAAACTCTACGAACGAACGCCAATGTGATCAACAGCACAGATCGTCGCGAAGAGAATCTGCTGTTCATCACATACTGCCGCTAATCATAGGCCCTCAAGCGATCAAATTAAAGCTATTAGAGACGCACTCACGCCGAAAGAAAAAAAACAACAGCAAGCGTTTTCCGGATTTTTGAATTTCTATCATGCATTACTACCCCACAAAGCCACGCTTGCCGAGCCGCTACATCGCCTACTAGATAAGAATGACACTTGGAAGTGAAACGACAGCACGCAGACGCCTTTTCTGCACTAACAGAATTTATTATTATTGGAATTAGTCGTCCACACTGGGACATTTTCACAACGTCAAAGCCAGTCCAAACGTAATCTCAAACTTAATGCTCCGCTCTTCAAAATTGTTAAGAGCTTATAATTTCAACATCGTTTATCGTGATTGAAGCGAGATGGGCAACGTGGATTTCTTAAGCCGTTGCCCAATATCAAATGAAGAAGGTGCTACACACACTGAAGAGGTCCTTATGATTGTGCTAGCAGCAACGGCCATCATAAATGCGCAACTCTTATCTTCACAAACGTCCATGGACTTAAAGCTCTCTTAAGTCTTAAGCTGGGCGTTAAGGGGATGGCCAGCCACAAAGATCGGGAGAACTAATACACTTTTTCCATACAATGTACGTCTCGAGGAACTATCTGCGCGTAAGAGAATTTTTTTATGGGGTAACAGAGCAGTCATACCCCCTCAAGCACGGCGAACCATCTTAAAAGCTATGTGTGGTGGCCCAATATCAATCAAGTCAATTGTGAAGTGTTGCTCAGCCTGCTAGGAGATCCGAAATCAACCACCCCAAACGCCACCTCACCATTGGGAATCGTCAAAGCGCCCCTGGTCACGCCTTCATGTGGATTTTGCAGGGCCCTGCCATGGCAGAACACTCTTCTTGGGTGTTGACTCTTACTCCAAATGGCTGGAGGTCGCCGGGGTCTGCTTAACCCCAGCACTCGGTGCGATCAAGTTCTCAGTCAACTTTTTGCCAGACACGGACTCCCTGATGAACTAGTTTCCGACAATGGCACTGCGTTCGCATCCGAAGAATTCAGGATTTTCATGGAAAATAACCTGATCCGACACGAATGGCCAAGCTGAGCGCATGGTACAGAGCACCAAAAATTATCTCAAAAAGTTTGACCGAAATTCAGAAATCAGTCTCAGCCTAGCCTGATATTTGTTTCAAAAGCACATTACACCTCACGCAACAGCGAACCAATCGCCAGCTGAGCTATTGATGAATCGAGAATTGAAAACCTATTTTGACAAAATATCACCCACAGAAATAACGTTTGCGAGAACCAGCAAAGACATCGATGATAAATTTAATATTTCAGATTCTCCAGTTTGGGTCAGGACCCATCACCTACACTGTTCGTATAGGCGCCAACCGAATACTCAAACGACAGTACGATCAGCTCCGCAGTCGCCAGCAGCCGTATCACTGTGGTGACAACAACGACACTGACGAAGACCGCAATGAGAGCGATGGCGACGCTTCATTTCTCATGCTTACCAGCATGAGAGTTCATCTGCGACGCCACCTACAGTAGCCAACCAATCCCCGCCATCAGAGGTACTTCGCAGATCTGATCGTGACCGGCCGGCCTCGCAATTCTACGACACATCTGGGTGTTAAGGGGTGTTGTGTATGTTAAGAACAGTGCGCGCAAAGCTGTTAGCTTTCCGCTCTCACTGTCTGTCACTCAGTTGGTCTGCTATTGTCAGCGGCTTACATTATACCAAATATTGGGTGCACTTGGTGGGATGGCGTAGAGTGCTGATCACAAAGATAAGGTCTACGATTGATCCTATAACCGCCTTACAGTAGGTTTGTCGGTAGCCCCTATCTAGAAGGATAAAATCTAGTGATTCGAATGACTCCAGAAGAGCTTGACCTCTCGCAATTGTAAACGGGCAGACCCATTTGGTCGCCCACTCTTTGAAGTCTCCCGCTATACCTGTTTTCCTTGGGCATCCTCAGTAAGATCATCCAGAATACTTAGTGCTTTCATTAAATTCAGACTTGGCGGCATGTAGCAACTATAAAGGTAGACGGTAGTCCCCCATTCATTGCCCTAACGTATCCAGCAGACTTTGCGGTGTTTTGCATATGCGACTTAGGTTGCCAGCATGATCAGATTGATGACTTTCCTGCCATATATGTCAGCCATTCGAAAATCGCACGATTTCGGTATTGTTCGCTGACGCCAAGTCTATGTTCTCTTCTTGATATGCCGGCATTTGGTGCTTTGAGCTTAAAGAGTGTGCACACATAGACGACTCGGCTGCTTTGCAGATGCTGGCCTTGTGCCTCTCAGCTCCGCAATTGTAGTAAGCTTTTGCACAATCAAGTTTGCTACTACAGTTCACCGACACGTGTCCAAGGCATTTGAAGCATCTTTGTACCAGTGTTGGTCTAATTCTGCACCACTTCCAACCTACACGGATTTTTCCTTTCTCGATCAGTTTGCACGCTGTTTCTGGTATCAACCATAATGTATGTTTGTGTATTCCTGTAGGCTGCCAGTAATCCAACAACCACCGATCCAGATATTCTCATTCCTACTTGTTTATTGATAGCCTCTACAATTTCCTCAGCCTCTGAGGCTTCATCAATGACTCTGATGTCCACTAACGTTGTCTCCGTAAGTGTATGAATGCGTCTTATGCGATTCAGTGCATACACTGGTGGATACACTGCATACTGGTAGATGTTGTCAACATGAGTGTGAGATTGCTGGCCGGCTAGTTGCAGTTTCGGGGCGCCTGCGAATTCGTCAGTTGTCGAAACAGCCTCAAATTGGTTTTGCTGTTACGGATTTTGTTGGTTGCTGTTGAAAGAGAGCTCCTAGTCTTCAGTTGGCTCATCGTCGTCTGGTTTTGTTGAATGAAGGTTGTGTTTCGACATTAATTTCATAATAGCGAATTGAATTTCAGAATTGCTGTCATTGTATGGGTGTGCGTGTAAACTACATCGCATTCATTTGTTCAACGCATTGCTTTAAATTTGATTTTCTTTATTGTATTTATTATTGTATATGATGACCATCGCCCCGAAATAAAAAAGTGGAAAATTAGCGCAATTTTGCTTAAAATATGAATTAGTCAAAATAAGTTGTGTATTTAGCTTTCTCCTATTAGTTCAGGGCGATGGCAATGAGTTCGCCCCGATTAATTGCTTTACTGACGGGTCTTTTTCTTTTTGCTTTTTTAGTTTGAAAGTTCCGCCTGTTATTTAAAACAAAGGTAGGGAACTGTTTTTGTCAACATGCCAAAAAGATGACGATTTGTCAATGGAAACGGTAAAATTTTATGAAATGAAAATGATAAGAAATGATGTCAATGGAATTGGGCTATTAGACGGGGTCCCCACTTTAGTTACTGAGTTTAAAAGGTGAAAATGACTTTATTGAAAATGACTTATAAGCTAACAAGTATTGTTTGATCGTGGCCACAGCCGCCACATTGTCACAGAAGAGGCGTCCTTTATTGATCAGTTTCGGAAAATTTTTAAATATAATTTTTCAAAGCCAACATGAATTATTTGTATGAAAATCCATTAAAACCTTTATTTAGATATATTATGCGAGTTGCAAGGGCCAATAAACTTCAGAGGAGCCAAAGTTAGCTTCCCTCTATTTTTGACAAAAATATGGCTTAAACTAATCGAATTTTTCTTTTATTTTAGGTTTTTCGGTATATTTTTGTTTAATGGCTGCATTTTCCTGGATGAATATTACTTGTTTCGACATATGGCAAACATTTGGGTAAGTACTTTTAGAACACTTTGCTTCCTTATGTTGGCTTGGCTAATTTTTCTTTGATTTGTGTTAGAGATAAGCTGGTATTAGTCGATAGAGTTCTAAGTAGGTGTTAGTGATTAGCTGTGTGTATGCGTAGTAGCACTCCGATAGATGCTTCGGCTATATGGCTTTCTCACTGAAGCACATTGAAAAAGAAATTATTGCTATCGCTGATTAGCAGCTCCAGCATTTGCATCAAGGGAATAGCAGTGCTTTGCCTACAATTTACAATTTGACTGGCAGAAAAGAGTACAAATTCAACATTAATGATCAAAAGAAATTTATTTAGCTGAAACCTAGAAATATAATTACTAATGTTGGCAAGGGTTTGACGTTCATCCAAAAAAAATTCTTCTTTGGCATTCAATGCTGAATTTATTTGTAATTATACCCTTGTAGAGGGTATATTAAAATTGTTGAGATATTTGTAACGCATAGAAGGAAGCATCTCCGACCACATAAAGTATATATATTCTTGATCAGCAAGACGAGCTGAGTTGATATAGCAGTGTCCGTCTGTCCGGACAACTGTATTTTAAAGCTGCCATAGAAATTGAGAGTAGAAAATGTATATAAGAGGCCTTGTCAAAAATATTTACATTTTGCCGAATGTATATATTTGTGTCAGTGGAATATATAAACTTCGGTCGAGCCGAAGTTAGCTTTCCTCTATTTTTTAGATATGAAATATATTTATAAAACAACTTTCAAATTTGAATTTAAGCCCCGTGAAGCTGAAACTATGGGTCAACGAAGAATTTAAATTGAATCTCATTAGCATGTTAACTACAACTCAATGTTGCTCTCTTTGCTCTGATGAAGGCATTGCATTTCGAAAACTAAAGATCAAGGTGTCAAGTTTATTTTGTCTATTGTGGTGCGTGTGTTCACAAATTATAATCAAGCTGCTTTTGCCTATCGGCACTTTGGATATAATTGCCATTTGGGCAAACATCAATGACGCCCCTGGTAGACATATACACGATTATACTGGATATCACTGGATTCGTACCGTCGCTCGGACATCGTACACATGACCTCTCTCGGAATCATCACTGCAAAAAATCCGTGAGCGTTTTCACGGAATCCAATCCAGTATTATGTTGAGATGCCGGTATATCTCCCTCGATTCGCTGGTAATGTCCAAAACAAAACGTCGCTGAAATCAAATTAAAATTCACTTTAATACGTCTGGTCAAATCCAGCACTTAATTCCAACACAAGAGCGGCCTCAGCAGAGCTTTTGTGTTTGTATTTGAGACAAAACATAGATAAGAGCGCACTATGACAACTTCCCAGCAAACAATTTCATATAAAAATACACGTTTTGTAAGCTTCTAAATGTAACGCTGCTGTGATATTTATAAAACGCATCTAAGTAAGCGTTTTATAATCGAAACGAGCCCATTGTTATAAGCTTATAAAAGACGATTGCAAAACACGTTTTTCAAAACACGTAAGAACGCTTTTTGCAAAAGTGTTAAGTAAATGGTTAATAATTAATCTTTATACGCTTTCTGCAAGCTTTGTAAATACGGTAGCGTGAAATAATTAACCGTTTTAAACATTTATTTTGTGAGTGTTCTTATTGGGTTTATTTTTATTAATAATAAACAAAAATAAAAATTAAATTGACGGTTAAATTGACGGTTTCTCAGTTCTTTTGACAATACATTTCGTTTTAAACATTTTTTTTTGGAGTTCTTTATGTTTTTCATTATTAATCCTAAGCAAAAATTTAAATTTATTTAAATTATCCTTTTTCAGTTCTTTTGTTTACTAAGAATACATTTCGCTTTGAACATGTTTTGTAAGTGTTCTATCGGTGTTTTTTACAATTAATAATAAAGAAATATTTAGAATAAAGTTGAATTATCGTTTTTGAGTTTTTTCAATTACATTTAAGAACGAGAAGGCCAAGCTAACTTCGTCTGCGCCGAAGTTTTTATACCCTTGCAAATGCAAATGTCACAGTTTAAGAACGCTTACATAAAAATCAAAGATTTTCGTAACTAAAACCCATTTTTCGACAGATAAACATCTGATTTCGACCAAACTTCGCGAATCTTTTTGAAAACATATCAAATTAACAAACGCCGAGTTTCAGAACGATAAAATTGAAAACAAAAAAGTTTTTCTCACTGAGACTCAATTTCCGACCGATCGGTCCTATGGCAGCCTTAAGATATAGTCATCCGATTTCGACCCAATTTTGCGAATCTATTTGAAAGCATATAATATTAATAATAGCTGAGCTTGAGGACGCTAACAGTGAAAACAAAAAAGTTTTTCTCACTAAGACCCATTTTCCGACCGATGCTTCCTATGACAGCTATAAGATATAGTCATTCGATCTTGACCAAAATTTGCAAGTCTATTTGAAAGCATAGAGTATTAATAATGACCAAATTTAAGAACGCTAACATTGAAAACAAAAAAGTTTTTCTCACTAGGACCCATTTTTCGACCGATGGTTCCTATGGCAGCTATAAGATATAGTGATCCGATCCGGTCGGTTCCGACATATTAGCAGCGTGCAGCAAATAGAAGACTTCTGTGCAAAATTTCAGCTCGATAGCTTTAAAACTGAGAGACTAGTTTGCGTAGAAACAGACGGACAGACAGACAGACGGACGGACAAAGCTGAATCGACTCAGCTCGTCGCCCTGATCAAGAATATATATAGTTTATGGGGTCGGAAATGAATATTTCTATGCGTTGCAAACTTCTGGGCAAAATTATAATATCCTTTGCAAGGGTATAAAAAGATTTCGAGGCAAATACAAAGTCATCTTCCTTGCCTCTATTTTCACAAGTGAAAGTTTCTGCAATAGAACTTAAATATGAATGTAGATAATTGACTGGCTATAAACTGAATGAAAGCTTTCTAACTTACGACGAATGGCAGTGTCGACAGTGGAGGCTCAAATGCACTGCTTGTCCGCAGTACCTTTCCACGAAAAATTTTCTGCAACTCCGTCATCCATAAGTCTTTGCCACGACTTCGCAACAAATTTCCTTCAATTTCAATCTCCTGTTCTGGACGTTCAACCTCGCTCCCTAAGGAACGTGGTGCCTAGGCATGTTTTAGTGATGTATGGAGATTTAAAGCTATGGGATTTCAACTTGCTCCAGCCTCTCAATCTGCGAGGTTGGGTAAAAAAATGCGTGAGCCAAGATATTTTGCGGGTGGGGTGAGGGGAAGTGATCCCGCCTCAAGGTCAAAGTTCACGAAAAATGGTCAAAAATTGATATATAAGGTCATAGCTGCCCAGGGGTTGCTTCTAGAGGGATCAAATGTACCAGTGACCCCTTGCTGACCCATTGCTTTTCCGCAACACTTTTTTCCTTGACGCCTACCCCCTATCTCTCCTCCCTATGGGGGTTCCCATACAAAAAGGACATTTGTATAAAATTGACGCCCACATCTTTAAAACTCTTCCTAGGAGGATAAAATGTATGGCCAACCCCCATTATTTTTCACTTCCCAACATATTTGTTCTTGGCACCCACCCCCTGCCTCCACTCCCTAGGGGGGCTTCCATACAAAATTGATGAAAAATGCATGTTTTTGGATTTACTAATACAATGTTATGGCAATATACTTAGGTGGCAATACATTGGGATGGTAAAGTACTCCCGGAGATGCAAAGAAAAAAAGAAGTTCCTCGTCTTCCTGCGATCGCTAATTATGATGGAAACGAGCAGCTTTACGGCGTGCCGAAAGAAGCATCAGGGTAAAGGAAAAGGCAAACATATCTCGGAGGCGGTATACGATTTGTTGAAAGAGTGGAACATTATTGACCGCGTTCAAGCTATTTCGTTCGACACCAAAGACTCATACACTGGTCAATACCAAGGAGCGTCATCATTACTCAAGCAATTATAAGAACGAGATCTGTTGTATTTATTATGCAGACATTATATATGTGAACTCCAATTGAGAGAAGTATTCAAAGCCAAATTTGGTATAACTTCTGGCCCAGGAATGCTTTTATCTTGCCGCTTCAAAGAAAAATGGGAAGAAATAAAAGACAAACCGTACTGCTCTGGTACAAAAGATGACCAAGTCGCTGCCAAAAAAACAGCTTCTTCAATACCAGCAACTTAAGCCCTGCAGTGGCCGTCGGTCATGCTCGATGGATTTCTAAGGCAATATATATATAACGGGATCCGTGATGTATGCATTTTTATTGTCACGCTTTACATGAAGTCACGGTATAGCAGCACCAGTGCTATCGAGGCTCCTAATCAGGATTTAAATTTTTTTGAAATCGGCCGCGTATTATTTCGATTCAATTGTGTCGCAGGAGTTTTTGGCTTCATTTTGTGGGCATCTTTGGTACATCAGTGGCGAAACTTTAGCACTTTTGTTATTTGATCATAATGTTCTTTTTGACATCAAGAGCAAAATTGCAAAAACGTTTCTTGAATTTGAAAAAGTCGAAGAAGAAAACGAAGAAAACATTTTTGACATTGAGGAGGAGATGAATAAGAGTGATAATTCAGGAAGCGATTTCGAAGAAGGTGAGATCTGACGATAAGCACGGCGATGATGACAAAGAAGTTAGTGAAGAACATTCCCGTACAGGGCAAATTGTTGGCTATAAAGGAGTTAAAAGAATTTCGATGACAACAAATCAAGTAAATCAATTCATCACGACAGATTTTAGCGATTTCGTGACGTGTAAAACGGTAAGATTTTTTAAACGTTTCAAATTGTCTACCGATATCCTTTCAACCGATGCAGAAACCTGGGCAGAGCGCGAAGACTACCAACCAACCCAAGAGATCTTACACAACTTACATGCTGTCAATGATGCTGAAAGGGGCGTAAAATTAATGGAAGATTAAGAAAACGAAAAACAATTTTTATTGCCGGTCGTCAGCGCCAATCGGAAGGCATTTCCGCTATGTTATAAAAACAAACTAATTTGATTTGTGAATCCGTTTGCAAAGAATGCGTTTAATAACATGAAAATTAAAATCACATTTAAATTAAAATTTAATTTTTTTGTATTCAATATGGTTTTTGTACTTATGAAGTAATATGTAAATGTCAGGTATATTGCTATAACATTGTATTAATAAATCCATACAATCGCATTTTTAGGGGGACCCCCCTAGGGAGGGGAGATAGGCCAAGAACAAAAATGTCGGGAAGGAAAAAATAGTTGGGTGGTAGTCGAGTGGTAGTCAAGTGGCAGTGGTACGAAATCAAAAAAAAAATGAATTTTTCGTAAATTTTGTATGGGAGCCCCCCAAACGAGTGGGAACAGAGGGTGGTTGCCAAGAACAAAAATGTTGGGAATTGAAAAATAATGAATTGAAATGAAAGTTGGTCATACATTTTATCACCCTAGGAAGAGTTTTAAAGATGTGGGCGTCAATTTTATACAAATGTCCTTTTTGTATGGGAACCCCCGTCAAGGAAAAAAGTGTTGCGGAAAAGCAATGGGTCACTGGTACATTTGATCCCTCTAGAAGTAACCCCTGGGCAGCTATGACCTTATATATAAATTTTTGACCATTTTTCGTGAACTTTGACCTTGATGCGGGATCACTTCCCCTCACCCCATCCCCAAAATATTTTGGCTCTCCCGCGTTCATTTTTCGTCCTTGGTCCAAGTATTGTGTATCGTTCATCCGATCTTTATCATTCCTTCAGCAAATCGATTAATAATTTTAACAACTAGATATCTCAAGAAGGTACGAACAATCTATTATCAAAACTGTGGAAGATATGACGTGTTTTCCAAATTGCGGTGGCGGGAGGGGGCATGGCATATAAGAAATATATGTCCCATACATGTCAAACCTCTATCTCTAACCATCTCTGAGATCTCTTTGTTCATACGGACGGACGGACAGACAGACAGACAGACGGACAGACTGACATGGCTATATCGACTCGGCTGTTGATGCTGATCAAGAATATATATACTTTATAGGGTCGGAGATGATTCCTTCTGGCTGTTACATACTTAATATACTCTATGTACCTTCGGTACAGAGTATGAAAATATTAAGTCTAGATGCTTCAAGAGTATAAACGTACTGGTTCTGTCGTTGATTTTTCTAAATACTCAATTGCAAAATCGAAATTTACACTTCAATTCTGAATGCTATAAGAAATATCTTGCCCGATGCAAAATTCAATTTGCAGAGGGCCCTAAACAATTCTATAGCTTTGTCAACTCTAAACGTAGATCCTCTTCCTTACCTTCTTCTTTTTTTCTTGGTGACCAAAAGGCTAACGATGACTCCACTGCCGTTGACCTATTCGCGGGGTTTTTCCAATCAACTTATTCCTCTGCCCGCTTTACCAATATTTCTTATCCTTATAACATTCCTTCTTCTAACTCGATATGTGTTCATATTTGAAATCTAAAATCCTCATACTCCCCTGGCCCTGACAACATTCCTTGTTGCGTGCTGAAAGAGGGTTGTATTTCTTTATGCAATCCTTTGCTTAAGCTTTTTAATCCATAGCTAGAATCAACTGTCTTTCCGAATCTTTGGAAAAAATCTTATATTATTCCTCTTCATAAAAAGAGTGGAAAATCCGATATATCCAATTATAGGGATATAGCCAAGCTATCCGCTATTCCTAAATGATTTGATCAAATTATAACCTCATCCGTACAGCACTATTGTAAATCGATTTTATCACCTTTCCAGCATGGATTTACAAAGCGTCGGTCAACTACGACCAATTTGCTTGAATGTTATGGTTGAATGTCAATGTTTAACGAAGGATTCCTTTTAAAAAAATCAAACTGTTGTTATCTACACCGGCTTCAGTAAAAGATTTGATTCTGCGAACTACGATCTTCTCCTCTTTAAGCTTGATTGTTTAGGATTTCCTTCCTCTTTTCTGCTTTGGATTTCGTCTTACTTTTTTTAAGATAGAAGCCTGTCTTTGTCAGTTCTGGTGTGCCACAAGGCAGCCAATTCGGCCCTTTGTTTTTTACTCTTTTTATACCCTGTTCCCATTAAAAATGGGAAAAGGGGATCATAAAGTTGTGCAGTTGTTGTGTGGTCACTACATGCAGGCAGCTGGCCGCGTGTGAGCCCGCGTGTGTGTGCGCGTGCGTGTGTGTGTGTGTGAGTTTGTCTATGTGAGTGTGTTTGTGTGTGTTTCTCAATTGAACAGGATATTTTTTAGTCGGAAAACTCGACTACAGCGCTCTTACTTGTAATTAATGATCTCCCCACAATATAGTCTTATTCTCGGATACTTATGTACGCCGATGATGTAAAACTTATTTTATCTTTCAACGACCCGACACATTCCATTAGATTGCAAGATGTTTTAAACTCCTTGCAGTCCTGGTGCTTGATTAATCAATTACACCATAATTGCTCCAAGTGCATGTTTATGACTTTCCATCGTTGCCAACTTTCGCTGGCTACCTATACGATTGGCAATTAGCCCTTGGAACGAATATCTACAGTCGTTCATCTTGGAGTTCTTTTTGACCCAAAACTGAGTTTTAATCCTCATATCTTCTCTATTGTTAATAGGGCGAAAGGTGTACTTGGATTCATTAAACGTTGGTCGAAGGAATTTAATGATCCATACACCGCAAAGCTGCTGTTCAATGCTCTAGTCCGTCCTGTACTTGAATACTGCTCGTCTGTCTGGTGTCCGCAACATAAAAAGTATATCGATCGAATTGAATCAATTCGAAAGCAATTCTTGCTTTTTGCCCTACGTGGCTTAAATTGGGACCCTAACCTTCGTTTAACAACGTACTCCAGCAGACTTTTGCTTATTGACCTTCCTTCGTTAGCTAACCGTAGGTGTTTCTTTTCTTCATAAGCAAATTATCGGTGATGTAGACTCTTCTGATCTTTTAGGTCGCCTTAACTTTTCCGTTCCTTCTAGGCCACCCAGAAACTATTTACCTTTTATCTTGTCTAGATGCACAACTGATTATGCCCAGCATAATCGATTTCGGGTTTTATGTAAGAAAAACAGTGATCTCAATCACCTGCTCTCAACAGAACTCTCTCTCTTCTCTCTAAAAACGACTCTCTATAATTATCTCCGGGGGAATCTCTGACCACTCCCAGCGGTGAGTAGGGGCATAGCTTGCCGGACTGGCTCAAAAATCCTCCCCCTCCGGGTCAGGGGTTTTCCGGTTATTTAGTTTTAAATTTTACGTATACATTTTTTATTTTTAAAGTTTACTTTTATTTAGTTTTCTCTCTTTTTCTTTTAATTTATTATATTATCTTATTTTTTTCCTTTGTTCCTTCATAACTATAGGTTTTGGTTTTCTTCTCGATCTCTATATTATTAAAGTTTTTGTTAGCTCTTATAACGTCTCTGACTACAATTGGCTGTGAATAGGGGCATAGCTGGCCGGACGGGAGTCGTTATTAGTTTACTTTGTAATTTTATCAGATTTTCTTTGATAGGCTTCCTTAGGTCATAAAATTTTGCCCAGGAGTTTGCAACGCATAGAAATATTCATTTCCGACCCCATAAACCATATATATTCTAGATCAGGGCGACGAGCTGAGTCGATTAAGCTTTGTCCGTCCGTCTGTCTGTTTCTACGCAAACTTGTCCCTCAGTTTTGTTGCTATCGAGCTGAAATTTTGCACAGAGTCTTCTTTTGACTGCACGCTGCTAATATGTCGGAACCGCCCGGATCGGATGACTACTTCTTGTAGCTGCATTAGAAACGATCGGTCGAAGAGTCAATTTTACAACTTTCTTAGTAGGCGTGGGAACTTTTCTAGTAAAATAAATGTATTATATGTGGCAGTCGAGTTTGAGCTACGAGACTGAAAGGAGCTTATTTGTTTGTTCATGTGCTTAAATTGTTGAAACCAATATTGTGACCAATAAAATCCATTAAAATGCCACGAGTGTCTTCAATGTCCCAGGAGCAACGACGGCAGGCGTCCCGTGATAAATCTCGCATCCGTTACGAGCAAAATGCGTCTCGGATATCAACTCGAAATGCTAGTCGACTGGCCGCTATTCGCGAAGAAAATCTAGTATCTCGTCAAGTAGAGCGGGAGCGTGATGAAGACAAGAACTTGCAATGGTATAAAAACTTCGGCACGGACGAAGTTAGCTTAGCCTTCTCATTTTTTTATGTGATTACATATTATATTAGTGTCAGCCTTAACATAAGTGCCCCTATAAGTAAGCTCTGTTTTGTTTGGTGCCAGATTCAAATAATCTGTTTTGAATACATAAAATGCAAATATATATCGGATTCCATGTTTCACGATTTCTGGGCAAATATTAACTCAGTCGGACTTTGCAGAATGTGGTTCCAATGGAATGCCATATTTCATACTGATTTTTACACGGAAAAAATCACCCCATTTTTTTTTAGTTTGATAGAAGTTTAAAATTTTTTTAAATTCTATCTACATTGAGCGCGTTCACCAGCACACACCAATCATCTAACATAAATCATCAATTAACAAAAAAGTGTTTGGCTGCTGGTGAACGTGTTTGATAGAATTTAGGTGAATAATATTTAGAACAGGCTGCTAAATTTATATGACCGTCGTCAATAGCAGCAACTGCCTCAAGAATCCCTCAAAATTCCTCAAAACTTTGTTAGCCATTTAATATTTGTTGTAATCCCGGCAAGAATGTACACAACAAACACGAATATCTGATGGCCAGATCTTTTTCCTGGACAATTTGTTACTATGGGGGAGTACAACTTTGAGGTAGAGGATTTTGTCTACCTCGGGACGATGATTACCGGCGACAACAACATCAGCCTGGAGATCCGAAGAAGAATTACTCTTGGAAACCGATGCTACTACGGGCTCAGTAGGGAGTTCAAGAGCAGAGCCTTTTTTCGAAGAACAAAAATAGCGCTATACAAGTCGCTCATAATCCCAGTCCTACAATACGGCGCAAAAGCATGGACAATGACAGCAGCGGGTGAGGAGGCGATTGTCGTGTTCGAGCGAAAAATCCTTCGGAGGATTTATGGACCTTTAAAAGTGGGCGATGGATACCACATTCGAATGAATCACGAACTGTATGAGCTGTAAAGCAACAGCGGCTGGTTAGGACAAGTAATCCGGATGGATGAAGAAGCTCCAGTAACACAGACGTACAAAGCGAAGGCGGCTGACTTTGGAGGACAAGGCAGGAGGGGTCGCCCACCACTAAGATGGGATGATCAAGTGCGGAAAGACATTTCCAACCTTGATGTGAACAACTGGTGCCAGCTCGCACAATGCAGAAGCGAGTGGAGGGCATTTATTGCAGAGGCCAAGACCGTCAAGCGGTTGTGATGCTACATCAGGCCAATAAAGAAGAAGAAGATCTTTTTCCTATATCAAGACGGTCATTTAGTAATATGAAAAGCTCCTGTGTTTTGCCAGCAGCCAAATTACATAACGCTGGGTTTTATTAAGAGTTACTTTCGCTATTAGTTCATCCAGGGCAACGCAAAGAAGGGTCTGCAAATGTTCATTTTAATAAAGTATTTAAAGGGCAATGAGCTGAGAGTCCTTAACGATGCACGGGACATCATGAAATAATCCTTGAATTTGTCCATTTTATATTTTTGTACTGTCGCAACAGTAAGGCGGCTTTTCAAGTTTTCCTCCTCCGCAACAACCAGTAGGGACTTCAGGGCCTTGTACGAATTTCCGTGAGCTACTTGCGAATCCACGTCCTTTGCTAATTCATTAATTAATAACAAAGAGGTTTCCACATTCATTTTGCATTTGCCTTGACAAAATTACTTGTTTGTTTACAACTGACAGCCGTGTGCTATCGATAACAAATCACAATCAAGCAATTCTAACAAACTATTTCTTTGATGTATTCACATCTAACACAATCACGAAAATTAGCAATCATGGTTGCACATCATGCCTGTTCACCAGCACAATCTAACAAAAATTGTCGACTTTTTGTCATCGATTTATGCTGGTGAACGCGCTCAATCTTTCCTCATGTGCTTGGAAGGCTAAAGTTCACTGTAACATGAAACTGTCCCTTTCCTGGGTTGTGCTTTTGGCACGCGTACGTAACAAGAAAGAACGCAAAGAAAAACCCAAACGATTTCCGAACGCTTTTTTTTACACGTTCTTTTTCATGTTTTTGGAATGGAAACATGAAACGATCCCTTCTCTAGACGGTGCTTTTGGCACCTATTAATGGGAAGAAGAAACGCGGAATGCAAAGACAAACGAAGCAATCCAAGGGAAAGAAGACTAAATAAAGAGAACCAACGGGACAAAATGAACATTTTTCGTCGTATTCTTTGATTTCTTTTGACTTCAATTTTCTGATATGTTTTGCTTGCATTTATAAGTTGGCGGCAACAACAGCAAGTGCGTGCCTTAAGAATGAAAAAAAAATCAAAGTTACATATATTGGAAACTAAACCGATGTGTGAATAATATGAATAATAATATAATATGGTAGTTTCGACAGCCCTGGTGGACGGAAAAAATTTGTTAGCCGAGCGAGCGCGAATTATTTAAATAATAAACCAAAGCCTATAAGAATTTGGCCTGCAAGCAGAAATTTGACGCAGAAGGGCTGGCCGACACGGGAGAGTTCGAGTTCTGAGCGAAGCGCCGGTGAAGCGTTGTTTATCCAAAACTGCAGAGTGAGTGGCACAACAAAACAAATGCGAATCAGCTGAAATGCCAGTGGACCTATGCAAGTTGGACTTTGACCCCAAAAAGCTTTGCCGAAATTTGCTACACCAGCAGTGCTTTAAACTGTTAATCGATTAGCATACTTATAAGCAGTTTTAAAAAAACAAAAATTTTTTGCTGAACGTAATTGAATTTAAAATTGAAGAAAATGCAAAGAACACCCCAACCACACCAGCTAGCGCGTCCCAAGTTTTATCCTGCGAAACGATTCAGTCGTCCACAGGAGCAAAGCGTCTTCTAAAAGACACATCTCCGGATGTACGAGCAGATGTCTTAAACGGTACTGTTGGCAGCATGAGCTCACCGATTTAATGGTCGTTTTTTCATCCCTGCTGGACGATAAGTTCAGAAACGTTGCTACCAAGGAAGACATTTTGGACGTAAGGGCTAATATGACAGATATGGCATCAAAGATGGAGCAGCTAACAGCCGAAAATTTGGAAGTTGTGCAAATGTATGTAACAGCCACAAGGAAGCTTCTCCGACCCTATAAAGTATATATATTCTTGATCAGCATCAACAGCCGAGTCGATATAGCCATGTCCGTCTGTCCGTCTGTCTGTCTGTCTGTATGAAAGCGTCGATCTCAGAGACTATAAGAGATAGAGAAACAAATTTTGGCATGCACATAGGTGTATACCGTACCCAGATCAAGTTTGTTTCAAATGTGTGTTTTATATGTGTGTCTCAATTGAACAGGGTATTTTGTAGTCGGGAAACTCGACTACAGCGCTCTTACTGGTTTAATCTTGTAAACTACCACGATATATTTGATAAATGGATATACTATTATGAAGCTCAATCTTGGTGCGGAATCCCTTAAAATTATACCGGTATATCCAAACTGTAACAGTTGGGAGTCGGGTTTCAATAAGTTGTATGGTACCCTAACTGAGCTGGACAACAATACGGTTATGATTCAATGCAAGAATCGGCCAGGAACAGCCTCCAAATGAATCACAAGTGAGCAGATATGCTAATATAGCCAGAAAATCAAGGGACAAAAGGGGCCAGCGCTTCATATATATGTGCGAATGCCTAGGCCTAACGATTCTAAACGGAAGATAAAATAGTGACTGTGATGGTAACTTCACTTTCATCAGAGGAGAGGCCTGCTCCATAATCGATTACTGCGCAGTTGGTGCATGCTGGGAAAAGTATCTAAGAGACATGGAAATCGGTGAGCAAGTATACTCAGACCACATGCCTATTACAGTCGAAATCCGTGCTAGGCATGAACAACAGCAGAACGACGACCACGTTCTACTTCCGAAGATAATCTGGTGTCAACGTTTTGAGAATCGTTATAAGGGAAATCTGAATCAGCAAGTAGCTCAACTGTAAGTCGAAAACAATGTGGGTACTATGGAACAGCTAATAAACTGCATTTAAAATGCCGCCCCCCATATGAATACATTGCGAAAAACTAGCTACATCCAGCCTTGGTTGGACAGACAATGTGAATTAGCCAGAAAACAGTCTTTTCAACTTTTAAAGCGTGCAAAAGCAGAGAACTCTTCGTCTACGAAAAGTGAGTACCAGAATGCAAAGCTTCACTTTAAAGACCTTTGTAAGCAAAAGGAGCAAGAATATTACCGGCGCATCGAGAGAGAAATAGTGCAAATAAAGGATAGCAAATCGTTCTGGAGTATGGTAAGAAGACTTAATGGCACTGCAAGTTTTAATCCAATTAAAGCGGAAAATGAACAGCTCGCGTCCTACTTTAAAAATCTCCTTTTCGTCTATACATCAGACGACGACCTGGACATGCAAATTAGCACATCGGAAATTAAGGCGGCGATCACAAAAGCTAAAACGAATAAGGCACCGGGCGAAGACCGGATAGTTCACAACTATCAGATTGGTTTGAAAATAACGAAGGAGTAAAGCAGGGTTGTGTGATGAGTCCACTCCTGTTCTCTCTCTTTATAAACGAAGTAAACGCAGCGCAGCCTGGAGGAATTTATTATGGCAACAATCACATAAAGACCTTACTCTACGCTGATGACATGGTGCTTCTCGCTGACTCCGCAAGTATGCTGCAAAGCATGCTGAGTCACTTAAACGACTATTGCAATACTTGGAACCTGCAGATCAACATTGAAAAATCAAAAGCACTGGTCTTTAGGGATGGGAGAGGCCGAAAAGCTCAAGATGAATCGTGGAGTGTAAACGGTGCAGAGATTGAGAGAGTCTCGTCGTACAAGTACCTAGAAGTTACACTTAGTGCAAACGGAAAATTTTAAACACATCTTAAACTAAAGCAGAGTGAATGGCGCTAAACAATACCTGGGGCAGTCTGATGAGTAAACAAAATGTGCTACCGAGCGTAAAATACAAAATGTTTGAGGCAACAGCTCGGTCTATTATGTGTTACGCATCACAGGTATGGGGATACTCTAGACATAGCGAAGTAGAGAAGTTGCTACGGTTTTTATACCCGTTACTCGTAGAGTAAAAGGGTATACTAAAGTCGTGCAAATGTATGTAACAGGCAGAAGGAATCATTTCCGACCATATAAAGTATATATATTCTTGATCAGCATCAACAGCCGAGTCGATATAGCCATGTCCGTCTGTCCGTCCGTCCGTCTGTCTGTATGAACACCTAGATCTCAGAGACTAGTAGAGCTAGAGCAACCAATTTTGAAATGTAGACTCCTATTGTCTGCACGCAGATCAAGTTTATTTTAAATTTCGAATCAAATTTAAAATGTAGATTAATATTCGCAACATCTATAAGCCCTTAAATTTTCATCAAGATCGGATGATAAATAGCCGAGTTAAAAAAATGTTGCATACTTTTCGGCTGACCCACCTCAGGCAAATTACGTATTTTGGGTTTAAATTTTATTATGTCTTTTCTCCCATGAGTGTCGATTATGAACTAACTTACAATGTCTTGTCTTATCTCTGGCAAAAGCTCAGTTTTAAGCAAAGCGCAAAATCAATTCTTGGGGCTGTGTGCTAACAAACCGTTTAGTTGCATTTGGTTTGTTTTGATCTTCATATTTGTTTTCGACTTGTGCAGGCTGCTGCGGCTGCGCTGAGGAGTACAGTGGAACTTCGAATACATAACTCCTCCCTTCATCAAGAATGTTAACGTCCTCGTTAACTATAATGGTCCGACGTTTGTTCTGACGGCTTTTATACTATTTCTTAAGCACTATTGTGAGCTTGATGTTTTTACAATGATTTTTGTCTATTTTACATGTTTCATATTTATCTATAATAATAACAATTTTTGTATACAATATAATAACAAAATTCATTAAATATAGTTTTACTTCAATATATATAAAAACCAAGTATTTTTCGAATTCAATTTAAATTTTTGTTTTCTTTATTTCGATTTTCTGTTCATCTTCTTTTGTTTGCTCCTGGGCATTACTATTGCCATCATTATTTTCTATAGGGTGATCATTTGAATATCTGGACTTCCGAACTAATTTCTTTCATTTAAATTTAGACCTGTGTCTCCTAATATTTCTATGATTAATAAATTCTTTGTAATGAGTGTCGTCAAGTTTAGTCAATTGCCCAGTCTTTCTAAACGGATTATCAATCTTTAGTTTTCTTTTCAATTTCATATCTACTTTAGCAAAATACGTATCAATCTCATGTTCCTTTCTTTCTTTGTTTAATTGTTTAATTCTATCTTCTTTACTCTTTTGTGTGTCTTCCCTAGGTTCCTCATTAAATAGAAATATTGATGCTGGGGTTTTACCTGTGGAGATGTGAATTGTTTTGTGGTTATAATTGTAAAGTATTTCCTGCATATCCATAGCAATAATTTCGAATTTGTTTTCTGTCTTTATTATTCGCATTTCTCATTAATTGTTCTATGACAACGTTCTTTATCTGCTATTCCATTTTTACTGCTTGTAATTTCAACATGTATGTTTTCGCTTTCTAACCATAAACGTAGGGCCCTACTTGTCATTCCTGGGTCTTGATCCATTTTCATCACTTTCGGTTTGCCTATATAATTAAACACTTTCCACAGAGCCTTTTTCGTTTCAATCCAGTCTGTAGTCGTGGTTTCAATAGCCGATAAGAATTTCGATTTCAGGTCAATACATGTTAGAAATGTTCTATTATTTGTGAAGAAATAGTCAATAACGTATTTATCTCTTATATTAATTGGACTTGGAGTTGTCTCGTATGGTAAATCCGTTCGTCTGTTTTCGTGTTTACTTAAGTTGCAGGTTCCACATTCATTCACAATATTTTGTATTAGCTTTATATAATCTGGATAAAAAAACTTCTGCCTGAAATCAATTATAACTTTTTGAATTCCTTGATGAATTTTTTCTTCGTGTAATTTAATAATCAATTCCTTCAAATCTGAATAACTTTTTATATTTATAAGATTTTTCGTTGCCCTACAAACTCGAGTTCCAGTATTAGGACGTATAAGATTCATATATTCTTTTTGGAAAAGCAAGAAGTCTTCTGTTTGATCAAATAGTATGGTGTTAGTTTGTCCACAGATCAATTCCAGAATAATTTCTTTAGCCTTCTCGTTTGTCATAACAGTATAGAAAATTTTTATTACGGTACGATTAAAAAATTTTTCTGTTTCAATTTTTTCTTCTTGGCCTTTTATGAAAATTAATTGTCTCTTATAAATGTTGAGTGGTCGTTCTGTTATTGGTATTGCTGCTAAGTTATCCTCTCGAGCACTATGGATTGTTGGTACCAATGAACTCTGATTTCCTACTACACTAATCATCGTCGCTAGTGAGTCTGTAACATCATCGTTCATGT
This sequence comes from Lordiphosa magnipectinata, assembly GCA_037044535.1. Taxonomy (NCBI): domain Eukaryota; kingdom Metazoa; phylum Arthropoda; class Insecta; order Diptera; family Drosophilidae; genus Lordiphosa; species Lordiphosa magnipectinata. The sequence continues at coordinate 313,478 of JBAMBO010004064.1, forward strand.
AATTAGTGTGTTTAGTTTCCTCGCTTTTAAGGTGTTCATGATCGCAATCGTCTTTTATTTTGACCCTTGAAAGTGCGTCTGCAACGTAATTTTCTTTTCCCTTGATGTAATGAACATCAAAATCATACTCGTTGAGTCTTTTTATCCAATTTATCCGCATATTTAAATTTTTTGAATTTTTTTTTTATTTTACATGAGCGCCAGTGTAGTTTTTAAGAAATAATGCATATTTGGGTGCATTTTACCTTAAAAACTAACTGGTGCTCATGAAAAGCACAAAAAATTTAAATTTTCATGTAAGTCGTCCATACTTAGCAGATCGATCACGAACTTATATCTTATGAAATGAATAAAGTATATACTACATTTTACAGATAAAAACCAGTACTATTACATAACAAATCAAGTTTTTTAAAATATCATGTTTTCTAGCATATAGGGTCTAGGGGAAAATGGTCAAATTAGCCATTTTCGGCATTTTTATGTGCAAATTACAGTTAATCCATTAGAGATATGGAATTTCTAAAGGCAGATTTGGGTTCAGCGTGATAAACTTGTCTAGAATCAATCATTCTTTTATCATTTGAGGTCCTGTGCTGGGAATAAACCAATTTTGAAATCTTGTCAAAATACTTATGCCAACTGCCATTTGCACATTTTGACTTATTTTTTCTAACCCAAGCAGCTGATTGTGAAAGCTTACTGTTACACCAGCATCCGATAAAAATTTCAAAATTTTGGATTTTTTGTTTAAAAGAAATAATGGTTTATTTATGAAAATTTCTTTGTCAAAATACTTATGCCGACCAGTGTATATGTAAGGCCTGAAATATTTCGTCGCCCACACTATTGCCAATAACTCCTTCTCTATAGCAGAATATTTACACTCGGAGTCATTAAGCGTCCGGCTGGCAAAGCAAATTGGATTTTTATCCTGAGATAAAACGGCGCCTAATGCAAAGTTGCTTGCATCTGCAGTCAAGGTAAATGTTTTGCTATAATCAGGATAAATGAGTATGGGGTCGCTTGTTATTAACAATTTTAATTTTTCGAAAGAGTTTTTATATTCCTTGTTGTCAATATCGAGAGTTTGATCCTTTTTTAAATAGTTCGTCATGGGCTTGGCGATTTTAGCAAAGTCTTTTATAAACTTTCTATAAAATCCGCATAGTCTCAAAAATGACTTAATTTGTTTTTCTGTTTTTGGAATTGGGAACTCTGTAATTGCTTTTATTTTATATGGGTTAGGCTTGATACCATTGGGTGAGATTATGTGGCCCAAAAATTCCGTTTCCCTTTTTAAATATTCGCATTTGTTCATTTGCAATTTTAAATTGGCTTGTCTTAGTTTCTCAAAAACTTTTGTAAGTGATCGTATATGCTCCTGAAGAGACGTAGAAAATATGACGATATCGTCGATATATACTAAGCAATGAGAGCCTATCAAGTCTTTAAGAATTTCGTTCATGCAACGCTGAAAAGTTGCTGGCGCGTTTTTTAGGCCAAATGGCATGCGGGTATATTCATAATGCCCGTTTTGTGTAGAGAATGCTGTTTTTTGAATTGAATCAGCATCCATCTCTATTTGAAAAAATCCCTTTGCCAGGTCAAGGGTTGTAAAATACTGGCATTTTCCCAATTTGTCCAATATTTCGTCAATATTGGGAATTGGAAATTTGTCATCAATGGTTTTACTATTTAGGTGACGATAGTCTTGAACGACTCGGAATTGTTCTTGGCCTGATAAGTCATCTTTCTTAGGAACAATCCATACTGGGCTACAATATGGAGAAGATGATTTCCTAATAATTCCTTGGTCTATCATTTCTTCTATCTGCCTGTTGACCTCTTCCCTATGAACATATGGGTATCTGTACGGCTTTTGATATACCGGATCTTCATCTTTAGTTATAATTTTGTGTTTGATAGTATGCGTAAAAGTCAATTTGTCACCCTTCCGAAACTGTATATCTTTAAATTTATTTATAACGCTTCTCAGTGCCTTTTACTCCTCCTCATTTAAATGGTCATCTCTGATGCTATTGTCGAAATTCATTTCTTCGGCAATAACATAGTTAAATTCTTTGTCATTCGATTCCCTTTTTAGATTTTCCACCACTTTGGTGGATAACACGTTATCATACCTTACTTCTTCTTCCTGTGTATCTCTTTCTTTCTTACATGCTATAAATTTGGACGTGAAAAAATGTTTTTGGCCATATAACTGTACATATTCCTCAACGAAATTTATGAAAGCTTTGTCAAGACTCAGCAAATCTCTTCCTAGCAAAATATCGTAATTGTTAGAAAAATCATAAATAAATAATGGAATTTCGCCTGATTTACCTGTTATGGGGTTCGCTTCTATCAATCTCACATGGCTTAAGGTGGTTTCACCTAACATTGTCTTAATCGTTCTAGGACTTGTTTCTTGTATGGGCCGATTCTTCAAAATATCTGGTTTGATCAAACTAATGCTCGAACCCGTATCTATAAGACAACAATAATCTTGGCTACCAATATTTATTAGAATCGTGGAGTTTGTTACTGTTGGTTTTCCGAGGCTAGTATTGGAAAATTTTCGGAAGTGTCCATCGCCTCGCCACGTCTTTGGTGTCCCGAGTTTGATTCACGTGGTCCTTTCGATGGCCCATCCGCATTAGATATATAATTTGTCAAGCTATTTTGTTGTTGCTGTTGGGAGCTACTCGGCTGACTATCATAGTTTGACTGAAATCTATTATTGTCAAATCTCTGATTTCTGTGTTGCCTATTTTGAGTTTGCCTATAATCTTGATGACGAGATTGTTGGCTAGATTCTTGAACTTGATTCTGATTTTGGTTATTCACTACTTCATGTTGGTTTTGGTGAGATTGAATTCTTTCTTGGTTGTTATAGTTATTGGGAGGTCTAAATGGTGGTTGAGAGTAATACTGAGTGTGATATTGAGGGTTAGTTGTAGAATCGGGGTACGTTTTTTTTGAAGAATTTTGATTTTGATAAGTTTTTGGATTATTATTTTCATACAGCCCCAATTCTTGCGCGACTCGCCTCAATTTAGTTGGATTACTTACATCATATCTACAAACTGACATAAAGATCCTGTCTGGCAATTCTTTGTGAATGACTTCATTAATGGCTGTGTTCAGAGCTTCTTTATAAATGATTTGATTGTTGATTTTTCCATCTAAGCTTAACTTGTTACAAATAATGCTGGATTTTTCATCTAAGATATCAATAAACTTACGAAGATTGCCATAATATTTAGTCTTATGCACATCTAACAATAACTGATGAATTGGTGTCTGCGTATTGTATTCTCCAATAAGTAGGGCTCTCAACTCCATCCAGGTCTGTGGCGTAGACCTTATGAGCAACATTTGGGCAGGTCCAACGATGAGGTTCTCTACGGTTCCGTAAATCATGTTGATCTGAACGGGCCTGGTTGTTGGGTACAACCCGAGTTGAAGCTCGACCCTCTTGATAAACAAGGCCAGGTAGAGGGTATCTGCATCAAAAACAGGAATTTGCCGAATCTGTGTTAAACATTGCGATAATGCTAGATCCGAAAGGACTACTTCAGCCATCCTGGTGTCTTGTTGTTGTAGTTCGCAGTTTCAACTTTTACTCGATTCCAAGCAGGGCGACTTTTGTTGTATTTGCGAATTTAATTTGTCGTACCGTAGCTTAAGCTTTGTGACGTAATCGTATGCAGCGACTTCGTCTAAAAAATGCACGTGGTACTTTTTGCGGATCTCTTATAGCGATGATTTAAATGTTTTTCCTGATTTTCATTCAGGCTTGAGTACAACTGGGTGTAATTTAAGGATTACTGCAGCTTTCTGAGTACCCAAGGATCTTCACCATCAAGTTTAATAAGGATCCTACCGACTGCGCCAATTAAGTATTTTGGGTTTAAATTTTATTATGTCTTTTCTCCCATGAGTGTCGATTATGAACTAACTTACAATGTCTTGTCTTATCTCTGGCAAAAGCTCAGTTTTAAGCAAAGCGCAAAATCAATTCTTGGGGCTGTGTGCTAACAAACCGTTTAGTTGCATATGGTTTGTTTTGATCTTCATATTTGTTTTCGACTTGTGCAGGCTGCTGCGGCTGCGCTGAGGAGTACAGTGGAACTTCGAATACATA
>JBAMBO010004066.1:0-17029 GCA_037044535.1 Lordiphosa magnipectinata
ACCTGATGCCTCTAGTTTCACAATTTATTGGTCACGTACCCAGGCTATTTTGAGTGTTCCACTGTGTATTATTGAAGTTATATTGAAATAACAACTTGATATTTGATCTTTTTATACCCTTGCAAAGGGTATTGAACTTTTGCCCAGAAGTTTGCAAAGCATAGAAATATTCATTTCCGACCCCATAAACAATACATATTCTTGATCAGGGCGACGTGCTGAGTCGATTGAGCTTTGTCCGTCCGTCTGTCTATCCGTCTTTCTGTTTCTACGCAAACTAGTCTCTCAATTTAAAAGCTATCGAACTGAAATTTTGCACCAAGTCTTCTTTTTACTGCACGCTGCCAATATGTCGGAAGCGACCAGATCGGATGACTATAACTTATTGCTGCCATAGGAACCAGCGTTCGGAAAACGGGTCTTAGTAAGAAAAACTTTTTTGTTTTCAATGTTAGCGTCCTCAAACTCACTGATTACTAATTTTTGAATGCTTTCAAATAGATTTACAAAATTTGGCTGTCATAGGACCGATCGGTCGAAAAATGAGTCTTAGTGAGAAAAAGTTTTTGTATTTAATATAATCGTTTTTAAGCTCGGCGTTTGTTAATTTGAAATGATTTCAAAAAGATTCGCAAAATTTGCTAGAAATCTGATGTTTATCTGTCGGAAATGGGTTTTACTTAGAAAAATGTTTGATTTTTTTGCAAGCGTTCTTAAACTCTGACATTTCAGAAACAGCATTTGCAAGGGTATAAAATCTTCGGCACAGACGAAGTTAGCTGGGCCTTATCGTTTTTTTTTTGTACTCTCGAAGATCTTTCCAAGGGTGGATAGGAGGCTAGTCGACTTACTCTGCGATTTGAAAAAGACCTTATATCTCCCAAGCTTGTGAAGATAGATTGTTCGTACCTTTAAGAGATAATAAGTAGTCAGCATTATTTAACGATCCTCCACTGCCAGTTGTGGTGCAGCGCTTAGTGTGTCGGCCTGCTGTGCGGGAGGCGTCGGTTCAATCCCGCATCGCACCATCTGATAAAAGTTTTGTTCTTTCTACAAATACAAAATAGCTTTTACATATCCGGTCACCTTCACCAGCTATTGGCACCAGCTGTGAAGTAACTAGCCATGAAAAAGCTTTTCAAATTTCGAATCCGTTCGGATTCGGCGTTAAACTGTAGGTCCCTTTCTCTTGTGCGAGATTGAGAGAAGCTCGGCTTATGACCCACTAGGCTGTACATAGCCAATTTTACATTTACCAAAGAGTTTGCAAAGATCGAAAAGCGATAGTCGGGCCTGACCGACTTTCTATCTTCTCCGAGTTCGGTTATTATAATTGAAAATTTCAAGTTTCATAATAATAGAAAAATGGTTATCAGCCAAAATAGGTAGGAACAAAACCGAAGTTCTTTTCGGTTGTATATTAAAGTATCGATTCCATTTCTTGAGTCCGGCTACAAAATCAGCCCTTGTAAGTGGTGGTACTGAAAACTGTCTGGGCCCAAGTTGTTGATTTAGTCCTAAACTTCATTACTGAACTCAATGAGCCATGATTCTTGAGAGGTACTAAAACAGTACTGAAATCACTCATACCACATTCAAAACAAAACCATTAGTCCAGTCTCCAAATAAAGTATCTAATGTCAGGTTTTAATATAGGAAAAAGTGTGGTAAAAACAATAGTTGGGTCTTCGTTTCCGCCCATAGTACGTGTGATTAAAATTCACCTTGCAGTGCAAACATTTTTGTGTTCGATTTTTTTTTTTTGGCTACGCTCAAGTAGGCACAATTAAAAATACTCTCACTCCTTCGGCCCATTACCATTTGGACATTGTGTAATTTCTGTTATTGTTGCTGTTGATAAAAGATTGCACACACACACACAATGCCTCCCCCTATCGACACATTGCAACATTTTTCGCAGTGTGTAATGCAAATTGCGGCCAGTGCGGTAATTGCCGCTCATTATGGTCAGGCAAATGTGGCCGCCCATTTGCAACAGGACCAGGACCCAACTGATAAGACAGATGCAGTTGCCACCTGCCACGCCCACGCCAACGTTGGCATGCTTTTAATGCACTTTTTACATTTACCCTCAGACCCGATTACAATTCCAATCGCAGTCCAAGGTCCCAGGACCCAGGAATCGGGATTCGCGCCATCACATAAGTCACTTTAATGGGCTTTCAATGAGGTGTGCCCCATCCACGCGGTCAGAGCAAAAATATTACACACAACATTACGCAAATGCATTAATGGCATTTTAATGTTGAGGTATTTCGCAGCCCCGTACCGCCAGCCAAGGGTGCTCTTTGGACCAGGTAAGGGTTAATGTGTCCTTGGAATTTCAACTATGCAAATTACAAAACCCGAAAACTATAAAAAACTTTAAATTACTATAAAACAGTTGACAAAACTTTAAACCGCAAGCCGCCCCTTAAAAAAGGTATCAGTTGGGGCTGGGCATAAGTGAATTTACACATACAAAATTCAAAAGTGAAAATGATAAATTATTTTCGGCAAATGCCGCAAGAATTTCGTGCTTGCCAAGAAGCTAAGAAGGCAGATGTGTGGGTTTTAGGGAAAATTTTAAATCGTTTTTCGTGAGATTTATTGTGGCTCTGGTTAACCGCTTTAGTGGAGGGGGGGAGAGAGATCCTGCTGAAATTTATGCGACTGCGTTTGTCATCTCTCCCAGCAAAGGCATCTCAACGATTTACACCTTTTAAAGTCCACATCAAAGTTAATTTGCTGGAAAATTTTAAACAATTAAAACTGGTCAGAACGTTTTGGAATTAATTCCGAGCCACGAAATGAACTTTGACACCTCATGCAGTCAGTTGTGCGGTTGACAACCTTTTTTTTGTTTTGTTGGGGTCTACCCCTTCCCTGTGTGTGTGTGTGTGTGTTTTTTTGGGAATTTAATGAGCCCAGACCGATGTCGGCAGCAACATTATTATTTCAAATAAAAGCGCATTATGTTGGATTATCAACTAAAGGAGAGCTTACAAAAAATCCCACATGGAAAAAAGGTAAGAGAATGCGAAAACTTAATTTCCAGCTGGTATGCCGTGTATGCCACATACCGGACACTGGACGCAGGACCCTTGACCAACCCCTGCAAGCTGGAGCTTAATGAATGTGCGTCCTTTGCGTCCTTCGCTTTGCAATTAAATGTGAAATGTTGGAAATAATTTGCATTACGTATGCGCCCCGTCTAACGGCTTATCTCAAGCAATTAAGGTAGTTTTTGGACCCCCAAAAAGGGTTTTATTTGCATACATTTCTGGGAAATTTAATTAGTGCAAGGATTTAATTATGTCATCGCTGTCAAGTGGTGTGGCCGCTCGCCCAGCCATATGCTCGGACCCTTCTCTGTCGGAAATTGCCCAATGAAACGTGCAGTTTTATTTGCCACTGCCCATCATCAATTTGCTGGACAAAAGAAATCCCTTAACAAATCTGCAGTCTGCAGTCAATTTACCTGCATTGTTTCGAGTGCACTTCCCCCCTTCTCTCTCTCTTTTTGGGGGTGCGCTTTTTTTTCCTCAGATATTTTCGCATTTCATATTTTTACACTTGAGATTCTTTGGTTTTGGTGTTATTGTAAATGCAAAAAAGATGCGGCGCTGACAATGAGCGGAAATGAATTATGTTGGAGGGCTCGCTCTGATGGTGCCCCACCGCTGAGGTGGCCATTGTGCATTGTGCGAGTGCATTTCGCTTTCGCGCACAGTTTATTGTTGCTACGCAGCAGACAAATAAATCAATGACAGCGCGACTTTATTGTTTTGGTCACAAAAATATTGCTTTTATATTATAAAATAGCAGTCAGTGCAGAGCGCTGCGGTGCTCCTTTCGCTGGGCCTATCGACGATCGTGTGCGGCAGATAAATAATAAAATACCTATAGGGAATGTGCCCTGTGCCTGTGAAACGACGCATGGACGAGGTGGCGAAGCGTTGCAGTTGATAGGCAGCCAAAGCCACATTGAATGGGGTGCATGCATATGAATCTATATGTATATATTAAATGTGCTGCGGTCTGGCCAATCTATTGACAAATTTTTGAATGATGCATTGCCCGTTGCATTGCAAAATGCAATAAAAATGCATCAAACTAAATTAATTGAGGCTGGCGCTGACTCTGATTAAGCGATGACATAAAAGGTTGAATGATTTAATATCTGTTTTTGGCCTAGAGCCATTAATAGTTTGGGTAATGTGACCCAAAAAAAAGAAAGAGTTCATTGGTTGAAGTCAGAATTTATGCAGAGATTAAAACCGTTACGGAAAATTTTAAAGGTTTTGAACCGCTAAAAACACGTTGAAATTTGTAAGCAAGCCCGTAATCGAAAAAAGAAGAAGAAGGAGAGAAGAAGGTTATCAGTGCCAAAACAGAAACAAGTTAATTCGGTTAATTTCGGTTTTACGGTAGCACAATTTTCGATAAACGTTAACTTATTTGATATGTGTACAATGAACATTTGACATACTGACATGGCGCCACACTGTTTCTTATGCGCACAAAGGAAAGAGAACGAACGAGAAAGAGAGAGTGCAGCTAACCAAAATCTTTACCTTACTTGGTGATTTTTATTCTATCTGGATTAAATGTATAATTGAAATCGACAACAACATCTCAGCATTGACCTTTTTTTTTTTGATTCGCGAGTTAGAATTTGGAGAAGCTAGTCTGTTCGAGAATGATTCTTACCTATGCGGAATATTTCTTGATTCGAGGTGCAGAGCAAAAAAATAACTATATTAAATTGTTATCAAATCTGCTCACTCGAATAATGGTCAACATTAATTCGATGGAATTATCAGGGAAAAATAGTCCAAAACCAAGTTTGTCGGCAATTTGCAGTGATGAAGACGCTTATGATGTAACCTGCTAAAAAATCCTAAAATGGAACAGCGCTAATTAACAGTGACACAGTGTTACAGCGAAAATATACTTTCGAAATGACCTAGCATACGCTGTAGAACAGGTCGAGTATACCATATTCCTCATACTTGGGTTTTTCCTAACACCCCCAAAATCTAAAGTACCGCTTCTTGCTATTCTATCTCAATTAAATTGATATATCTCGCGCAAGCACCGTCTGATTGTTTATAAACCTGTCAATTCCGATAGCATCGAGAGCAATATAGTATACTTTAATCAATGGCTTGACTGATTTAACGCGATGGCTGAGCAATGCGGCTTTCAGATCTGACATTTTTAACTTTTTTTTTTCGAAATTTCTACTTTGGCCACCATTGGTTTAACTATTTTATTATGTGTGATTTTTCCTTAAAGTTTATTATGAGGGCCCAATTAATTCCCCGTTGAACTTATATTGTCTCAATGAATTTGGATACCGTTTGACGAAGTTATTTGCGTATTTCTGAGTACACATCGAAAATCTAGTATTTTTTTTTAGTGTGTTTACATATTTGTTTCAGCCATAAAGGAATATTTCCAGAACAAATAAAAATTTATGTCTGGAAATTGTCAGTTGTTTATGTTAAGTGGATTGTAAGCTATAGCGTAGTACGGAGACGCTGACAATTTTTGCGGAGCTGAAATTGTTTGGTAATTTCCAGAGCCGCTCAGACAATGTAGTGTGACCAGGCAACAGACAGAAATCAGCTGTTGTGTGTATAAAAAATAAGCGGGCTAATTCAAATAAAATAAAAGAGTGTATACAATTAAAAATGGAAGTCACTAAGGGAAATTCAGTTGTCTGTGCTAATGCCACGGTCTATTTCATGGAAGCATTTTGTGTGGGGCGGTAGAAGCACTCTATTGTGGACTGCGGGAGCAGAACTTAGCCACTTAGACATACTGCTATAACGACAACACAAAACGCATCTGGAGATCAAAATTGCTGGGCTGCATATTACACCAGAGGCAATATTCATAGCCACAGCCAGCTCCATAGACTGGAGGTGGATCATACTAGCCAGGCGTTTTAGAGGACGATGAACTAGGTGAATACGGATTTAAAGGAAGCTACCACAGTAAGCCGAAGGAGCCACTACTATAATGGGCTGTGAAGACTTCAGCTTAGGGCTGCTTGGCCGTGCCGTGGGCTGTGGAGACTGCGAAGGCTTAGACTCGGGTAGTATGCATACATTGGGCAAATGGCATGCCGGGAAAAGCATACAGAGAAGGATTCTCCGCCACAAGTGATGCAGCTGCGGGTATCGAAATGCTTTTTATTGGCCAGATTCCATAAAATTGGTTGCGACTCGCCCACTTTGATCAGCTCCACTTGTTTGTCCACCTCTCAGTTGTCCAAATAATTGTAGTCTTGTTTTTGGTCTTCTTTGCTTTAACTTTTTCATTGTGTGCTCAATTTCCAAAGGTACCCATGACTATTATCAAACAAGTTTCATAATTTCCAGACCCCCTTCGACAATTTATCTGCTGTTTTCAAAAAAACGAGTTGGCAGGCCCAAGAAATTGTCAGAGCAAATTGTTGGTTGCTCCGTACTCGCTCTGACAATGTGCTCTGACAATTTTCATGAGCGGATTTCCTGAGCTATGTAATTAGATAGGCTCCGCAAAAATTGTCAGCGTCTCCGTACTACGCTTATAGTGCAACCAAAAAGTCTTAAAAAACACTAAAAAAATAACCAAAACGGCATGCCGCGGCAGCCAAATGGTAGGGTCACACTGATTGGTTAGCCGCTTGAATTTAAAATGTTTTATCAAATTAAAGTTCAAACAATTTCAAAATAACTTCTTGGAAGAGAAAGTCTTAAGGCACAAAAAATATGAAAAACTAATGAAAAAGAGTGCTAATTTATGTGCTAATATATTTATTATTTTTTGTACTTTTTTGTTGCGTCTCGCTTTTGGTTTCAATTTGTTCGATGTTGTCCGGAAAAATGTGCTGCAAGTTATTTATTTTCAATTTTGTTCAGCAAATCGGCAGTGCTTGCAATCCACACTAGATATCGATGTGGCAACGCTATGATTATTTAGTTTCTCTTCTGGAAATCATCAAGATAAATGAGACTAAATAAATGTCTCATCAGCTGATCGAAGCAGTTTTTATACTCTGTAGCAAAGGTACACAGAGTTTATTAAGTTTGTGCAAAAGTATGTAACAGCCAGATGGAATCATCTCCGACCCTATAAAGCAGGGGTGCCCAGCCCCATTGCTCCCATGGCTCCTTTGTTTTTGTAATTGGCTCCGAAGCATAGGCGAGCAAATGCGTATATGTACACGGCTATCGGCATGCCCCAATGCTAATTGCAAAAACAATTTTTTACTTTCGTTTTCTTATCTCTATTCTTCATCTGCATTTGAGCAAGGTAACTGGACTTGCATGTGGTTGTTGTTGGGTCATAAAATTTCATGAACATTTTGTTGTTGCTTTGGCGACGCGCATCCACTTGAAGAAATTGTATTATGCTTTTAGTTATTGCATTGTCGGCGCGTCATTTGACAAGTAAACATCACGTGGCATTTGAATTTAAATTAAATAGTGAATCATGGATCGCTGGACGCAACATTTGTTCAAACGAAATTTCAAATGTCAATTTCAATGCATTATTTCCAAGATTTTAGTGCAAGAATTCAAGAATGCCAAAAGGCATTATAACAACTATCATAACCATGAAGACACAGCTTCCATTGCAGAACTACGTGTAGAGTTCACGGCTTATGATGCGGAAGAAATTATTAAGTATATGGATGAAAATAATGAAGACATTAGTGAACAATATTTAAAAATATATTCGCAAACATTTTCAACGCATTCTGCTTCGCTCAAGGCATCCTATCTGGCAAGCCTAAACATTGCCAAGCATTGTAAATCATTTTCTGATGGCGAGTTCATAAAAAGTGTGTGTAAAGAAATACTAATGTGCTTTGGTGATAGTGGTGTTGAGTTAGCAAAGTCAATCAATTCAGTTTCCTTATCTAGGAACACAGTTACCCGTAGAATTGACGATATGCATATTTATTTAGACTCATTGTTAACAAATAAAATGAAGTGCTGCTCTTTTTTTTCTCTGGCACTGGATGAATCTACAGATATTTCCGATACAAGTCAACTTATTTTAGCTGTCAGAATGGTTGACAAGTTCTGTAATATTGATGAAGAGATTCTAGCCGTGATTCCCCTTTTGGGAAATACGAGAGGTATTGATGTATTCAATGCAGTGCAAGGAAGACTGTCCTTAACTGAAGAGGTGAACAAACTGTCAGCCGTTTGCACAGACGGCGCACCTGCTATGATAGGTAAAAAGGATGGCTTTATAGGGCAATTACGTAAATCGGGAATACAGGTGCCATCATTTCACTGTATTATACATCAAGAGGCATTGTGCGCTAAGTGGACAAAAAGTGTTGAAAATATGCAGATTGTCACTAAATTAGTTAATAAAATCAGGGGTGGCCAGAATGCACTTAATCATCGAAAACTGAGAAAATTCTTAGAAGAGTGTAAAAGTGAACATGGGGATCTTATAATGTTTACTGAGGTGAGGTGGCTTTCTAGAGGAAAGTGCCTTGAGAGGTTTTTTGAAATACGCAAGGAAATTGTACAATTTGTTGAATTAGAATTGCCAACTTCTGAGTTTTTATCTCAAATAAAATGTGAAGAATTTAATGTTAATCTCGGTTTTTTTACTGATTTTATATTACACCTCAATAACCTCAACACATCACTTCAGGGACAGAATCGGTCCATTTTTGATTTATTAAGTTCGGTAGATGGATTTATAAAAAAAATTGACTTTTTCATTATTGATTTGAATGTAAGCAAACTGTTTTTTTTTCACATTTAAAAGAAATTTTTGACGAATTTAGTATTTCGACATATAACTTTTCAGTTTATATACAATATTTAAAAGATTTGAAAACAAGTTTTGACAGCAGGTTTAAAGAGTTTCAATGGATAAGAGAAATGACGCAAGTTTTTTCTATGCCAATGACCTGCAATATACATGAGCAGAAGCCACACCTTCAGTTAGAGCTTTGCGACTTACAAACTGACTATGAACTCAAAACCACACATTTAAAGGGCATTGAGTTTTGGAAAATTGTAAATGAAAATAAATATCCTCGGTTAAAGAACGAAATTTTGAAAATCCTTTCCATTTTTGGAAGCACATATATTTGTGAATCGTCTTTTTCGACTTTAAAATTCATTAAGAACCAATATAGAAATCAATTATCAAATATTCACTTGGAAGCTCTATTGAAATTAGCTTTAACTCGAACAACTATTGATGTTGATAAAGTAATAAACTATGTACAAAATTAAAAATATCATCCATATTCATGTGCATAAATTTTATATTTTCATTGTTATTTCATAATTGTCTTTATTATAAAAATGTATCTCCCTAATTTTTTCAGTGTATCCATTGAAATAAAAAAAAAATTTCTTTACTAGTGTTGGTGTTTTCTTTTGAATGTATTGAAATTTGCTCCGTCGTAAGCAGCGTTTGGGCACCCCTGCTATAAAGTACATATATTAGTATTCTTGATCAGCATCAACAGCCGAGTCGATATAGCCATGTCCTTCTGTCCATCCGTCCGTATGAACAAAGATATTTATTTATTTATTTAGAGTTGACAAAAAAAGGCTGTCAACGAAAATTTATATACGTTACAAAAATTTTTATGAGCTAATGAAGCCTATCAAAGAAAATCTAATAAAATTACAAAATAAACTAATAACGACTCCGACACGGTGGGGGAATTTTATTTGCCCGTCCGGCCAGCTATGTCCCTATTCACAGCCAATTGTAGTCAGAGACGTTATTAGAGCTAACAAAAACTTTAATAATATAGAGATCGAGAAGAAAGAGAGAGAGAGAAAAAAACCAAAACCTACAGTTAAGTAGGAACAAAGGAGAAAAAAATAAGATAATATATTAAATTAAAAAAAAAAAAAAAAAAACTGAGATAGAGAGAAAAAGATCTTAAAGTAAACTTTAAAAATAAAAAAATTTATACGAAAAACTTAAAACTAAATAACCGGAAAATCTCTGACCCGGTGGGGGAGGATTTTTTAGCCAGTCCGACAAGCTATGCCCCTACTCACAGCTGGGAGTGGTCAGAGATTTCCCCGGAGATAATTATAGAGAGACGTTTTTAGAGAGAAGAGAGAGAGATCTGTTGAGAGCAGGTGATAGAGATCATTGTAATTTTGACATAAGACCCGAAAACGATTGTGCTGGGCATAATCAGTTGTGCATCTGGGCAAGATTAAAGGTAAATAGTTTCTAGTTGGCCTAGAAGGAACGGAAAAGTTAAGGCGACCTAAAAGTTCGGTAGAGTCTACATCACTAATGATTAGCTTATGAAGAAAAGAAGCGCCTAGGACTGTTCTACGATCAGCTAACGAAGGAAGGTTAATAAGCAAGAGTCTACTGGAGTACGATGGCAGACGAAGGTTAGGGTCCCAATTTAGTCCACGAAGAGCAAAAAGCAAAAATTGCTTTTGTACTGATTCGATACGATCGATATGCTTTTTGTATTGCGGACACCAGACGGACGAGCAGTATTCAAGTACAGGACGGACTAGAGCAGTGTACAGGAGCTTTGTGGTGTAAGGATCATTAAATTCCTTCGACCAACGTTTAATGAATCCAAGTACACCATTCGCCCTATTAACAATAGAAGAGATATGAGGATTGAAACTCAATTTGGGGTCAAAAAGAATTCCAAGATCAACGACGGTAGATATTCGTTGCAGGGGTTCATTGCCAATCGTATAAATAGCCAGCGAAGGTTTGCAACGATGGAAAGTCATAAACATGCACTTGGAGCAGTTAAGGTATAAATGATTAACCAAGCACCAAGACTGCAAGGAGTTTAAATCATCTTGCAATCTAATGGAATGTGTCGGGTCATTGAAAGATAAAATAAGTTTAACGTCATCGGCATACATAAGTATCCGAGAGTAAGATAGTATTGTGGGTAGGTCATTAATAAAAAGAGTAAAAAACAAAGGACCAAGGTGACTACCTTGCGGTACACTGGACGTTACAGAGACGGGCTTTGAAGTGTCTGAACGTAATATAACTTTCTGGGTTCTATTTTTTAAATAGGACGAAATCCAGAGCAGAAAAGAGGCGGGAAATCCCAACCGATCAAGCTTATAGAGGAGAAGATCATGGTTTACAGAGTCAAAAGCCTTACTAAAGTCGGTGTAAATGGCATCGGTTCGCTTTTTCTTAAGGAACCCATCATTAACCAATGAAGTAAATTCAAGCAAATTGGTCATAGTTGACCGACGCTTAATAAACCCGTGCTGGAAAGGTGATAAAATCGATTTGCAATAGTGCTGCAAGGTGGAGGTTATAATCTCTTCAAATAATTTAGGAATAGCGGAGAGCTTAGCTATGCCTCTGTAATTGGAAATATCAGATTTTCCACCTTTTTTATGAAGAGGAATGATATAGGACTCTTTCCAAAGAGTTGGAAAGACTGAAGAATCGAGTGATAGATTGAAAATCTTAAGCAAAGGTTTGCATAAGGAACTACAGCACTCTTTAAGAACACAACTAGGAATGTTGTCAGGGCCAGGGGAGTATGAGGATTTTAGAGATTTTAAATGCGAAAGTAGGGAGCTTTCACTAATCGAGGGAACACAAATCGAGTTAGAAGAAGGAATGGTATATGGATAAGAAGTGTTAATAAAGTGGATAGAGGAATACGTTGATTGAAAAAAGTCTGCGAATAGGTCGACGGCAGCAGAATCATTGCCAGCCTTTTGGTCACCCAGAAAAAAAGAAGAAGGAAGCGATGAAGATCTACGCTTAGAGTTCAGAAAGCTATAGAATTGTTTAGGGTCCTCTGCAAATTGAATTTTGCACCGGGCAAGATAATTTTTATAGCACTCAGAGTTAAAAAGTGTAAAGTTGGATTTTGCTATTGAATATTTAGAGAAATCAACGGCCAAGCCAGATCGTTTATACTTTTTAAAGCATCTAGACTTAATATTTTTCAAATTAGAAAGTCTAGGGCAGTACCAAGGAGGATTAAGTGACGCGGGAGAAGCTACGCTATAAGGAACACAGATATCTAAGAGAGAATTAAGGGATTCGTAGAAAAAGGCAAGAGCAAAGTCAAAACCAACCGCATTG
The DNA here is from genome assembly GCA_037044535.1 of Lordiphosa magnipectinata. NCBI lineage: Eukaryota > Metazoa > Arthropoda > Insecta > Diptera > Drosophilidae > Lordiphosa > Lordiphosa magnipectinata. The sequence continues at coordinate 12,100 of JBAMBO010004066.1, forward strand.
AACAGAGGTGACCAGTCTGTTGCACAAATAAGTTGATTTAATAATGTAAAGTTTCCTTTACGAAAACAACGACGAGGTTTATTAGGAATTTTAGAGGTTGATGAAGTAGTTTCAGAAACTGAAAGAGAGATATCAAGAGTAGGATGGTAAATATCTTCGGGCAGTGATAGAGGGATGGACCTAGAAACTACAGCATTAGTACTGTCAGCGACAAAGACAAGATCCAGCAATTTATTAAGATCGTTTGGAATTGAATTCATCTGAGACAAGGACATATCAAACAGATGATCTAAAAAGTCATGCTGTGTTGATGGCACAAGATAGGTTGACCCATTAAGATATGACCAGGCGATGTTTGGTAAATTGAAATCACCTACAACAACCAAAGAGTCAATGTCTCGTAATTGGGCATAAACATCTTTTATACAAGTTATATGGTTCATATAAACTTGAATATCGGAAGAAGGAGGGATATAGGAGCAAGTAATAAACAACGAAAAGGAAAGAAAAGAAACTTTTACGGCTACGAATTCCACACCATCAGGCAGACTTAGTGGAATTAATTTCGAACGGTGGCTAGTCTTCACTGCGATCAGTACACCACCACCTCTTCGAGTAGGTCGATCATATCGATATATAAAAAAATCATTTGACAAAATTTCGCAATCAGAGATTGATGGATTTAACCACGTCTCTGAGAAGGCAATAATGTCAAATTCAAATGAAGCACTATTCAAGAACAAGGTAGTAAGTTTTGATAACAGACCCCTAACATTCTGATAGGCTATAAGAGGACTAAAGGACAGAACTAGTTTTTTGAAACCCTGTTAGAGCTAGACCCTACGTTTGAGGGCAAGCTGACGGGCATTGGCCTAACACGATTTTTTTGCCTAAACTCGTGAACAATCATATCTGGGAGCCAAAATTCTGGGTCACATATGATTGGAAAAGCTTCACCTGGAACACTTATGTTAAAGGAAGCTACATCACGAGGCTGGGCAAAATTAAACTTTGAAATGGAAACACTTGCTGAGGATTTGCTAGCAATATAGGCGGCAATTTTCTCGCAAGTAGTTTCAGGAGACAACCTAGACACAAAAACTGTTTTGCGTGGTGCTATAACAGTAAGAAGGGAAGGCTGTGAAGAAAGGGAAGCACTTTCTTCAGGTTCAGGTGGCACTATTGGAGAACTAACTAGTCTACGATTTGGAGGTTTATTTAAAAAATTATTAATAACTCCTTGACTTGGGGAGGGAGGCAATGGAGACAAACCAAGCATACTAGCTGGTGAAGCGGACAGGGAAATGGTCGGCGACAAGTCTTGACACTGAGGCGAGACTGGCAACGATGAAGGGGGATCAATCGACTTGTCAGAATCGGGAGGTGGCACTATTACAACTTGAAGCTCCGACCGACGTGTGGGTGGTGACTCAAAATGGAATTTATTAAGCAACTCATCACTAGAGGTAAACTCACTTGTGAGTTGCTTAGTTATCTCAGAGATGGTAAGATATAGAGGTTTGACATGTAAGGGAAATATATGTATTTCTTATACTTGCAGGCAGATCAAGTTTATTTTCCATTTTTGTCACGCCCCCTCCCGCCTCCGCAGTTTGGAAAAAACGTCATATCTCCCACAGTTTTGATGATAGATTGTTCGTACCTTCTAGAGATATCTAGTAATCAAAATTATTTATCTATTTGCTGAAGGACGGATCGGATAAACGATACACAAGTTATACGCAAAAATTTATCACCCCTCTCGCCATTCCCACCAACCACCGCTGTATTCAAACAAACAAAATCTTTGGGAGAGAGTGAGAGAGAGAGAGAAACTTAGAGATGAGCGTACAATAAAAATATTGCACGATAGCCGCGTGACTCCTTGGATGTATTATAATATTTCGGGCTTGACCGACTATCTCACTTGTTTTTATATGAAGTTCAACATCAAAATTTATTTTCGAGCGTTCTAGAAATAGGTCTTAACGATGCAAACTGGTTCTAAAACGAAAAGAAACCAAACCCAATCGAAGTGGTTGTTAGTGCTCGTGAACTGAACCGCTCATATTTCCAATTTCCTAACCAAAACGGAAACCGTAACAGGCAAGCTAAGATACAAAATATATAGACCTACATTCTCCTTTTTATGAAAACTTTCTTGTTTTTCATTTCATTTCATAACATGTTTTATAAACGGAAAAAAGAACAAACTCAAAACAGTACTGAAATCAGGCTCGAATTGGAGCAATTCCTACTTCTCAGGTTTGAACTAGCATTGACGAATTCAGTACTGAGGCTGTGAACTGCAGCGATGGTCTCCAGTGCCTCCTGGGGGGCGAAGACATTTCGCTATTAACACATATACGAGACGAACGCATGCCGAAGCTGAGGAGAAGAGAGCAAAAAGCCTTTCAGTCGCTGCTGTTCAGATGCTGTTATTTATTTTCGCACACCACTACACTCTCACGTTTTGACCTCGCTCTCTTTGGCCAACGCTGCTCTAAAGCAGGGTGCCCCAAGCAGAGAGCGCGAAAATGTGCCTGTGTCTCTCTCTAATACACAGTGAAGCATTACTTCGGCACACATTCGGTTGGAATTGGCGAGTATGTTGGTTCTCCAGGGGCTATCGCTGGGGAACTCTGATCTAAAGGAATGGTTTCTTCGTTATGGCATTGTGAATTTAGAGGAGACCAGTTGTTGGAATACGATTTTTGCAATGATAAAAGATAGATTGTCCCACAATCGCAAACTATCAGTGGCCAGTACCAGTGGGTTTAATATATCCCATTTTCGTTTGTGTCTATCTCACAGTGACTTCTCGCTTACTCTTGTGCGAAGTACGCAAGTAAGGTCACATTCACATTTCTCACAACTGTTGACTCTTTTTGCTATTAATCGCATTACCACACATTTTCCTACCCAACCTTAAGCGGCTTCCGCTTAATCCAACTAATACGCTTCAATTTAAATACCGCTAAATCAACAACTGCCACTTTCCATCAAGGACCAACGAGAACCTTCTCACAAAATAAAAAGCACAAAATTAAATAAACTGTGAGTAAAATTAAACGAAGTAGCAGCAGGACGAAGAACAGGCAACAGCAAACACTCCCGACTAATACACCTACAGGGACCACGGTGCGCCCACGTTCTACTCGTCCGTTTTTCGGCAGAGTGCGCCAACATTTTTACGCTTCTTTTACTTCATTTTCAATGCATTTAACTTGAGTGACTCTTTAATCCTTGTAAGTATCTTAGCTGGAGTGTGCCTGGCATCGGTGTGGGGGCGTCTTTCAAGTTGCCCGGCATCTTGGTCTGGTGCGACGTCTTCGTCGCTTTCGTACAGCGTCTTCTTGGGTAGCATTTTGTGCTACAATATTTATTTACCTTGCGCCTTTTGTGCCCACGTGCACTTCTTCCAATTCCGCTTCTGCTGTCGTCGCCCAAGCTACGTGTCCCGGCCACGGTCTTCACTTTTATACCTCCCCCTGGCTGATACAAAATGTCTGCCACTTGGCATATTTTAAATACATTTCATGCGCTCCTGAATTTGGTTTGCTGCTCAAGGATATTTACTTCTTGAAAATATGTTTACTCGTGTTGTGCATATTTTAATCGTTTACTTTGCCAAAGACTTGCTGGGGATTGCCCGCCCTGAGTGCTGTGTGTATGTGTGTGTGTGTGTGTGTGTGTGTTTGAGTTTCGCTTAAGTTAAATAAGCCGTGCGAGTGCCGGTTCCTGTTGCTGGATTTAAGTTTCTATTCTCATAATTTGTGCCATTATTTCCCAGCCACTAATTGCAAACCAAGTTGCGACATAAATTAGGCATCGTGGAGCACGGAACATTAATAATAAATGCGACCAGGTCTGCTTATAGAAACATTCGCTGCAATTATCTGACGCAGCCAACGGTGAGGACCATGACCAGGTATACACTTACAGATGTTATAAGCAATTATTTCTAAAATTATAGCACATTTTCATTGAATTTACTATGTGATTAAATATTGTAGTAAATACAAATTCAAAAGGAAGCTAAACTTCAGCTGAAGTCTATTTAAAAACTTCACATCAAAGTGGTGGGTGTGAAGCATGACGAAAACTAGAAGAAATTCCTCCCAACGCAATGAGGCACAATCGTTCTCTTCGATCGCTTTCAAGGAACTAGCTTAATATATCAGGGTGTATGCTAGACGCAGCTAGTATCAAAGATAAAATTCCTTTTAGAGAACAACAAAAAACACTTGAGAGAACTATAATGATTCTTGACTTTAAATAATTGAGTCGATAGGCAAAATAATGAGAATATAAAGAACATTAAATATAATGAAATAAAAGCCAAAAGCCAAAGCCAAATTGTGACATCTTTTAAAGTTTACTTTTGTTTTCTTGAATCTTGATCAATGTAATAAAAGTTTTTGATGTGAAACATCTTTAATTTCGGTACGAAAATTTTAGTAGGAGTAAAATTTGATTTCAGCGTCACGTGACGGGGGGAACAGTGATTTAACAGTGGCTAAACAGTGGGCGTGCTCAGCAGAATAACTCATCCCTGAGCAGGTATCAAAAAAACATTATGCATCGAATACTTTCTGCTGTTGGAGCAGTATAATTTTAAAGTAGCGTATTACTTCTTTGATACGTGCTCCTGTATCACGATACTTCAAATTGGCTATTATGATGCCGCATCACTAGAGTTCAGTAGGAAGACTATTGCAAATTTATACTTGATCACGGAGCAAGATGTTCTGCTAAACACTGCTATTGACTAAACAGTGACTAAGTGGTGACTCACCAGTGACTTAACCGTGAATTAACAGTGACTTAACAGTGACTAAACAGTGTATAAACAGTGACTAAACAGTGACATTACAGTGGGTTAAGAGGGGGTTTTAAATTATTCTATTTTTTGTTATTTCAAGATTGC